>CM047814.1:43569752-43819114 GCA_026214975.1 Gentiana macrophylla
CTTAAAGGTTGCGGTGCGGGGATCATCTTGCTAGAGCCCGGAACCTCAGAAGAAATTGAGAAGGCCCTAAGATTTAACTTCACTGCATCGAACAACCAAGCGAGATATAGGCGGTCATCGCGGGACTTGAGCTCGCCAGGGCCATGGAAGTCGAAAATTTACAAGTTTTCTGCGACTCACGCTTGGTGATCAACCAAGTGACCGGTCGCTCGGCATTCATTGCGAAAATCTTACAAAAGTATATCAACCTCGTCGAAAACTCGAGCAGCGACTTCAAATCTCGCAAATTTACCAACATCCCGTGAGAGGACAATCACAGAGAAGATTACTTGTCGAAATAATGGACTTGCGGCCCACCGACCCTTGTTGGAGAATTTGGCGCCATTGATGGCAAGGTCAGAATTTCTAGATGAGATTCAGGCTAAGCAAGATAAAGACCCGGTGTTGACTGATTTGAAGCGAGTAGCTCGAGAGAAGCCTACAGTGGGTTATCAGTTGGACAAGAGTGGTCATCTTTGGTACAGAGACCGTTTGTGTGTGCACGATGTGGATGGCCTAAGGGAGAAGGTTATGGATGAAGCTCATAAGATTGCTTTCGTGGTACATCCGGGAGCCACTAAGATGTATAGAGATCTCAAGGAAAGATACTGGTGGCCTGGTATGATGTTAGGAATCGCAGAGTTTGTGGCAAAATATGATACATGCCAGAGAGTGAAAGCAGAACACAAACGGCCAGGAGGTTTGTTGAAACCCTTGGAGATACCGGAATGGAAATGGGAGAATATCACGATGGATTTCATCACCGGTTTGCCTAAGACTAAGGGCGGTCATGACATGATTTGGGTGATTGTGGATAGACTTACAAAATCAGCCCATTTCTTGCCATGTAAAGTGGACATGCCTATAAAGAAGTTCGCTACTATGTATATCGAAAATATAGTGAAGCTTCATGATGTGCCTTTATCTATTGTATCCGACAGGGATAGTAGATTTATCAGTCGCTTCTGGAAGGGTTTACAGAAAGCTTTTAGGGCGAAGACCCGATTTAAGTATGACGTTTCATCCATGACGGATGGGCAATCGAGAGAAAAAATTCAGACTCTCGAGGATATGCTAAGAGCTTGTGTTTTGGATGCCGGAGGATCATGGATAGATTACCTCAATTTGGCGGAGTTTGCTTACCACAATAGTTACCATGCTAGTTTGGGAATGCCACCTTTTGAGGCCTTGTACGGTAGGAAATGTAGAACTCCACTTTACTGGGATGAAGTGGGAGAGATACATATCACAGGGCCGGAAATGGTTCAGCAAGCCAAGGAGAAGATCAAGTTGATAAGGAAGAATCTGAAGGCCGCTCAAGATCGTCAAAAGAGTTGGGCCGACGTTAGAAGAAGACCGCTAGAGTTTGAGGTCGGGGATAGAGTTTACCTTCGAGCGTCTCCAATGAAGGGTGTCAAGAGGTTCGGACAGAAAGGAAAGCTAAGTCCAAGGTATGTAGGACCTTTTGATGTCATCGAAAGAGTTGGGAAGTTGGCTTATAGACTCAAGTTACCCGAGTCGATGTCTAGAGTCCACAATGTTTTCCATGTGTCGATGCTTAGGAAGTGTCCATCTAAAGTGGACGTGGAATCTGAGATTGATCCGGAAGTGTTGCAAGATAATCTTTCATATGTGGAGAAGCCGATAAAGATTTTGGATAGGAAAGAAAAGATGATAAAGAGGCGAGTGATCCCGTTAGTGTTAGTGCGATGGAGCAATCAAGCACCGACTGAAGCCACTTGGGAAGTGGAAGAGGACATGTTCAACGAGTTCCCAGAGTTCCCTCATCTACCAGGTACGATCTTGTTTCGAGGACGAAACTCCTCTTAAGGGGGAGGAATGTAATATCCTGATTTTTCTAAAAGGGCATCCTTGTCTTTTCACGAAAAATCTGAATATTTGGTTTGTTTTTAAAGGATTAAAAGAAAAAGGGAAAAGAAAAGGAAAAGGATTAATTGGATTTAATTAATAAGGAATAATTAGATTTATTTGGGATTATAAAAGGAAAACTAATCCTAAATTAACCTAGTTGTTGTTTTGCGTAAAAATCATCCTGGGGCGCAAGTTTGGAGAAAAAGAAGGAAGAGGTTTTGAATCTCTAGGCTAATCCGTTGATAAAAAAAAACGCAGACATCTCAAGAGAGAAAGGATCACCACGAGAAGAGGATCGTTTTGATATCAACAATCCTTAAATCCGTTAACGTAAGTTTTTCCCTCATCGTTCTTGATACTAGGGTTTATTCATCATCGTTGTTAAGCTGCGTTTTTTGAGTTTAAACATCGTAGTGATCGCCTTTTGGATTGATCGTTTATAGGTTTGGAGTTAAAGGTTAAACTTTTGACGGGATGAAGCTTTGGATCGTTGTACCACGCAATTTAAGGTAACGTGGTGTTCTTATCGTATGATTAAGGTGTCATAAAGTTATAGAGCAATTTGTATGCTTATTTCCGTGGTTTTGATTCTGTTTTGGTTGAAGTTTGGGTTGGATTTGGGTTAGAAATCGTGTTTTGAAGGTTGCAGATTTACAGGTAAAACCCAGGCAAACGAGCGTTGCACCTGGCAAATGGGCGTTTATGATAGCGGCAACTCAACCGAGCGTTTGGGTATTTTGGATGGGCGTTTGAGGGTTTGGTTTAGATACAGGATGTGACTGATGTTCACGGACGGGCGTTTGGGGATTGTGGACGCTCGCTCAAGGCAAACGGGCGTTTACATGGAGGCAAACGGGCGTTTGACCTGTTTATTCCATTTTTACCATTTTATTGTGTCGCCTTGGTTTCGAGCTTCATAATCATGTTTCTGACAAATAACCTTATGTGACAAAGCCTTGAATTAGCTTTTGATGCGTTTAGTTCCGGCACCATATGGATTCCCTAAAAAGATGAAGTGTGGGACCGTCGAAAGCTTTGGATTTGCCTTGTGCTTCGATTAGCTAGGGTTTATCGATGTCTATGTATGTGTTTGGGTTGTTAGAGTCTAGTGGTATTAAGAAGAGGGAGTAGACTGATAGGTGAGCCTTTTTGTGAATCAACTTAGGTGGCTAGTTAAACATTTAAACAAACGTATGTGTTAGATTAATAATCTTAACATCATGCAATGCTTGGTAAGGCATAGTACAATATCGCGATGTGTTCTCGACCGGACAAAGTAGATCAGACTTCACGCCGCCAATCGATTGGCAAGATAAAGCGTCTGGTACACTCTGCGGTCATCACACTATCGAGACTCGAGATATTCCCGGGCTACTTAGGCGTGTCTCTAAGTAGGTTGCACCCAGCTTGTCCAAGTACATCCTATTACTAGGCGTAGTGCCCTTGTTATTCATGATGTAACAAACTTGAGCTAAGCTAGACAACTTTGGAACCTCATGTTATGCTATTAACATAATATGATAGTTAGCTAGGGTTAATAACGAAACGAATTAATAAAAGACGGCATTGCTTTTATTTCTTTATGAGACCGACGTTATACGATCTTCTACGCGTTACTAAGTACCTATTGTTAGGTGTGATGCCCGAAAGACAATTTTGTAATTGTTTTATTTAATAAATGAAATGATATTATTATTCATATTTATTATTCTCATAATCACCGATGTGACAATAGTATTTACACTACAGAAAACCCTAAGTATATCGTTTATGTAATCACTTAACTCAGTGTATGGGATATACACGGGAGGATTGAGTTAGTGAAGATGTACTTAAAATACAATTAGCCCGTAGTGAAGTTAATCGAGAGTATCGGGTCTCTCCTTTAACGTGCTATTAATGCGCCTTCGAACACAATAGGTGTGATTGTCTTATCCGGACTTTCGGTTAAGAGAACCTAATGGGCATTTATATATGATAGATATATCATATAGTATCGGACCGATTTGATTAGAGTTCATGATATAATTCCGTAATCGAGAAGTCTTATCGAATCAATGGATGATCATATTTATGGATATATCTTAATCCCGAGGTGATCACGATTAATCGCTTGAATCGGTATGAAGTTTGACTTTACGGTTAAGGATTACACGAGTCCGTGGTCCGAATTACCCCATCTTGGCATTGTCTTTGGATTGAGTGAGTAGTCTGTGTAATCACGAGATACGGAATCCATTCCTTCCATTTATGGAAGTAGATAGACGATTCACTTATTTGTTAATCCTAGAAACGATCGATCGCGAGTTCATATTACAATCGATTAGCTACCAAATGAGTTATATGAATTAATTGATCACTGGGGTTAATGGTAAATAAGGATAAGAGGTTCTAAAAGGGTTAACGGTAACTTCCCGATTTAGAATGAACAGACTATGGAGGATTAATCCATATGTAATGATTATATCAATGGACGCTTATTATTATTCTCGTGAGGAGATAAATATAATCTCATAATCGGAGGAGTGCAGTCACGGGATTATGGTGGCATATTCTGTGATTGATTTATCGAATATAATTATTCTGCTCGTAAGATAATTATTTATTTGATTTATCGGAGCCGCTGATTATTAGTCCATGGTCCCCGACGTGCCTCCTAATATAGCATAGCTATTCTCGGACGTCGAATCCTAATAATATTAATTTAGTTCTTGTTGGACTTTATTAAAACGATATGTGAATTAATTGTTTAGTGGACTATTAAATTAGTTGTGCTAAATAATTAAATATGTGAAAAAGACATTTTTCATAATTTTGGCAAAATTAGTATGTTAGTCGAAAATAATATTGACTAGGTCAATAATGGTGATTTTCGGCCATGGCATGTATTAGTCAACAAGGAATTAGTTTTCTTGTGATTAATAAGACATGTGCACAAAATATTTATTGGATAAATATTTATGGTAAGAAATAAAGATAAATATTATTCTAGATTTGTTCTAGAATATTATGAAATTATCTTTTATTTATTGGATTATTTATTTGAAAAATAAAAATCCTTGGAGGCTAAGTTTTACTCCCCTATATAAAGAGAGTTCTCCCAAGTCTTACAACACAATAATTTCGACTTCATCTCTTAGAGAGAGAAGGAAAATATTTTCGTCCAAGGGGATTAAAGGGGAAAAATCTTGGAGATTTTTCCGGGTAGCATATCGGAAGGATTCGAGACGAGAATTTCCTTCCACCGGGAGTTGCTTGGATCACACGTGCGGAAGATCGTGGTGCTCTTCATACTTTCTTCCATTCATCCTATTGCGGTTCTTCAACTTGGATTTTGAGATCCAAGAGGTATGTTCTACAACCCCCTTGTAGATGTAGATCTAGTTATTTTATTACGTGTAAATTATAGATCTAGATCCTTAAATCGCTTCTGTTGCGGATGGTATTACTAACAGTGGTATCAGGCCCAAGGTGATCTATATTTATACGTATAAAATATTAGATCTAGGAGTGGTAAAACATGTAGATTTTTGTCCCAAATTTTTTTTTTTAAAGGGGGCCGAAAATTTTGTTTTATATTTTTTATGTTATGAATGTCTTGGTTGAAGAGATGGATTGGGGTTGGTACTATTTACTCGTTAGATCTATTGTAGCTCCTTTGTTTAGCAACAATTGAGCATAGGAATTGTATTTATTTTATGTCAATTTTCGAAATTTATATGTAAAAGTAGCATCTTTTATTGTAATTTTGAATATCCGGGCTGGAAAAGATGCAGATCTTGTTGGAAAATTGAAGATCAAGGCGAAACCCAAGGTATGAACGAGGAGAAACGGATAAAATTTTATTAAAAACTGCTACAGGACTTTCTGCGACGCTGAAAAGCGTCGCTATAAGTCCTGTTTAATAAAAAATTACGGCTAGGGTTTTATTTATGTTGCGGCAGCATCAATTTTTTTGTCAACCTAATTTATTTTTTTTGTTTACTAAACTGCCGTTTGATGTAATAAAAAAAAAAATTATTTTTGGAAAATAATTATTAGCAGCCGCATGTAATAAAAAAAAATAAAAATAAAATTTTTTTTTTTTTTTGATTAATTAAAATAAATTGGATTTATTTAATTAAAAAGACCTTTTCTCCTCTCGGGTGTTCGTGGTTCGTGATCCGGCGGTTCGAGTTCACGATTCGAAGGTCAAGACTCGAAGACAACAAGATTGTAATTTTTTTTTTCCTAGGATAGATTAGATACGGGGGTACCAACAATCCATCTCGGTGTTTAAATTTTCCGCAATTTATTTTTTATGTGTTTGATCATAAAATAGATATAAAATCGGAATTGCCATGACATGCATCATATCATAAATCCACTACATGCATACATGTAGAATTTTTTAATTTTGGTAATTAAAATAGGCATGTATACAAACTCGCGTAATTAGTTGAAATTTAATTAATACGTGGTAATTAATTAATTTAGTAACTAATTAAAGATCCGAGGACGGGTTATGAAATCGTTAAGCCTTTCGGTGTGTGTTCTCGGTGAACCGCCTTAAAGCCCAAACGAGATCACGTTTTCGATTCGTAGTGTCTACGAGATTGAATGATGGTAAGAGAACAATAAATCTTGGATAAAAATGGTTCGCTTATAGGTTGGGTGGTCAAGCGAGCTAGGCTCGACCGACTTAACCTCTCTAGTGTGATGTATGCACGGGGTCCGGCAAGATTAAGCTACACCGCGGCGGAGGGGTGATTCCTTCTTATCTCAATGGGGCTCTCTTGACCCGACTTCGTCCGATCGTCATCACATATGTTCCAACGAATAGGGCGGGTAGGCTTCCTACGTTACCGACACCATTCGAATCCTTGACTTGATGTGCTTTTATGTTAACATCAAAAGACATGGTTAGTTAACCCACCACCACTTCCAAATTATTGAGTGGGAGCGGGGAGGCGACAACCAACCCCACGGCCTCTACTATAGATACAAGTAAGTGAGAGAAGGGTGGCGCCTCGCGGCGCTTTGATTTCGTCCCCTACGGATGGTGTTCACCCCTATCAACATTCATGGCTTGGTCTCCGAAAGGATAGGATTTACGGGTACTCGTCGGGTCACCGACCTATCCTACGACGGCACACTCGGGCGTACCTAAGGGATCCGATATAGTAGGTCACACTCATAAAGGATATTTTTGGTAATATCTAGGCTAAAAGGAAGGTAGTCAATGAATAAAGGGATGTTCGATTCTCGTGGGATGTTCGATTCTCACAAGTTATTCATTGTTGAGATTGTCTCGATTTAACCGTCATCTCTTTGACCTACCCTACGGCGGCACTGAGATGCGAGGTTAAAACCTTGGAATGGTAGAGTAGACTTATTTTTTAGTTTACAATTCCTAAAATAAAATAATATAGTAGTGTTAAACTTGAATTAATATATGTCATTTTATTTACAGCATTATATCCCTTACTAAATTGCTTAAATTTTATAATTGACTAGTATTGACTTCGTTAAAAGGTGGAAAGTAACTAGGACGTTGAACTAGATAATCGATAATGCAATTAATTTTTGAAAGAGATATTTTCTCTTAAGCCTTTTAAAAATCGTGAGTGACATATAGGTATGTCACTAGTGTCACTAAATGTCAAACGGGAGACAAACTTAGGTGATTTCGGACTTTAAAATTCTTAGTGAATTTTGAGTGTGTAGTGATTACACGAGTAATTTTCTAATTGAAAAATCGGAAAATCATGAAGTGTTACTAGTTGGATGATATTTGGAATCGATGAACTAGTGGGAACTTTATGATTTGTTGTTTTTCTAGAACATTAGAAAAGTGTAACTGACTACACACGTAACCGTTCTAATTGAAAAACCGGAAAGTCATGAAATGTCGCTAGTTGGACGATATTTGGAAATCGATGAACTAGTGGGAGTTCTATGATTTGTTGTTTTTCTGGAAACATTGGAACTATATACGAAAGATTCTCTAATCGAAAAATCGTAAAAAATCATAAAAATAAAGCATTGCTCGTTAGACGGTATTTGGAACCGATAAACTAGGTGGGAGCTTTAATGTTATGATTTGTTGTTTTTCGGTATATTAGAAAATCCGAGAAGTCCCGACGAGTAACACTCTCGAATAGACATCCCACGGTTCAAGAGTAGTGTCTACTCAAACGAACCATTGGTTCAAGACTGTTTCCATTCACGGAAAGTCAAGAATGGGAGAATATGTCTAAAAGTGTTAGTCATCTAAACTGAGAAAACTTTAAGGCTGAACCGAAAAATTAATTAACTGAAAATCATAGGATAAGGACAGTGATTTTGGATCACCAACCTATGAATCCTTGTCGATTTTCTCGAGCTAAGTTCTTTGGAAGAACAAGGTAGCGGTGCATTTAACGATTAAAAGAGTAAACAACGGGCAGTTAATTTTAGCTAGAATAGTGGGAGTGATATAAGGAAATGAATCTCGGATTCAATCCTTGGATATCGCGGAGAAATTATTTTCTGTTTAAAGATTCGTTGGAACGAAAGGATTTACCTTCTATTCGATAATTTGTTTGTCGTATAGAAAGTGAATATACCATTTGTAGTACGAATCCAAGACTCGTACTTTTGTTTGATAAAGTCAAAACCACTTAGAACCATAGTTATCGGACCGGCCCGCCCGGCGGTCGAACCGGTGGTTGGCCCGGCCCGGGACCAAAACCGGGCGATTCAAGAGTCGACCGTTCAAGGAGTTGACCACTGACCGGAAAACCCGGTGGTTGGACCGGTGAACGCGACCGGCCCGGTATGAATCAACCCGGTCTGCTTTTTTTTGTTTTTTTTTTTATTAAATTGCCACAGGATTTTTTATTATAAAAAAACATCATTGATGTGACTTGAACCCAGGTCCCTCAGGTAGGAGTCGAATATCCTAACCATCATTTCTTATTTCAGATTTCATCTTTTGGCGAAATGAGTTCTTACATTTCTATATTCGTCAAATTAAACACCACAAACTAAAGTCGAAATTCAATACAACTTCCAAAATTGGCAAGTAATAAATTAACATTATTTATAAACAAACTTGTTGGGAACGAGGACTAGTTTTTATTTGAATTAATAATGTTACAATGCATGGACCAAATTTTTCGTAAGAAATTTTGATGGTTTTTCACTTGTATCGTCATGTGTTTTGGTATCAAAACGCTTTTCATTTGTATTTATTATGATTTGGATGTTGAAAACTTGGAATATTTTGGAATTGATTATTATTATCAATTTTTTATTTTTTATTGTATGAAAATATTATTTTTAACCTTATGTTGTGACCCATCGGTTGAACCAGTAACCCACCGGTTGAACCGGTGACCCGGTGACCCAGTATGTTTTCCGGGTCGATGACCGGGCCGGGTCTGATAACTATGCTTAGAACTGCTAAAATATGTATATAAAACACATATGAAGAACTATTAAAAGCAATTGGTTTCTATATTTAGATAAACGCTTCTTCATATTCCATAGTTAGTGCATAGTCCCTAAAAGACAAGACACTCAAGACCGCTCGGGGTGATTCCTTTCTCCCGATCTGGTTATATTGTCTCAAAGGTTCAATGACTAAGTTTCCTTTCAATCGGGAAAGGATAATGGTTATAAAGAAGTAACATAGCTTGTTCATGACGACCTTCTGAGTGGCGATGAAAGATACAAGCTAGTAGGAGCTTCCAGTAGTGACTTCTTGTCTCGATAACTATTCAAACACTCCGGAAAGTTTATCCAAAATATTTTGAGGTTTCTCTGTTTTCAATAGAGATAGAGTATTCTATACTCGTAAATGGGCCATCACATAGTCCTGGGGTGATGCTCGGCCTGCCTCATAGTGAAATGCTTTCACTAAGTGAGAAACCGTTAAATTGCCTTATATAGTTTTTTTTTAGATGTGCTACAATACACTGCTTAACTCAATAAAGATATTAGAAGCGAAATAACGGTTTACATTGAAATGTAAGACCGAGAAGTCTACCTAGAATATGCTTTGGAATTTACGGATAAGGTGTGGATTCGGTTCACCCCACTTCCGTAAATATAAGCATTTAGCACACGGTGCTTGAAGGTAAGACTAGGAATTTCGCGCATAGGTTCGGTCAATGACCATTCGTGCTATATCTTTTAACCTATTGAGTATAAAGATTAGATATTGGATTCTTGGAATCGGGAAGGGACAGTTATACTGTTGCATCCTTTCTGATAGAGTCCATAAACAGCAAAACCTTGATCCTTGAAGTACGTTTACTCAAGGTAGTTACTAACTGATTAAAATCAGACCACATCCAACATCGGTTGTTGGTGATAACACTAAATACTACTAAACTAGATCAGAATTTCGATCCACCCAGTAAGTATTGGGAGTATGGTTTATCCATTACCCATTACGGTTTCTGCGGACTTGGTAGTCTAAGGATCGATTGATGACCTATGGCTCTTTTGTGAGCGAGATAGGATTACGATAATAGAGGTTGGTTTAATAGCCATAACCCTGTGAATGGAGTTCGGTACTCCAGTTCTGTTCATGCTCTTGTAGAACCACCTGACCGTCTCAGGCCCAGTGGGAGTAATTGGATCTACACGGAAAAGAGTAGAATGAATAGGAAAGTTTATCTTTCAGAGCAAAGATTGAGTGGTAACAGGGGTAATTCCCTAAGAAGTAGAGAGTTAATCAGACTTTGAACTCTCTTACAACTTAGTATTGCATGATTTCGTTCAAAAAGAAGAAAATAGGGGTGATTCCCTGAGATTTTTCTTGCCAAACAAACGGAGTCTAGATTCATTCAAAACAGAAGGGTATTGCCTTATGAACTTATGACAGGATGACTGTCAAGGCTTATGTCCTTTATGGATAAAAAGCAAACCTCTCGGTCATTGGAAGTCATATATTTCTACAATATGTGGATTTGACCAGAATATTGATAAGTCTTTTGTAGACTGGATTTCAATGTTAGTACAGTAGTGAATATATACATTAGTGTTTGTGAAGGATAACACTGCACCAGTTGGAATCAACATGGGTGTGTTATCTGAAGTCGAATCGACAATACCACAATTCTCTCCTAATGAGAGATTTGGACAACATTCTTAAGAGTTTGACTTGGTCAAATTCATTAGAATCAGTCACTGGTTTCCCATCCATCTTATTGGTTAAGATGATGCATCTGTGTATGCAACATTTAACGAGGAAGTTCTACCCTATGCCTCAGGAATGACTCTCTAAATCTTCGGATCAAGAGAAATGGGATAGATTCTCTTTCTAGTAAGAGATGGTCAGGTTATTGAACGTCAATTTTGATCGAATCTTAGATTCGGCGGTTAACAAAGCAAGTTTAGTGTGTCCTTTAGTATCTTCAAGAGAACGAGGAATAATATGCGGACATATTCATGTGTGAACTTGGATATGTGTGATACACTGATTTTGACTTTAAGTCAGATTGAGGATGATCGTTAAGTCGATCTCGGGCTCAGTGTTTACTCTTGTTTTGAAGCTATTGCCTGGAGGAATCCAGCAATGCCAACTCGACTTTAACTAGTTGGGTGATTAGCGGCTTTTGTAGTAGCTAGAGAGGCGATATAGCTTAAGGATTTCCTTTTCCTATCTGGGAGTGATTCTAGATATGGAAGCCGATACCACATCATTGTGCACACAATGAAAGGGTAGCTTATAAGGATTTTCGAAATCACTAAGAGGTCAAAAGCATATTGGGAAAATACCACATGATTAGATGGACCGGTAACATTTCGATTCTATGGATCGTCTCGAGCCGACAACCTGACTAATCATTAAGACCCATGACATTTAGATGTAGGTGCTCCCCGAGTCACTGACCTATCCTACGACGGCATACTCGGAGTGTACTTTGGAATCTGAAATGGTTATGATATGCTTAGTAGGTACTAGCATACGGGATGAGTCTCCATTGCTTTAGAGCAAGTGGGAGATGTAGTTTGTTGTATTTTAAATAATAGGGTGTGCTCTAAAACAATTAATCACATGCTTTCGTGCAAGTGGAAGATTGTTAGGTGTGATGCCCGAAAGACAATTTTGTAATTGTTTTATTTAATAAATGAAATGATATTATTATTCATATTTATTATTCTCATAATCACCGATGTGACAATAGTATTTACACTACTGAAAACCCTAAGTATATAGTTTATGTAATCACTTAACTCGATGTATGGGATATACACGGAGGATTGAGTTAGTGAAGATGTACTTAAAATACAATTAGCCCGTAGTGAAGTTAATCGAAGTATCGGGTCTCTCCTTTAACGTGCTATTAATGCGCCCGAACACAATAGGTGTGATTGTCTTATCCAGACTTTCGGTTAAGAGAACCTAATGGGGCATTTATATATGATAGATATATCATATAGTATTTGGACCGATTTGATTAGAGTTCACGATATAATTCCGTAATCGAAGTCTTATCGAATCAATGGATGATCATATTTATGGATATATCTTAATCTGAGGTGATCACGATCAACCGCTTGAATCATTATGAAGTTTGACATGACGGTTAAGGATTACACTAAGTCGTGGTCCGAATTACCCCATCTTGGCATTGTCTTTGGATTGAGTGAGTAGTCCGTGTTTATCACGATCACGGAATCCATTCCTTCCATTTATGGAAGTAGATAGACGATTCCACTTATTTGTTAATCCTAGAAACTGATCGATCACGCGAGTTCATATTACACTGGTTAGCTACCAGTGAGTTATATGAATTAATTGATCACTAGGGGGTTAATGGTAAATAAGGATAAGAGGTTCTAAAAAGGTTTAACGGTAACTTCCCGATTTAGAATGAACAGTCTATGGAGGATTAATCCATATGTAATGATTATCAATGGACGCTTATTATTATTCTCGTGAGGAGATAAATATAATCTCATAATCGGAGGAGTGCAGTCACGGGATAATGGTGGCATATTCCTGTGATTGATTTATCGAATATAATTATTTTGTTCGTAAGATAATTATTTATTTGATTTATCGGAGCCGATTATTTAGTCCATGGTCCCCGACGTGCCTCCTAATATAGCATAGCTATTCTCGGACGTCGAATCCTAATAATATTAATTTAGTTCTTGTTGGACTTTATTAAAACGATATGTGAATTAATTGTTTAGTGGACTATTAAATTAGTTGGGCTAAATAATTAAATATGTGAAAAAGACATTTTTCATAATCTTGGCAAAATTAGTGTGTTAGTCGAAAATAATATTGACTAGGTCAATAATGGTGATTTTCGGCCATGGCATGTATTAGTCAACAATGAATTAGTTTTCTTGTGATTAATAAGACATGTGCACAAAATATTTATTGGATAAATATTTATGGTAAGAAATAAAGATAAATATTATTATAGATTTGTTCTAGAATATTATGGAATTATCTTTTATTTATTGGATTATTTATTTGAAAAATAAAAATCCTTGGAGGCTAAGTTTTACTCTCCTATATAAAGAGAGTTCTCCCAAGCCTTACAACACACAATAATTTCGACTTCATCTCTTAGAGAGAGAAGGAAAATATTTTCGGCCAAGGGGATTAAAGGGGAAAAATCTTGGAGATTTTTCCGGGTAGCATATCGGAAGGATTCGAGACGAGAATTTCCTTCCACCGGAAGTTGCTTGGATCACACGTGCGGAAGATCGTGGTGCTCTTCATACTTTCTTCCATTCATCCTATTGCGGTTCTTCAACTTGGATTTTGAGATCCAAGAGGTATGTTCTACAACCCCCTTGTAGATGTAGATCTAGTTATTTTATTACGTGTAAATTATAGATCTAGATCCTTAAATCGCTTCCGTTGCGGATGGTATTACTAACACCTATGTACTTACCCCGTTACTTTGTGTTTGTCTTTCTCTTTCCCCAAAGAAGATGAACAGGTTGGTAATGTTGATGAGTTCTTTGACGAAGACGTGTGAGATGGAGATTTTGAAGACTTTTTTTTAGTTTTGATTTTTTCAATAATGTTGTTGATTTAAGTTCAAACAATGTTGTCGTTCTTTTGGATTAGTTCTGTTTGAATTCTTTTGGATTTAACGTTGGATGTTATAGTTCTCTTTATTGGATTTAGTTTTACAGCATTGAAAACCGTGTGTTCGATCTTTGGTTTTTCCCGAGTCGTTTTATCTTCTGCGTCGTTTTAGTTCTGTTGTGTGACGTGAGGCTTACATATATTATTGAATTTATTTGATAATATTTGTGCGGCGCTTTTTCGGATAAGGACTCGTGTCTGCAGAACGGGCGTTACATCTTGAAATGTTGCTCTTGCCAAAATAGAGTTGATCTTCTACTTTTAATTCATCGGATGAGTGAGCAAGACGATGCAGCTCTGATTTGGATCACGTGAAAAGCAAGGGCTTTGAAGGGCGATGCCTTGGAGTCAACCAGGCTACCAATCGAAAAACTCTAAGTAGAAAGAGGCAAAAATCAGGAGGCAAAAATCAGGAGGCAAAAATCAGGCGGCAATAAATTCGAATCAGATTAATTATCAAATCGATATTAACATAGAAAGTAAGGCAAACGAATATTTCCCTGATATAGGAGATACTCCACGGAAAAGCTTCGATCTTGACCACGTGCTGAAGATGGCCATAGCTCAAAGGTTGCACATCTTCTTTAAGACGATTTGAAAACCTTCCGAATCCAAGGGATTCGATTGCGTGCCACGATTCAATGAAACCCTCACAATTTTGTCAAATCGTGTTGCATAACGAATCAAAAGCTTTCCATTTCAAGAGATGGATTGGTGTATGTTGGATCAAGGTCCGGGTATAACAAGTCAAGATCGGATATAATTAATTTGATTTGGATCAACAATTTGAAAACCATGCTTGTAAGAAATTGGTCCAAAGAAGATATAATTATTTAACTAACTAATTAATTAATCAAATATTTTGATAATTAATTAGTTTAATTAATTAATAAGAAACAGAAATGAAACAACACAATAGAGTTGCCATATCATGTAAATCTATGACTTCATGGCAATATTAGTGCGACGACAATGATATAAACAATTTAATCTAAGCCACACAACAAGCATTATTATCATATATTAAATATAATACTTATACAAATATTTATATAAAAGCTTTAAACAGGAGACGTTACTTTTGAAAATTAATAAACACAACTTAACGTACCACAAAATACTCAACAATCTCCCCTTTTCATTCATTTTCAAAATAACAACTTTAAAGCTTTTATTAAGGGACATTTGAAAACATAGAGAGTTGCACTCCCCCTAAATATAAGCTCCCCCTTAATTAGAGTTTTTCATCATAGAATAAATTCTAGTTTAAAAGCTTTAATATAACTCTCTCCCCCTTAGTTTGAAAATTAATCAAATAAGGACTTAAAGACTCAGGGTTGAGAGTTATACCACAAAATACTCATATAAATCTCCAAAAATAATGAAAAGAAATAAGAGTACTCCCATCATTTGATCCCGAGAATTATGTCGTATATTGCTTATACCAAGAAATATTCTTTTAAGCTCAAAGGACCTAAAAGAAAAAACAATGGTACCCTTTATATTTCGATCCTTGGGGTTAGAGTCGTACTTTCTTAGGAACCCAAACTTTCCGAACTTTGGGTTTATGTGCAGTCTTTCTAACCCATACGGGTCTAGCTGACTGACCATAAATCCGTAGTCGGGATAGTATGAGTAAAACGAATCAAATACATATGGATCATGATATGGATGAGAATGAAATGAATAATCATGAGGTGATTGCCAAAAGTGTGGTTCGGCAAATCGTGGTGTGTGGATGTTTTGCCTATGAGTATAATTAGGTGCTTGATGAATCTTATACTCATGATATTTATATGAATTATCATTATGAGCATGATATCTAGATGAATTATCATTATGAGCATGATATCTATATGATGTATTCCTATAGGCATGATTTTTAGGTGATTCATAATCATATCGATAAGAGTAGTTCATTGGAGTGTAGTTCCTAGAACCTCTCCTATCATACTGATATGCATGGTGCTTCCTATTATTTATGGTGTTTGAAGTATGTTGTGAAGTGTGTGATTTTGAAGATGAAGCATACTTGTGTGTGTTATTGGGTGCAACTTTTTGTGCAGGTGATGCATGATCAAGTGCAATGGGCCGGGGCACAAAAGTTTCCTTTTGAGACACGGGTTCAGTGACTATAGACTCATTCAGGGTTTCTTCCTTAGAAGTATCAAGAATGTGTTCAGTGTGACCCGATGATTCTTTAGATTCTTTAGGAGATGAGAGAGAAGATTCCAATATGTTGGTCCCTTGAAAAGGCTTTGGTTAAGTTTATAGGGGGTGAATAAACTTAACACTTAAAACTTTTTGGAGTTAACAAACTCAAAGAACTTCAAAGATCTGCGATACTTGATGAGTCTGCTTGATACCTCGATAACTCTTTGATACACGTGAGTCTACCGATGGTTGAGTTTATCTTGAATTTGTCTTGGCGGATATATATCAAAAATAAAGCCTTAAAACTTGTTGTTAAATATGATACTAAGTATTAGATACTCAGTAGTGTATATGTGTGAGTTCAGTTGCTAGATTCAGTAGGTTGATGTGTATAGTAAACTAAAAGCAGAATATAAGTGCAGAAAGTAAGTAGCCAGATTTTATAGTGGTTCCAGGTAGTGTAATCCTGTCAGTCCACTCTTCTCCTGTGATGTTGGAGGTAATTCACTAGAGATCTTTGATGTATCTGTTACAAAGATTCCAAAGATTGTTTGTCCTTCACCAATGACAATGGCTTCACAAACTGAAAACTATGAACAGGTGGGATTGCTGCTCCAAAGTCTTCCACTGGTCCTTGAAGGGTAGGATTGCCTCTTCACCAGCTCCACCACAAACAACAGTCTTTCACACCCAACAGATGCTTCACTGTCTTCAGCAGATTCTTTATAAAGATAAAGATTGAATCAAGTAAATGATTCAGTTACAGCAGCTTGACTAGGATGAAATAATCAGCAGCTTGTAGTCTTCAAGTGTGTAAACTTGATGTAGCTTGAATACATAATACACTTGAAGATTTTCTCTGGATCAGTAAGGTTAAGCTCGATGAGGTTCGTTGAGGGTGCTTCTTCAGCTCAGAAATATCTCTTATATTTTTCTCTTAAGGTTCATCAATCATCATCTCTTTCTGAGTTGAAAGTCCTCTATTTATAGGTAGGAATGCATGTGACTTGTATTTGAAATTCAAATATAACCGTTCTGGTTTTTGTCCCATTTGACTTGCTTTCATCACTATTCATAGGATGACATCGTCGAAATTCCTTTTGACATCTGATCTGTCCACCCTTTGACTTATAACCATTGGATAAAGTTCTGAATCATCCCAACGTTCTTTTAATCTCAGCCCTTGATTTGTTTGATAAATCAGAGGTAGTTGGTTGTCCTTATCCATGTAATCTTCCAATGTAATCTTGAATTAACCGAGGTATTATATCAGCAGGTTCATCAGTCTACTGTAATATCAATCAGTCTGCTAAACAGCAATTTTCTGTGTGTCAAATACAATGCAGCTGATTTCTTTTATCTAACTTTTATTTGTGAAGTTAGATTACACCTTTTTAATTATAACCAAGTTCCAATTAACATCCAACTTGTGGAACTTAGACCTTCTACACAAGGTATATGTAATCAGTTTAGGTCATTACAAACTTGCCTAAATTCTGATTACATATCCTTGACTTTAATCACTAGGTTTGATCCCTTAGCCTTCATTAACTGAGTTTGAGCCCTCAGCTTCAGTCTTCAGCAGGTTCTAGAAAAGTCTACTGACTTAACTACCCTACTGATATTGACCAGTCTGCTGATATAAATCAGCTAACCATTACAGTGCTTGTTTGATCAAACCTATTCAAAAATCAAACTCTAATAAACCTATACATTTGATCTAGACATCTTTTTGCCTTTGCACTATAACAGCTAGTCTGGCACTCATCATCAAAACATAGAAATAAGTCCAACACAATCTATTACGATTGTTCTCAAGTTGTTGATTAGCTTCTTGTAATTTATCTCTCTCACGTCTTAAAGACTCCAATTCAGTTTTATATTGGTTGGAATCAAAATTTAAACTGTCCCAAACTACATTCTATTTAACAAGCGGCCAAGAGTGTAATAAATTTGATCTTGAAGTTTCGAAGTCGCCTAAGCAGTATGCTTTTAGTAAGGTGATTTTTTGTCGTGAATTAGTATGCATATATTCTGATTGGAAAATCCTGGTTTTGAATCCCACTACACATCAATTTATTTCCTTGTCTATCAACAATGAGATTCTGCCTAATTCTGTTGGTATAGGGCATGTAGACAGTAGATTCTTTCCAAGAATACAAAATTGTCCTGATTAATCGTGCAATAAATCGTCTGGCTCATCATGACCTGGGTTGGCAAGTTTATACAGTGAAAGCTGGCAGCGATGGTTACACGATTTCTACCAAAATGTTTGAGGAGACACCACAGGATAATTTCTAAAACGCAGGTTGGTTTGAACTACTACCTATTTGTGTAGATGGTGTAATGTACTGGATGAGTAAAGCTTACCCTGTTACGAGGAAGATGGTCAGTGGCGAACAGGAATTTTTCTTGGGGTGGTGGCTTGGTTATCACTAATATACATATTCGGGAAAAAAATCCCAATGCTAAAGAATCACGTTCATAATACATCAAGTTATGAACGTGATTAGATTTAGATGCTATGGTCACGTATTACTTGAATCTGAAAGACAATTCTTATGGAAATTTTCCTTTTATTGAAAGGGACAAAGTAGAAAATGATGAAACAGGTGCTTTCATGGCTAAATTTGCTGAACTCCAAGGTTCATTGTGCATAAAATGTAGTTCACTAAGATTTAAAGGTTTTCTAGTTTACGCACTTAAGAATACGAAGTTGGGCTTGTGGAAGGAGGTATACAATATTCCTTATCCACCAGTAATTGAAAATAGGATATTGTCCCCTGAGGAAAGGCACATCGCTTTCGCTTTCGCTGAGTCTATTTCTTACAGGCCAACTATGTCCCTTCTAGTAAGTACCTCATGTGTTGGGTTTTTTTAACCTGCAAACCATAGTGGAAATGGTGTACCGGACTTTGTGGTTTCAGAGTACATTGTTGATGAAACATGTCGGGTTCATATTGTGGAAAATGGTACGATAAAGACATCAGCAGATATTCGGTTCAGTCCATGAAAGACTTGTCAATTGTTGTATTATGAGGGGCTATTCTCTTTCAAAAGATCGTAACGTTCTCCTTCTAGCTCCAATGAATGACAGGCCTTTTGGAAACGCTGTGTGTGATGGAACGTCCTTCAGTCCAGGTTTTTTTCAGCAGAAATGAGGCTTTACCGGCAACTTTTTCTGGCGTCATAGTGAGTTCACCTAATTGATTGTTGTTTTACATGTTATGCTCGACTTTTTTTATGGACGATCATAGCCGAGTTTCCCTAATCAATTGTTCTTTCTTGTATAGGCAAAGTAGTTCTAAGAAGTGTTTTAGCCTTAAACAATGTTGTTTGTGCTCCATCTTTCAGTTTTAATCTTATTTCACTTAGTACTAGTCTTGCTATAACACTTCAGCTTATCAAATTTCAATTTGAGTTTGATTATTGTTTGATTCAAGAGAAGATACATGAAAGCGGTCGGAGAGTAGTTTTTGCGGCTAAATTTAAGTTCAATTTTAAGCATATAAAGCTTAGTAGAACAAAAAAGCAAACTAAGTATTCATATTGTATCTGATGTAAACAAAGTGGCCTGAATCCCTATTTCTTGCTTCTTCTTCTTTCTTAATTTTTCTACTTCCACCAGATGTTCTTACATTAAGATTCTCTCATGTTGAACAAAAGGCGATTTGTTTTTGAATTTGTACTGTCATCACCCAAAAGGCGATTTGTTTCCAATTTTGAGATCACGTTTGTCTTTGAATTTGTAATGTCATCACCCAAAAGGCGATTTGTTTCCAATTTTGAGTTCCTATTCCATTCCTCAAAATCATCATCATCATCTTCGTAGAGGGCTTTCTCCTCTGCAGGAGCAGGAGCAGGAGCAGGAGCAGGAGCAGGAGTAATGTTTTCTTTGAAACTCTTTACGTGACTATGAAAACTGTTAGCACCGACAAGTCTTTCCTCCGCCTTCTTTTTTGGAGATATTTGAATGTTATCTTCTTCTTCATCTATGTGATAAATGAATTGGGAAATGGACTTTTAATACGTCTTCTTTGACGAATCCTGCAGAATCCCACCATGATTGGGAATCTTGAAGCTCCCAAATCCTTCAATCCCTCTTGTTACTGTCCTGGCTCTGTTCCTCTCTTTTCTTTAAGAAGTGGTCGGTTTTTGAGTAGCTTCACTATTCTCTGAGCTTTATTTCTTACTGCCAATCCCCAATTGAATCTACAACATACACTACTTTTATCTTAGCCAAAAACATTAAGAAAAAAAAAACTATGTTTACAACTGCATTGTGCCACCCTAAACACCTACACCTCTGATCAAAACCGAACTGCTTGATAAATATCGGTCCCGTTGATCAATGGTCTATAAGTGTGCAGCGATACAACGCAATCGTAATGGCCGTATATGAATGTATTATATGTTTACCCTTTCTCATCAACATGTTGGAAGCTTCGGTTTTCTTGATAACGTCTATATCATCTTCAAACTCCGTTGCAACACTTTCGGGTCCATGAGTTAACAGGTGCTCTAACACAATCATAGAATTGTAGGATGCTCTCCAACTTTTCCTATCAAAACTCGTAAATCTGATCCGAGAAACAACAAATAGAGCAACAACGTGAGCAAGAAACGAAGCAACAGATCAAGTTTGCACATATATATACATTGTTAATGAACAATTCAGATCTTCTAATGTTGGAGTTTTTTCTTTTAAACCATACCAGCAAAAAGCAAAAATAGAGAAAGGATACTTGACCTTTGAATGTCATTAATGCAAAGTATAGTAGCTCCTCTGGAATTTCAGATTCCAGAATACCAAATCTTCCATCTCCAATCTTGTCTCTCGGATGGAAACATGTCGTAGCTTCAAAACCTGAAGACAATTAATGCAGTTCCGCAATTGCTGATATATCCGTCCACAATTAATAGGTGAAACTGATTTAAAGTAAAACCTAAGATCTGACTGCTCAACAACAACTTTTATTGTTGATGTCATCAATTTCACTGTGTGATCGATGAGCAACAGATTTCTGTATCGTCATGAACTCCACCATGCATGATAATGGGACGAAAGCCATCGACTGAGAGTATCCCAGAACCAAGCTTAGAACTATTTCTCTAACCAGAATTTTGAACACCATATCGATCCCTAGGAAGTAGAAACATGAATTAAAAGTTCCATGTCAGAAGCCATACATGTTGAGGACTACTTACACATCTGAGCAAATGTAAACAAGACAAAAACAAATACACCGAAAAAGTAACAAAATGAAATATTGTGTATCAAAGAACTGAAAGCTCAAAAGGCAAATTAAAGCAAATCCTCAGTTATGCTGATCAAGTTACGGTGACTAAACATGAAAGATATCACAGGGATCATCCTAAACAGCTGAACACGTACGCGTATAGTGCCTGGTTGAAGCTAGCTATTTTAATCCAAAAAATATGCACCCCACTTCACTACATCTGTTTACCATTAAACAAGATGAAATTTGTCATCAAGCCTCTTGTCTTCAAATGTTTTCCCATCAAGCATAAGTAGTCTCCAGCACGGATCGGGAGGGTATACCTGTGAGAGAAAGATTTATTTATCATGCTGAAGCAATGTTTCGTCAGTGGAAGGAATAAAACTACAAGAGCACGGTCAAAAATCCACAAAGTCATAGACTGATACAGGAAGAAAGCCATATCTAAAAATAAAGCGAAATCCAGGAACGACAATGATCATAGAAAACCAAAAGCACCTTCAAAGTTAAAGCATATAGCTGAACAAGCAATTCCTCCATCTCTCAAGAATGTCGCCATGAAAGCCCTGTAAAAGCAAACATTAGACATTAGCAGTCTCACCAAGTTGTGATGTAGCCCTACTTTTAACTAATACACATAATCAGTCAACTATGGCCTCCAAAATTCTGCAAATTATACACGTGCAAAAGATCCGGACTTCCATAACAGCCCGTAAATGTTAAAACCAATTTTGGTATTTTCACATTTGGCTATCCAAAACACTCTCATGATCCAAGATAAATTTCATAACGCCAAACAGCCAACTTTCTAATAGAAAATAGACAGCATTTTTATAACAGGTTTGAGAAGCTACTTTTCGAATCTTCCCAAGTTCAGGATTGAAAAGCTACTTTTGGTTTTTTAATTGCAGAAGGGATAGGACATGATACAACAAATCAAAAAGACAGAGCCACAAAATCAACTCCGTTCTGAGCAGCAGCATGTATTTGAAAGGTAGGATTCAAAGTCATTTGTCTCGAAATAGACCTATACATAATAGTAGTTGTTATGTGTAAAAATGTTTTTTTTTTTGTTTGTGAATAAAAGCAATGAAGAAATGGAAATTTGTTATTTACCCAATTACCCTATAGTATTTCGTAGATCGAAACTTCAACTTCATTCCCCAGTTCCATCTGTTCATCCTGGATTCTAAAAACTGAACTCTCAACTTTTTGGGGGTACCGATGTGAAAATTCAACTACAATCCTCTTCAAGGTTGAAATCTCTCCAAAACAGGACGGCAACTCTTCCAATTTTGCACAATATCTAATCACAAGTTGCTCCAGACAAGGCAATGATTCGGTGCAGGCATTCCATTCCACCAAATTGTAATCATATAATTCAAAGAATTTCAGATTCTGGAAAACCAAATCTTCCATCTCCAGTCTTGTCTCCTGGATGGAAACATGTCGTAGCTTCAAAACCTGAAGACAATGCAGTTCCGCAATTGCTGATATATCCTTCCACAATAGCTGAAACTGATTTAAAGTTAGTTTCTTGAGAGTTGAAGGGAAGTTAATCAAGTATTCTCTTTTCTTTCCGAACTGGGATAGCTTTAGCGACTCAAGTTTCCTATTAAAGTCCAATATTTCTATTGATTCTTCATCATTACCAGGACATTTTTTCAAATTACAGCTTAGTTTCCGAACAGCCGGCAACCTTTGTAGAAGCCGTTGTACATCTTTTCCGGTAGATAAAGTTGGTCGTGAAAAGTGTACCACCTTATCCAATTTAGGATATTCCTCAAGCTCATGGCCGTATGAAAATTGAAGAATACAATTGTAGACTTCCACATGCCTAAGACTGTTCATTTTCCAAAATGTTTCTGGCAAATGTATGGATGCAACGGGTGATATCAGCGTAAAAGATCTTAAGTTCCAGATGTTGCACATCGATTGTGGAATAGATTTTGAGAAGATAAACGACAATTTAGCAGATATATGTCTTAAATGTATTAGAGAGCTTAATTGTTTCGCACCATAGAATTGCAACATAACATCAAAATCCAACACTTGAACAAGTCTAAGCTTCCATAATGGGAATAACGACCATGTGTCAATATGTTTAGAAAATAGGAGTAGAGAGCGTACATTTGAAACCGATGATCCCACAGCAGTTATAAGATCGCTTTGGTCATGCATGGAAACACGACAGTGGTTGTTTATTGAAAGGTTTGGGGAACTAGATGATGCAATTTTATGGGCCAAGAGGGAAAAAGTTTGCCTCACGACATTTCGTTCGACATAAATCATGTATCGATCATGAACATGAATTTTTTTATCTCACTAGTGGAACTTCTCTCACTCACAATTATAAGGTTTCTCTCAAGTAGGTCATTTAAGTACTCTTTAGCCACATCTTCTATGCTTTTAGTCTGGATTCTTGTACGAATCCTTGAAGAATCCATAGCAATATCACTTTCTTAACCATAATCCTCTCATCCTCTCAAACGCTCCAAGATAGAAAGACATGGTTTCAAAGTCTCGGGTAAATGGTTGTAACTTAATTCCAAAATTCTCATACAACCTCGTCGGAAAGATAAGAAACTACCCTTTCGAAACTTCACTCCACCACTCAGAGTTTTTACTGTTTCTAGCAAGGAGACTCGCAATTACAAAGAACCGCTAGAGGAGGCCTTTCTGATTTTGGGCAATCCGCTTTCCAACCTCATACAGATATGGCGGTGAAATGACACTATGAAACACTTTCTTTTGCAATAACTCCCAACTTTCAACCTCGGACATAAAACGCGGTGTGATCACGGGTTACAATTGATTTTGCATTTGTCGGCAACTTCATGAGATCGGGTAGTTAACATAACTCTACTCCCATTTTGTCGTCGGGGAATGAACTTTTACTTCATTCCGACACTAGCGTTCCACATATCGTCTAATACAATGAGAAATTTTCGACGGCTCAAAGATTTCCACAATTGGTGAGCCAAGTCATCATCACTCATGTCTCGCCATCTATTGTCATCCCCCATAATATCACGTATAAGGTCAAGTAATAACCTTCTAGTATTATGATCTTGCTTGGCCCGAACAAAATGCAAGTACGTTGAAATTGCATTTCACTAATGAGGAACCATATACCTCTTTGGCTAGGGTAGTCTTTCCCAACCCACCCATGCCAACAATTGAAACAATGTCAAGTGACATACTTCCCCGCGTAAGCATGCCCATTATTTTCTCTGCCTCATCCTCGAAACCCACAAATATTTCAATGACTTCTAAAGGTCTAGGTTGTTCCGAGAATGTACTAATGAAACTAATTGAACGGGGAAGGCGTCTTGGATTATCCATGGTGTTCACTTTGATATTTTCAAGCTTTGTCTTTATAACGTTGATTCTGTCAATGACATCTGTAAGACGAGCCATATGATACCAGATTGGATGATCAAATACAAACCACGAACTGATGCACGAGTTGATGATGTGTTCTGTTAGATGTACAAAATCGGCAACTTCTAACCATGTCTTCCTTAGTTCACTTTGCAAGTCGAAGATATAATTGAAAAATGGACGGAGAGAAACCAATTCCTCCTCAATTTTAATAATCTTGTATTTTGCAAAAGGTGCATACTTCCGATCGCTAATCATCCTCTCCTTCAAGTTTATAAGATCACGTATAAGATTATCAAGGAATAGTGGAGAAATAAGCTTTGGAAAATTGTATACAGATGCATCTGGGAATTCACCATAAATCCGTCTTATGTTAGCATTTATCATTTCAATTTTCATCATAAAATCACTTAGAAGCACCCGTTTATCGAAGAAATCTCCTTCCATGTCATCAAAGGGGAGAAGACCGTACACACCCTCCCAGAAAAAAACATCAATTTGGCTGCAAATTACTTCTTTTGCATTCTGATTAGGAGGATCATTGAGAAATGACAAAAGAAAAACAATATCATCTCGAAGGATTTGAAAATCATTCTTCAAAGGAATCACCAAATCCTCAAGAAAAAAGTCGATAAAGGTCAAAGCAACTTGTCCGAACATGAGAGAATCAGATCGCTGCACATATATGGCATTAAGGATTCCAAAGTACAATCTGGCAACTTGATGTGTGGCAGGTTTGATCTTTTGCAACATATGAGAAAGCATATTGTTTGTTTCGGATGCACTTTTCTCGTTTGAGTCTTTTGCCCAATAAAGAAATGTGAGACATATTGCACCATTAGAAAAAACTTGAACCAACAATTTGAATTCCTCCAACTCCTTACTGTATATGCAATTCGTAGCAAGTTTCAAAAAATTCCTTAAAAATACTAACTTCTCTTCCAATGTTTCAATTTGCTTCTTGAATGAAACGATTTCGCTAGCCTTGTAGGTGACAAGATCATTCAGACATTCGATGATAGAATCCATAAACTTTAGGATCTCATAACTCGTTAAAGGCGACCAGTGAACCGAATTTACCCACCTTGCTTTGATTTCTAGCTTCGATAGTTGGATTTTTTCTTCTAATTCGGATGCCAATGGATGCCATCGTGCGATTCCTCCTGCACCTATTGCATGAAGACGATGAGCAAGACGACTATTTTCTTTTTCTTTTTCCCATATCTCTTGAAAAGAAGCGATCAAAGATGTCAATCTCATCTTGATTTCTTTGTCAATATCATCCCATGCGGCAAAGCATAGCAGGAACACCCTTAGAAATCTAAGCTCCACTCTGTATAATTGCAGCTGACCCATGACAGGACCAGCCCACCTGGCATGCTTCTCAATCCAGTAGAGCTCTCTAAGAATAGAAACAAAATAAAGGTGTTCCATTTTCTCTACTTCCAATTTGATCCAAGAGTCAGACAATCCGTAGTAAAGTTGTCTGACCTTGGTAACTGTAGTATCACTCTTGATCATAAAACCATTTAGAAGTATCTTTTTATCGGAGAAATCCTTTTTCATCTCATCAAAAGGAAGAAGGAGATAAGCGTCCTCCTCACGCAAAAGAGCATAGATTTGGCTGCGGATTAAATGTTCTTCTTGTGCATTCTCACGTGGAGGATCGGCGAAGAGGAATGTGAAAAGAAATATTAGCCGGTCTCGAATAATAAGAAAATCATCCTTCAAAATAATAGTCAGGTGGTCAAAGAAACAATCAACAGAGCCTTCAACAGCTTCTCTGAGAAGAGTTGAATCAGAAGGGTGCAAATCACTCAGCTTTAGGATGTCAATGTACAAGGGAGTAATATCATATAGGCAAGGTGTGAACTTCTGCATCATATCAAAAAGTATAATGTCCATTTTACTGCCAATTTCTTCATTGGCTTCTAATGGCCAGTACAAACAAGTAAAGCAAGCCGCACTGCTTGCAAAATCACCAATGAAATTCAGAAACGGAAGTTTTTTCTGATCCTCATATGCAATAAAATCAACTCCGTACAAGGATTCTTTAAGAAATACTATCTTACCTTCCAAGATATCAATTTGTTTCTTCAATGGAACGATTTCAGCAGCTTTGTATTCAGAAAAATCCTTCAAATATCTCTGAATAAGGTAAAGTAAACGTCCGAAAACCGAAAAAGTTGAAGACTTCTTGTATTGTAAGGAGGAACGCATCAAAAACTGAGTCCAACCTTCAACTTGTATTTTGGTCTGCTGAATATTGGCTTCCAATTCAAAGGTTACTGATTGTAAAACTTGCTTACACATGTGGTCGTCGTCGTCAGAGGGGTTTTCAATTTCAATTTCAAGCAGGCGATTGAGAAGAGATAATGCTTTGAGTTCTTTCGGCCATATGAGTTTAAGAGAAGTGCCGATAGATCTCAAATATTCCATGCTTTCTTCTTCTTCATCATCATCATCATCATCGGTAGTACTAGTAGTGTAATCCCATGTTTCAATCCACATGCTGAACATTTCCAGGAAGTGAACATCCTTTATGAGCGGCCTAAGGTGGACTTGAGCTCGATCATCACGCTGAATGCGGTAGCAAATCAATTCGAAGTAACTGGGAGTGGCTTCCACTACCTCTACATCCATTGTTGTGATTGAATCACTTCAGCAGGTAAGATAGATAAATCTCAATGTTTCTTTGGGATAGAGGAGAATAGGAAGGATCTTTTTCTTGTCAATAGTTTAGTGCAGTGGCTGGAGGAAGATAAGAGAGGGATAGGTGTGGCGTATAAGCTGAAATTCAATTATTGACGTTTCCAAATAGTCCGAATTGTGTGTACCTTGAATAACATATTTGACTTGGAGAAAAATTTTAAAATAATATCCGATAAATAAATAATCTCGTTAAACTAATATCTTTTTTTAGATTTTTGACTAAAAAAACATGTTATTAACTAAATGGGATAAAAGGACATTGAATTTTAATAATAGGATAAGGTTGTAAAGGACCATTTTACATCTTATTTATGTAAAAGACAACAAAAAAAATCAATGGTTGAGAAGACAAAAAGAATGTCAATCCAAAAATACCTCTTTATAATTACAACTACCTCATTCCTCCATTATTTATCAAAATGTAAAAACCCTAAATTTCCATCCAATTCTCAACCCTAGCCTTCATTGAGCATTACAAGCACGGACATTTGATGCTGCCTGATGATTTTTTTTTCTTTCTTTCAACTCTCTTTGTTTTCACAGCGATTTTGGGATCAAATCTTTGCTCAATGAATCAACCCAAAATCTGTACCATTTTCTATTCAATAATTCATTTATGGATCAAAACTATGCTCAAGGATCAAATCTTTGTTTATTATTTTTGTGCAACCATTATCCAAAATGTAAAAATCCTCCATCCGCATTGCAAATCTTCTCTGCAAATCTTCCATGGATTTCCATCCGCCGCAAATCTTCTCTGCAAATGTTCTCTAGCCGAGGCTCTTTAACCGTTCATCGAATTAAGGAAGCGCAGGAGAGAGTCGATTCAACAACGAAAACCGTTTCACCGAATTAAGGAAACAGGAGAGAGCATAATCGAGAGAAAAAAATGGGCGATTCTCTGCGTTTTTTCGCAAATCTTCGCGTTTTTTCGCAAATCTTCTCTTCGTTTTTTTTTCGATCGATTCTGCGTTTTTTTTTCGTTCAAGTCGATTCTGCGTTTTTTTTCTCGATCGTTTTGCTTTTCGATTGTTGTTTTGAGTAATTGATTGAGGAATTTATATAGCATGATCATGTATACTGGCAGAGATCGATTGTTGTTTTGAGTAATTGATTGAGTAATGGACGCCGGATTCATAACTGCCATTACACCTGCAAATGAAGCTGTTTTAGTTACCACACCAAACATTACAACACTTCGCGATACACATAGAGTAACAGGGCTACTAGAATGCGATTGGATTCGCGATGCTTTGTAGTTCTTGGCGACGTAGTAACACCACAGTTACACAATTACTACCTCTTTCTTATGGTTCATACAAATGCAGCAAGTGTAACTGTGTAGTGCAGAAAAGTTACTACATGTCCTGTAATGTGCTAGACATGATGTTCTGAAAGTTACTACATGTTCTGAAAAGTTACTACATTGGGGATTGTTAAACCTGTAATGGATTGTTAGGTTTCTTTGCATTTCGGTTTTGATCAATTGTTGTTGTATGAATCCTAATCATGTTTTATTTTTGTTCTTTAAGAATTGTTGTTGAAGAATTATCAATTGTTTGTTTTGAGGAATTATCAATGCATTTTTGTAATGTTACTACATTTTTGTAATGTTACTACATTTTGTATGAATATGCACGATCTTAAGGTACACAAATCCCTATTGGGTTCCCTTTCCAAGTAGGGTATAGAAAGAGTAACGTTTTGCATTTTTTCTATGAATGTGCACGATCTTAAGGTACACAAATCACTATTATCGTTCCTTTCCCAGAGTAGGGTATAGAAAGCAATGGAAACACCCTCAAACATAGTAACACATAATGTAGGAACTCGTAGTAACACCAACACGTAATGTAACACCAAAGACGACTTTAATGTGAAAAGAAAAAAAAATATTATCATTAAGGGTATTTTTGTACATCTCTTTTTTTTTTGTCCTTCTCAACCAAATATTATTTTTTTTGTCCTATTCTTCATTTAAGATGTAAAGTTGTCCTTTAGGACCACCACCCGTTTTAATAAAGACTAAATACTTTTTTTTCTAAAATACCCTATTTAGTTTTTTTTCGCCAGTTGTCAAAGAGAATGTAATAAAAATAAAAATAAAAAATATAAACAAATCATTTTTTTTGTTAGGTCTCGCTTCATCAACTTATCCAACTCAATTTTTTCTAGGGGGAATAGCACGTTTAAGCTTATGAACTTTGTGGTTTGCAAGATTGAGCTTTGACCCAACGCATATATGAAAGAAAATGAAAAAAGGAGAAAACCTTATAAAACCTTGCTTTGACAGAAATACTCCCATCGAATTCCCTTAATCTATTATCCCAAAATCCTTAATTCTATTAACAAAATTCCCCAAATTCTGGCCCCTTCGATTAACACTACTACGAGCTCCCAAATTCACCCTCCAATTCTTTCCAAATTCCCCGCATGAACACAGAGTCGAACTTGTGATCAACAATTTGTATCAACATTCTCTATTCTCCAACCGGAAGCTGATCAACAGAAACTTGAAGGAGCCGACTGGAACATTCGAGCGAATCTCCAAAATGTACGATTTTGTGGATGGGTTATAAATCACGCATATTGGTATGTGCATGTATGATTTTGGGATGCGATTAGTTAAATTTTGTGGTGTGCATGTATGATCTTGGGATGTGATTAGTTAAATTTTGTGGTGTTGAATCATTTGTTAGCTCAAACAATGTCGGTGATGTGTTATTAGTTGTTGGCGTTGAATTGAAATTTCTTATTTATTTCAACTGTATTCACATTCATTTGTTCTTTAATTCAATTGAATTGAAATTTCTTATTTTGTTGGTTATATATAAGTTGAAAAAATGCCGTTGATTTATGCACTTAGCGAAGAAGAAAGGTCTGCAAAATGTGAAGTTGTTTCCCAATGTTCAATTGGTAAAACCAAATTATTGAGTTTTACTCAACCAAGTCGTGAGGCTTGAATATCACTTGCGAGTGAGAATTTTCTTCGTCGTAGAAAGTTCAACCTTTTGAGGATTTACCAGCATTGTGATCGATTGTTGGGCGTTCTCTGCCTACGATTTAGTTGGATTACTAGGTCTATGATCCTTAGCTCGTCATTGTTCCCCCTAGTTACTTTCTGGGCGAAACATCGGATTTGATTCCATCCGGAATCACATCGATTAATGTGAGCTCAAAGAACTTCCGGTGAGCAAATATCCCGTTTGTTTCTTGTTTTGATTTCTTTTATTTCGTTTCTTGATAATAAAAAATTATATTTCCAGGATAAAAAAAACAATTGAAGTTTATGAAAAGGTTAACGATGAGCACAAAGCAATGTTGGAGCAGTCTTGTTTTGGACACTTAATCCATTTGAAGGATATGCAAGCCAACATGATAATACATCAGTTGTTAATGAGGTTGGAGAGTCCATGGAATGTAGATGCCAATGTTTTTTGGTTCAAAGTCGGAGCCAAAAAAATACGATTTAGTGTAGAAGAATTTGCGCTGGTTAGTGGTCTCTTGGTTGGCGACGGTAGCAATGTCGATAAAGGGGTAGGAAAAGAGTCTAGATTAGTTAAGAAGTATTTTAAAAACTTATCAAAAGTGTATAGGAAGGATGTGTGGGCAAAGTTTAATCGCATTAAGGATCCTAATGACCGTTACAAGCTTGGCTTGATCGTTATATTGACGTACGTTGTGTGGGGATCGGAAGAGATACGTGCGGTGGGTTAGTGGATCTTTAAGCTGGTTGAGGATTTGGATGCTTTCAATAAGTATCCATGGGGAAATGCTTCTTATGAAGCCACTGTCTATGTTTGGAGGAGGGACATGAGGATTCTCTTTCAAAAATCCCCGATCGGATATACTTTATATGTTTTCCACACGCTTTGAAGGTATGTATAAGCCAAATCCGTGTATTAATTCATAATATATATATATATATATATATATATATATATATATATATATATATATTACATAGCTTGTTAAAGTTTTTTGATTATGTTCGGTCCATCACTTGAATGTAAATGCATCGTAAGTTTGGGCACTTGAAGCTATTTCTTCTTTAAGGAAGTTTGCCGAGATTGTTGATTTAAAAGGCTCTCCCAAGGTTGATGAAGTGGGGAGCGGTAAAATGGTCGACTCTTACAGTAATTCAACTTTTCTTCAATCGAGAGAGATAGTGATGTTTAATTTGTATATTAAGTTTGGTATGTACATGCAGCCTCCACATTATTTATGAGTAGTATATAATGCAGGTGGAGGAGGTTCAAAGTTGGTTCCATCCGGTGAAAAGGAAAAGCTTATTTTTTGATGCTCCGGGAAGATGGAGTTGAAGATGATGAAACTGACAATGCACCTGAGCAATCAACGGGTAACGTTGATTATGAAAAGTTAAAAGAATTGGTAAAAATTGCTGTGAGTGAAGAGAACAAAAGAATGTGCGAAGAGTTGGTAAAAGTTGCTGAAGAGAACAAAAGAATGTGCGTTTTAGTGGATACGCTCCAGCATAAAGTTAAATTGATGGAAGTTCGTCTTTGTTGTGCATGTGAAAAATGCAAAAATGATGCTATACATGCAAGTGAAATGGAAGGTAATGAAGAGTTGAATGAAGTGGAAGATGAAACTGTGGAGGCATCCTGAAACGGCAAAGGTATGAAGTTAAATTTGTCCTTTATGTTGTTTATAAAGGAGAGAACTAGTTTATAACATTTTATTTCTTGAAATTATGATTAGGAAATGCCGTAGTTGAAGAGAGGAGGTAGGGGATGAACCTAATACCCGGTTGAGAAACGCGGCCGTAGTTGAAGAGAAGGAGGTAGGGATGAACCTAATGCCCGGTTGAGGAAACGGTCGAGAAACCAAACGGTGAAGGTATAATGTGAATCTAGTCCTTTTGATTTGTTCATTATGTATTTTGATGAGAGAATTAGTTCATAACATTTTATTTCTTGAAATTATGATGTAAATGGTGGCATATAGGAGGAACAAGTGATATAAGGGAGGAGGAAGGTGAGGGAAACCCAAACGGCGAAGGTAATTAATCATCTTTTATGTGTTTTGGTGAGATTGGTGAGAGAATTAGTTTATAATGTTAAATTTGTCCTATATGTGTTTGTTTTGGTGAGAGAATTAATTAGTTCATAACATTAGGTTTATTGAAATTATGATTAGGAAATTCCGTAGTTGAAGAGATGGAGGAGGAAGCTGATAAAATCGTAAACGAGGGTATGGAAGGTGGCATGGAGGAAGAGCAAGCTGAAATAAGAGAGGAAGAAGAACCAGCTATTATAAACGAGGGGGGAAAGGTGATGAAGATGTGAACGTCGTGGAGGAACCTACTGCGAGTGTAGGCCAAAATGTTGAGGGAAACCCAAATGGCGAAGGTATAATGTTAAATTTGTCCTATATTTGTTTGTTTTGGTGAGAGAATTAATTTATTCATAAATTTTGTTTCTTGAAATTATGACTAGGTAATGCCTTAGGAGAAGAGAGAGGCGAGGTGAGTAAAAGGGATGTTTTGGAAATCGAAGACGAAGACGATCGGGAAGATTTGGAAGAAGAGGGCAGGAAAAAAGGTTTAAAAGGTAGTTTTACAAAAATAATTAATTTGAGTTTATGTCAGTAAGCATATATGTGTAATCCAAAGTAATTACGTCATTGAATGTTTTATGAAGTCGTACGTTTCGATCTACCGCTGACGCCGAAGAAAAGAAGAGTTTGTGACAGCCCTCCTATCAAACTAGCAAAAAAGAGGAAAGTGAAGAAGTTTAATGAGTATGATCTGTTCCGAAAAATGGATACCGTGCTGATGAAGCGTGTTGACAAGTTTATGGCTTCATGTGAAGACAAGTATCAATGTCATACGGTTAAAGTAAGGGGCGTTTAAACCCTACTTTGTAAACCCTATTTTGATGATTAATTTGATTTTTCTTCCTTTTGATTTACACAGTGCACGTGTGAAGTTGGTTGACGCTGATATCGAAGTAGGGATTTTGAAAGGAATTGAGAACCGTGGGCAGTGCTTGCCAAGCAACGTAAGTAGTATATGCTTTAGATTTTACAAAAACACAGCAGTTTAGATTGAAATGTATGCTTTTGTTAAGTAGTATTATTTATATTCATGTGTTGGATAGTTCATTGTGTGAAATTCGCCGGCGATGCTTAAAGTACCCGAATATGTTTGACCAAGATGCCCGTGTCCTTGATACCCAATTTGCAACATATGTCAAAAACTTCCACACACTAAACATGAAACGCTCAAGAGAAGCAGAATTTAATTCAATATTTAGGCATATTGTGAACGGGACAGCTCCGGAATGTAGCACACCATGGGAAGGTTGCAAGACATTGTATGTGCCGATGATAGAGATAGGTCATTGGTTTCTTTTGAAAATTAATCTGAGTCACGAGGATAATTTTAGGTGTATGACAAATTTCTCTCCGGGCATATCGGAAAAGTGATTCTTGCAAGGTGTGTCATGCCTATGCAAGTTGTCATACCGCTGTTAATGCAGAAGCTTGTAAAAGGCTATGAAAAGTATTCTGAGAAAAAGCTAGCGGTGTTGAGCGCGAAGTGTCCCTCTCAAGAGAATGGGTATGTTTGATAATTTATATTTATGCAATATATATAGAGATTATTAAGGTTTTCGATTTTGTGACTAACTTATTATCTTGTAATTGTTGTAATTTGGTAGGACTGATTGTGGCATGTTCGTTCTTAAATACGTGCAGTTCATGCTGGGAAGAGTGAATATCATTGATTGGGAAGGAGCATATTCCAGCACTACAAGAAAATTGGGTTTTAATGACGGGAATTCTCGTCATTAAATGTCCGATTCCTGTCATTAAAGGCTTTTAATGACAGGAAGCTTCCTTTCACGCCTGCCTCCCTAGATAAAGGTAATTAATGACAGGATAGGGATTCCCGTAATTAATTGTAGGGCACTTCAATGACAGTGTTAACCCGTCATTATTAATTTTTTTAATAACGTCTTATCCCGTCATTATAGGGTTATTTTAAGTCATTCAATCAAGATTTAATGAGGACGAATCCCCATATTATAGGTTCGATTTCCTCTCATAAAAAACAATTTAATTAAGACATTTCGGCATATTAATATATTATTTTCCCCTCATTATTGTTTCATATGATGTTTATAAACGCCATATGTTGATGAAAGTGATCATCAATCATCATTTTTTACAATGAACCCTCGTTGTGCCACACAAGAATCTACCAATAAGAATAAAATTAAAATGTTACCTTCTGCAACCCAACATTACTTAAAAAAAATCAACCAGCAATAAGCTACATCCACATTTATATATTCATATTCAAAATATACACAATAGCAGTTGTTCCCAAAATATCCAAAAGGCATTGTAGATATAGATGCATTATACAAGGATTTCAAAATATCATATCCCGAAGTGCGAATATCTAACCATACACTATCAAAATACCAGCAAAATTACGTCTACATATTATTACACCATCGTAAGATATGATAGATAGCAATCCATTGCTACACTTCTTCAAAAAGCATTAAAATATATGCCTGCATATAGATTAATAATAATGAGTAAAGATAACCTCGTAACAACTAACCAAAGATTAAAAATAACGAAAAAGTCACATTTAGAGCCAATGAGCACAAATGGAAGATTTAGAATGATTAAGTGAAACGATTTTGCTTTGACACAGATTACTTTACCTCAAAAACTTTTTTATTTAACTGTTGAAATAAGATCACATTCAAAGATCACAGCACAATTGATGATTTGCATAATGTTCACATAGTATGGAATTTATTTTACTGCATTTACCAATTACAATTGTTGAACTTTTAGAAAAAAGACTAAATGGCGCATTCTGAATAACATATAAACAAGGGGGTTCTTAAAAATATATTGGAGGGAGTATCATTTAATGTGGAAAAACAAATGGCCACAATATTCAAACTTCAAGAATCAGATTGCTTAATTCTGCAAATTAACAACATTACGGGTGATGGTAGTATGCGTGTGTATTTACTTTCACACATTGTTTACTCAAAAAGGTTTATTTATGGATGGGTGATAGTAGTGCGTGTGTATTTCCCTTCACAGCAAAATAGATTGCAGATCATATACAAAAATAGAGCTTATATATGATGGAAGACTTAACAAGATTTAAGCTATATATTGACATACATCAAACAACAACTAATATATTTATGCTATGGCCAAGAAATTATATAGAAAACAGAATAAGACTCGGAACATTAGCTAGCATACAAAGCCTGAAATAGATAATACAAAGACAGACCCTAACCATCAGTTTATTAGGCTCATACCAAAGGCTCCAAACAGACAAAATAAAAAACTTCACCAAACAAAAATGGCTAATGGCAAGGCTCAAAAGGGAAACTCAACTTAACCAAGACATACTCATTCAAGCCTTCAAAATAGGACACTAATGCAAGGTTCTGTTAGGCACGTTCCAAAACATACAAGGGGAGAAGAACCTTAAACGTTCACAAAATTCATGAACCAAGAATAACAAGGTCACCAAAATCCAAAATTAACTAAAATTAACAAAATATATGAACCGGAGATACCTGGGTGAAAGCTATTCAGGGTCATGGCTACGAGGTGGCTCATGTGAAGTTGGTTGATTTTCCTTCCCCATTTGGATCAATATACTTTCTATTCCCTCAACACGTCTTCTAAGATCATTATTTTCTTCTTCTTTCTCATGGAGCTTAACCTTAAGTTCTTTGATTTGAGCAGCCTGAGGATCATCAAAATGTTTCCTCTTCATCCCACCTCCAAAACCAAATACATTGCTATGGTTTTGTGGACCAAAGCAAGTTTCAACCACATCAATAGGTGACAGTGATGCATTGGCTTGAACAGTCTTGATTATCTCATCCTACAAAGCACCAGCTCCATTTGTCAAAATAAAATAGTGAAAAATGATGAATATATGCTTAAATGTTAATGAGTAATACTTACATATTTTTCTTGCTCTCTTGGTTCAACAAGCTTTCCATTTCTTTGTCTAGTCGCATAAAATATTTTTGCAATGTCAGGTGGGGTATCTTCCTTACCTCCCTGGAATATTGAAAATAGACAAGTGAATATTTAAACATCAATTCACCAACATAAAAAATCCAACTCAATAAAAATTGTTGAATTTCTACCATCTCATATATGATTTGTCTATGTGGCTGGCTTCCGGTTCGATGATGCATCACTCCTTTGACCCGATTATCAGAATTCTGAGAACTGATTTTCTACTTATAAATAACAAAACGGTGTTAAATAAATAAACACTAACTTTCAGTGAAATGAGAAATAGTGTAAGCAATTGCATGTCCCTCAAATATCATGTTTTTTATGACACGGGATGAAAACAATACCCACTTAATAAACAAAAACATTTAACAATGAAACAATGATGAGGAATTCAACAATTTACTGCCGTGTAAATAGTTGCTTAGATAAGAATTAGTAGGCCACGAAAACTACTAACAACTCTAGATGTGTGATAAAACCACCATTTGAATTTTTTTATTAAGCACATTAACAGAATTTAATGTCTAAACATATCTTGTACTATGCATCATCTCTCATTCAACCAAGTTAAAAATAAGACGAATCATGTAACATAACACCTACTAGGCATTAAATTATCCACCTTCAAATAAAAATTAACAATGGAAATTTGATATTTTTGTTTAGATTTTTGACTAGTCTTGAACATACCTGAAACTTATCACTTAAGAACTTTTCAGTGACAAGCCACTCCCAATCTTTAGCATTCATCCCGGAAGGAACATTTTTCAATGCAAGCACTTTAGTTTTGCAAGGTTTCACATACTTTGCATTCAAAGATGACCTCCATGCACTCCACAAACTACCCATATGCTCCAAGGTATGTTCACGATATGATTCCATATTAGGATTCGAAAAGCACACCTGCAAAAGATCATATGAAATAGGATTCATTCCACCAAAACCATTCTGAAAAAGGCGTCTAGCTAGTTCTCATCAAAATGTAATAATATTTTCATAGAAGAAACAGACAAATATGTTGTATATTTGAATATATAGATGCATGTGAGTATTCGGGTATTTGATCAATTTTATATAAAAAAAAAAAAGAAATCCAAAATATGGAGTAACAAGTTAAGTTTGCAAAAATTGACAACTCAAATAATCTCATAAGTATGTTTGGCTATCGGTTCATACTTCATAGTAGTATAATTAGCAGGATGATAAATTTTAAGGCACCATCTGACACTTCTTCTACCAGGCACAAACACAATATTGATAGACTGCACATTCTGAAATATGTCGCTGTAGTCACATATTTGATGCAAAATCAATTAAAAAAACATCCTAAGCCTATGAACCATATCTTAAAAAACATAATCAGCCATGAAAAGGAAGTGGCATGTTTTCTCCCATGGATCACTATTTCATGTAATTATACGTCAACTAAGAACGCTTATACAAGACACAGAGTCTCATCAACACTTACTTTCTTACTGAGCTTATTCTAAGGATTATCTAAGTCATCTCTCGAAGATATTAAAACATAGGAACTAAGCTTGGCCTTGTGGCTTGCAAAAACTCAGTTCATTAAAAAAATTCCAAACTAGTATGTCAAGATAATAAGTGCTAAAGACTCTAAATAAGTACACATTCAACACAAGATAAAATGCTCACAGTAAACCAAACACATATAACACCTTGAAAATAACAAAAAAAAAAACATATGTTTTTCACATACTTTTACCATAGCCCACATGTGTTGCTTTTCACTTTCAGTCACATCCTTCCATGTACGCACTCGGATAGGACATACTTGCTTGTCTCGCACAATTTTCCCCAAGTGTCTAGACCAATATGTGTGATTAGGTCCTACTCCACGATTGTTGTAAAATTGTATCACATGTTTTCTCCCACTTTTCAAAGAAAGCGATTTTAAGGTTCTTATTCATTCCTCTCACTTTTCTCACTTTTTCAGCTGCCCAAGTGTAATCAATACAAATAGTATTCAAAACTATGTTAATAGTGTAACTCAAAAATATAACATGTGATATAAGATAATCTACATGTTACGCATACAATACTTACTTTCAACACTTTTTCCTGTATTCTCATACATCTTTTCACCATGACTACCATCTTTTGTTATCACAACTCTCACTTCTGAAGTACAAGGGGAAGAAACTGAAATGGCACAACATAAAAGAAAGATAAAAAGAACTGAAAAAAACAAATTCAAATCAAAGAACTCTAATTAATGTTTACCAAATGATGGATTGTGCTCAGGCAATTTGAAGAGCAATGGTTGTACAGTTGCATCGACACTTAAATAAATAGATATATCCTCCACATTTTCTTGTTCTTTCAGCAAACCCAACAAATCTTTGTCATTTCTCAAAGGCGTACCATTCTCATCCGTAATTTTGATGCCAACAGTATAAATGTCAATAAACTTGTTACATATGCTCAAGATATCCAAGAAAGAACATTCTTCTGTTATATTCCTTTCTTCCCATTTATCTTCACCATAATGAACAAAAAGATTGTGGACTTCATTTCCACCTACATGAAGGAATAAAATGTTTTTTTTACAATTTTTTCAATTTATAATACATTCCAAAGTCTACTTAAATTTAACATTTTTACCCGTCCTTTCATGATTGCAGAAATTATTTGTCTGTTGTTCCACAGCGTTTATCCTCTTACTCCCAAATGAAACATTTAAAGTTTTTTTTCCATAACTGCGCTCCTTGGCCAGCTGACCAGGTGCAAGGAAAGAAATAGGCTTCTGTTTCATGTTATTTTTGCTTTTTGGGATCATCTGTTACCACACTAATGCAGCAAATTGTTAGTCCATATTTTTACCCTAATCAGCACAACTACAAATTTTAAAATAGAAATAAAAGAGATCTCCATGAACAAAACAACCAGATTCGGCAATTCAAGGTACCATAAAACACCTCAATAGACTTTACCCTTGCAATTTGCAAATGAAACAGAGCAACTTTTCCAGCTGTATTGAACTTCATGAACCCATTCACTTGTAGACGTACAACTATGTTTTATCAATGTATAGCAACATATCTACATTATATATTCTCCCCTCTAATGAAAACAATTCAAGAAAAATATAAATCCTATCTGAAGAAACAACCGGCGTTCAAGCTTCAGCTATAAATTATGATATAATGGAGTTCTCCAGTCACCCACAAAAGGTACACAAACCCAATCTCTTAGCTTAAGAAAACACATTCCAAACACACTTAAAAGAATCAGTTGAGATAAAATTAATGGTCTTCTCCAAAACCTAAACAGATGTAACACATAATCCCCCCAAAAAACACACCTAACACCAAAAAAATCAATCGAACACAAAACTCACCCAAGTCACAAAGAACAAAAAATAGACTTTAACTTGCAGAATAAATCATGTAAGCTAAGATTGTAATGTAACCCACCTTTACTTGTGGGTGTAACTGAAACTCCCTGTCCTGCCGATCGAAGACACCGATTATTTGCTAGCAATTGAACCCTAAAATTTACATCCAAAGACAAACATCATCAATTGGATATAAGTATGGAAGCGTCGATCAAAGGTGACAAAAAGAGAGTAGATAGAACGGTGGAGGCACCATCGTAATTTTTTAGTTACCAGAGAGAGTTCGGCGTCCTGTGATGAGAGTTGTGCGATGGAGATAAGAGTTCTGTGATGGAGATGTAAGCAGGTAAATTCTATCGAGAGAAAATATGTGGTGGAAATAAATTTGGTTTATTACTAATAAATGAAATTAAGATTCAAGTCAAACAATGATTTTTTAAGTGTAAATTAGGATTGTATTTGGGGGGAGAGTAGCCGCCTAAAATTTTGGCAAATTTTATATACACGCTTTTTTTTTTTTTACTAAGAACCGCCTAAAAATTTTGGCAAATTTATTATGTTTATTCTAAGAACCTTTAAGAAAAAAATATCTTAGAAAACTTTAATTTTGATAGTGCATAAAAAAAAATTTGAAAGAAATTTATCATTTCTATGTGTCTTAATGACGGGAATTTTTTTTTGTGAAAGGTATAATGACGGGAATTATAAACAAAAATGACGGGAGTTAAAATTTCGTCAGTAATAATCTCTTTTAATTAGAGACTCTTTTTTCCTCTCACTAAAACACATTTTTTATGACGAGATTTATGCCTGTCATTAAGTTTTTGTCATTGATAGTCATTTTTCTTGTAGTGCAGATTGGAGAAAGAAGTTGGTTGGGGAATTGCTTCCATAGATGATAACCGTCTATGAGGGTTTTGGTTATGAAAACCATAAACTAAGATGTCATTATAAACAATTTAACTAGTTTTTTAAGAAGAACTATTTAAAGGAGAAGTAAAATGTGTAATTGTTCTTTTGAATCCGGCTGTTTGAAAGGAGAACCATGGTGTTTGAAAAATGTGTAATTATTATGTATTGTAGTTGTAATTGTAATTCTCTCTTATGTTGTGAACTAGGATTTGATTCATTAGTTTCTTATAACAGTATTCGTTAGAATATGTTTCCGTTGAAATAAAGAAGTAATTCTCTCCATGTCGAGAACTAGTGGTTGATTCATTAGTTTGCTTATAACATCATTAGGGTCGTTAGAATATTTTCCCCTTGAAATGAAGAAGATAATAAGGGAATATGATGATTTGTCATTGACCCTTAACATAATAGATTCATTTCTTAATTTTAACTTTGTACAGTTTCAAGATTGTTTCGACACAAGTTTGATTTAACGTTACACAAGTTCAAGATTGTGTTGGATCGAATATGCGCAATAATATATCCTAGAGGGGGGTGAATAGGATATATAGTCCTTTTTAAATTTTACCTAATAGTTTTTCAAACTTTATTTCAGGCCTTTAATTAATTACGGAGTTCCAACTACTTAGGAAGCTGTTAGACCAAATTAGGCGGAAGAACTAACCGGTTAACGTGTTGTTCCTAAGATACTAGGTGATCAAGTTTTATATCACTTTTACTTATCTTTGATTGACAAAAATAGTGTTTCCACAATTCTCAAATACTTGCTATCAAAACCGATTCAGACTTGTTATCAAGAGAGTTGAACAGGCTTAATAGATGTAACCAAAAGTAATTCAGTTAGGTGTAAACTAGCAACATACAGCTAGTAGTGCAAACCTTCGGTAAATTAGTTTGTTCAAAACATTTATCAAAAAGCCAATGTCTCGTCAAAGATATCAATACAACACAGTAGACTTTTAAATAAAGTAGATGCAGCAGGTAGTATTGGAGTATATGCAATAATTGTGTAAAACACAAATTATGCAATATAAATGATTTAGTCTATGTCTTGACACAGCAAATACAAAGACTGTAAGCACAACAGGTTTGTCACACTTTGTAGGTTAATTAAAAGAGAGCAGACTTAACCGAATAGAATTAATGTTGATAGTGAATCAAATGAAGTTTCTAGTTCAGTATCAAGCACAATACGAATCAGGTTTTATTTTGTTTACCTAGATCATACAATCCTAGGTGTAACACCACACAGATTTTCCACTATGTCTCAGTTTGATACAATTATAACAATTTTCAGGACAAAAGATAAAATACAAGATGAAACGGTATTCTGACTTGTTAAACCTTTAGATCACACTGTAGTGACTGAAACTTAATCACAACTGTGACACACGGTAAGTTTCAATCACAGCTTCTTTTCTAAAGTTTAACACAACAGTAATAAAATACAACCTCGGTATTTATTCAATCAAATACTAAAACAAAAGACACGGTTTGAAATTAGTACTTTGAAAGCAATAAATAAAAACGCGAACTTCATCGACAATGAATCACACAGTTCAGATTGTGAGAGGAACAGTGCAATCACACCGAAACGAACCAAGGAACAATCCAAGTCCTATCCAGTTCCTGGAAGCAATCCCACAATCAACAGCAAACAATTCACAAAATACAAGGATATTTTTAGTATTGAGAAAATGTTTGATCAGCTTAGTTGCTTGATCAGTTTGTTGTCTCTGGGATTAAATAGACATGCAGTGAGAGTGCAATGGTTGTGTATTAAATGACATGTCTTGGAATACTAAGTGACATACATAGTAAGTTGTATATGCATTTAATCTAAACAGCTATATTGAGAGATAATTAGCTGACACTCTTTTCTTTCAGTTTCCAAGAAGACTGTTGAATATATTCTAAACTCATTTATTGCATATTTCGAAGAATGAAAAGAGAGCACAGGTTCAGTTTCATAGTCATTTCCTTTCCTTTTTATTTATTTATTTAATTCAGATTTAAATGACTTAATCATGAAAATTGGTTTTTATGTATATACAGGCTTACATACGAGATATACAAATTTTAGCATTGATATTTTATATATTTAATCTTTTTCGAAATATAGCAACATTATCAATTATATACTATATATATATATATATATATATATATATATATATATATATATATATATATATATATATATATATATATATATATATATATATACACACATGAATGCATCTAAGTGAAGTGAGTCAATGTAATCCCAAAGTAGTAAGTGCAGTTTTATGCAGTATGATATAGACATAGAGGTAGATCTATATCACACTCTCCGATGGCACATGCAGACTCGATTGATTAATCAAAGATATTTACGATTTCATTAAATTAAAAAGTCATTTTAAATCATATTTGTTAATGTTGTCAAACATTAAACTAATCTGAAAATAACACATAATTTAAATCATAAATCGAGATAAACAAATTGACTTCATCAAATATGTGTGGAGAATAATCGAGTCATTAATCGAATTATGGATTTCGATTTCCTCACTTATTCGGATACATGACATGGGGATGTGAGAGAAGGAAGTCAAACCTATTATACCTCGAGCAACGATCGGGTTACGATTCGGGTCAAGCATTTAATCGGGTCAAAGGAGCGAGCAAATCGGGTATGCCATAGTTAAACAGTTTCAAGGTTGACCAGAGAAGATCGAGCCTTTACTCCAATCAAGATCAAATATTGCACATCTTTGAAGAAGCGATTCGCCATTGAATAAGATGACTCGAAAATTGAGTTTGTTGACTAAAAGGTCAAGACTTTATCTCGATTTGTAGCATTTAATTCATCATCGACAACATGCATCATCTTCAAGGCATCACCTCGCCATTTTGAAGTAGCCGCATCACCGGTTGAGAGCCGAGCACATTGGTAACATCATTTGACTAGACTGAAATCGAGATTCGCACAAAAAGGTCAAGCCATTAATCGATTTCGAGATGAACATTCAACGTGTAGCGATTTCAAGGAGGAATCGGTCAAGGTTTTAATTAAGAGCTTCATCGAAAACGAAAAAGTCTTCTCGATATTCAAATGAAGAATATAGCAGATCGAAATTGGAACGTTCATCGATAGAATCATAACCGGAGTATTCAAGGTGTTGAAAAATGAGATGAGAAGGAAATGGTTTGACTGAAGGTTTCATCTATCTTCTAGGTGCAGGATTCGAAGAGGGAGAGTAAATGGAAGGTGTTGGCTGTTTTTTGAGAAATGGAATGGGAAGGGCAGCCGAATTGTGTAATAGAAAATTAGGGTATTTTGGTGTAATAAGGTGGATATAGAGCTGAGGGGGTTTATTGGGCAGGGCCAAGGATTTAGGTGTTGGGCTGAGGATAGGAAGAGATTATATTTAGTTCTTGGGCCAATTAATCAAAAAGCCTTCTAAAATAATGTGATGGAGAAGGGCCGAAAATATGAAGTGATAAGGTTTGAGACATTTATGGCTGGATATAATGTGGTAGTCTGGAGCCCAAAATATACTAGATGTAAATTGGACAAAATAGATAAAACTCTGCAATTGTTGTTAGTCCAAACATATAATATTATAATATGAAAATTTATACTTAGAACATTAAATGGATTATATGATATGTCAATGAAGATCCGTGTAATACTTATTAATGACGAATATCATAGCTTGAGATATCAGACTATTACATAGTATTTATATCATGAAATAAACATTTTGATACATAAGATGTGTCATTTTATCAATGTATCGTAGTAAAATTAGTTTTTGAAGTTTTGGTAATAGGATATGATATTGTTTTAATGCTATTAAGAGAAATACCAAACATATTAATGTAAGTGTATTGTAGAATAATTACATTAAATATATTAAGATGGAATATAGCATAATAAGAGATGAATGATACTTAAAAGATTTAATCAAATGGGAGTTAAGTGAAAATCAATCAACCATTTCCCAACAGATTGTTTCGGTCAATGAGGCATGTTTGAGATTGTTGCGGGTAAGAACTGGAATTAAACTATTAAAAATGATAAAATGGGCCTATAAATAGTAGTATATCGAAGAGATACGAATGTGAAGGGTCTCATGGTAGTGTAAATTGAAGAGATACATGTACGAATGTGAAGGGTCTCATGGTAGTGTAAATCGAAGAGATATATATAGGAATCTGAAGGGTCTCATGGTAGGATAAATCGAAGAGACGCCACCACCTTTAAAAAAAGATAAAATGGGCCTATAAATAGTAGTATAACCACAGGTGTACAATTCATATTTATTACAAATAAAAACAGAAAAGTAGAAGAAGAAAATGGATAAGCGTACTAAGGAGATCGCAGATTTAAGAAACCAGGTTGAAGCATTGGAAAGAAAATTGGACGCGCGAAGACATGAATGCCATTATGAAATTGATCAACTGAAAATATGGATGACATAGGAGTCGGATTCCATGTATATTGAAGTGTCATATATCAATGACAACATCAAAACAGTCAAAAAAGAAAATCAACGATCTGATACGACTGTGCAATGATGCTTACAAAATTGCGAAGCGCGATGTGCATCTGCATTCGTGGCACTATCGCATGATGACATGGCCGGGAAGCGATAATGTTTCTTTGGCCCCAATTGGAGTTGGGGTTCACCACAAACTCTCCCAATAAGAGAGCATGTTATAGAGTTCTCGGACCATAGCATGTGATCAAATCCCACCCCATCCAAACCCCTTTATCTACAAATTTGTATTTTCTTTAATAATATTATGTTGTAAATTTTTGTTATGAACTTGAAATTATTTATAATATTATCAGTCCGTTTTGATTGCTTGTTTGAATGATATTATGTACGTAGTTATAAATGATGATTTGTTATTGACCCTTAACATAATGAATTCAGTTCTTAATTTTAACTTATGATTTGTTCACCCAATAAGAGAGTTTGTTACCGAGTTTCTGCACCATGGCCTGTGATCAAATTCCAAACCCCACTTTTTATTTATGAATTTGTACTTTGTTTAAGATAATAGTTTATGTAATAACTTTTTCTTATGAAATCATTTATAATATTATCTTTTTAAGTGTTTTATAGTTTGTTTGAATGATATCATGGACGTAGTTTCTTTTGTTTTTTGAAACGTATGGATGTAGTTTCTTATACATCAGTTGTTGCATGCATGCAAATAAATTAGGGTATTAAGGTTTGCAATTAATAAAATAGTATAATAAGAAAGGAGGCGATTTGGATGAATAAAGAAGAAGAACCTTTATGTTTCTGCAATTAATAAAAAGTACAATAAAAGAGGGAGGTCTGCAAATGAAAAGTACAATGAATAAAAGAATATTGTTGTACCAATAATGGTACAATTTCACAGACATTGCTTAAAGTAAACTCGTAAAATGGCCCCAGGAATCTTTTTGGCTTTTCTAGGTCATTGATTTTCCAGTCATGGCTTAAATTCCTAAAGTGACCATGTGCTCCCTTAAAAATGCCTCTTAAAATACCTAGTGTGAATAATTTTAAAAAAAACACTCGTATATAACATTTTTCAATCTAAAGAGTGGAGACAAGTCACTTGTAAACCTTAAACAAAGCAACAATACCAAGCCCCTATTGAAGAGAATGGCGAGAATTTTATGGCAAAGGACCAAACTAAACTCAAATATACATCTACTGGGGGAGGTGGAGTCTTGTGTGATGGTTGAATTTGTGCACAGGGTGAAGGACTGCACAATAGCCATAGACTGGAAGGAGATGATTCAGATGTAGAATGTGAGTCTATCATTAGTAGGACCGAAGGATCCCTAGTTGGAATTCCTGGAAGCAATGATTCATAGTAATTTTTCTTCTTTTGAGAACATCCCCTCTCCTCACACTAGTATCATTAAGATCCTCATTTGGAATTGCAGAGGTGCTGGCTCCAAAGAATTTAGAAGGCACATCAAAGAGTTTCTTTTGAAATAGAAACCTGATGTGGCAGTCCTCTTGAAACCGTACTGGCGAAGAAAGCCTTTAAAGTCATTGCTAAGATTGGTTTTACAGGTTCCATACAGTATCCTCCTCCTATTGGAAGATCTTGAGGTATTTGTATCATTTGGAATTCAGATTTGCTCGATATTAACTGTTGGAAATAAAATTTATGTTTTGATGATGATTCATCACTTATTTGTTAATTGTTCTTAACCCCATTGATGAAGTGTCATAACTAGCTGTTATAGTGCAAAGCAAAAAGAAGTCTAGATATCAATGTATAGGATTTATTAGAGTCTAATATTTGTATAAGTTAAATCAGACAAGCACTATAATAGTTCTAGGCTGGAACTGAAAAATGAAGAAACTGAGATTTAATCTAGCTGAGATTCTACAAGAAACTGACAATAGAGCACACCAACAGAAGATTGAAGAAGATAAGTTTGATGAGGGAAACAGACTCGGTTGGCTTATCTAGAAGACTGAAGAACTGAGGGACACAGACTCAGTTATTGAAGAATGAAGAACGAGGTTCAAACTCGCTTATGAAGATTACAAGTCGAGGCTAGAAAGTTGGACTTGAGCAAGATTGTGGTGACTGAATCGACTTTATGGATATTGTATGAAGACCTAAGAATCATAAGGACAATGAATTCTTTGATGATAATGAATCATGGTGTACTCTGATTAAGTCAATTATAATCAGATGAAAACTGGAGTACTGATATTTGAAGAAGAGTAAAATCTCAGTTAATGCTCCAAGTCAGTTAGGAAACTGACAAATGAAAAACTCAGTTTTATAAGTCAACCATCCAACAAACTGATCGTACAGTCGAACGTTGTAAAGAAAGCAATTTCATTGGATGAAGTACCGACACAGCAGAACGGTCAGAAAATATAGCCGTTACAAGCAGGATGAACGTTGAATGAACCCCTATAAATAGACTATCTCTACAACATCAAAATAGAGTGCATGTATATGATAATAAAGCAAGAAAATTAAAAGGAATCTATCTAGTAAAGAAAGGTCAAATTGAGGGGGAAAGCCAAATCCAAAAGAATACCTGCTAAGTACTTAATTGCAAGATCGAGAAATTTCTTCAAAGTGTTCAAGCATATTCAAGCAGATTCAAGATCCAACATTTGAAGAAATACAGAGCCGTGCTTAAATTAATCATCCAGAAGAAAAGCTCAAATTACAGTTGAATCATAGTTATTGATTCAAAGTCTCAACTTTGATTTTATCAAAGGTTTCGATCGTGGAAACACCAAGAAGGTGTGAAGGACAGTTGAGTGCGAATCGGAAAACTGTGTTTGTGATGAAATGTGAAGAGGCAATTCTACCTCTCCAGGACCAAAGGGTTCAAACAGTTTGAAGAGCAAAGAATCCTACCTGCTCTACAATTGTTTAGATAGTGAAGCTGTGGATTAGTCAAGGACTATCGCTTTAGAACTTTTTGTAACCGGGCCATCTCAAAGAAGTTCTAGTGGAATTTTCCTCCATCACAAGGGAAGAGAGGATTGACGAGATTACACCACCCGGAACCTCTATAAATCTTGTCTATTTACTTTACGCATTCATTTACTTTATTATAGTTATATTTATGTGGTTTTCATAATCAAACTAAGTTAACTAGTTTTTAAAGGCTAATATTTATCCGCTGCGCGATTAACAAGACTAAATATAAGTCGGCATTGATTTATATTCATTGAGCTAATCGAACTCCGCCTACAGTTAAGGGACAGAACAAAATCGAATCAAGATCGCTTTGAGTTTCGAGAAACGCAGCCTCTGTGGACTTTTCCACTTTGGATAAGTTTTTGGTGACAAGTTTATTCACCCCCTCTAAACTTGTGTTAGCCTTCCAAGGACCAACAATTGGTATCGGAGCGAAGGTTTCCGCTTTTGAAAAGATCCATTCTTGATCCAAATCAATTTGTCTATTTGAAGCAATCGTCCATCGCTTATTTGTTCAGAGCAACCAGCTTATTGAAAACCCCATCAGATCTGTCTTAAAAGTATTTTTAATGGATACATCTAGAATTAGAAATTGGCTAAATAACCCCCGATCGCTATTTGCGTAATGTTGTCTATGATTTTCAGATCAAGTATTCGAAAGATTCAAAGACTACAAGCTCTCACACAAATCCGAACCTCAATTCGGTTATGATGAAGACATTGAGTTCAATGCGAATGTAGATGATGAATCCTCAAGATTTCCATCCTTAAGTAGTCTTTCGGAAGAAGCGTGAAAGAGAGTTACTACAAGTAGTCGATTCTATGAAGAAAAGCTAACCAGAGATCCATCCAAAGGCAAAAGCCACAGATATTGATGAGACTCTACCTACAAGACACGGAGGAGAAAGTGATGAAGAAATCATACTGCTAGGAGCTACACAGGCGAATGTTATTGATAAAGGAAAACAAGTTCTAATTAGTGATGATTCCTCAATGAAGGTTTATCTATCAAACATCGGGAGGTAAGTGCATCTACATCCAAATCTCACACTATCCTGGAACAATCAAAGAAATGAAGATTTCAATGAAACCTTGGACATACTCATAAAGCAATTAGAGATTATTCAAAAGAATTATGAGAATGTCAAAAAGAGAAAAAGTTATTGAAAATCGAAATTTAGATTGAATCTTGAAATCAATCTAATCAAGACTAATAATGGAACCAAGGTAATTCGAACAACCGATGAACCAACAAAAGTTTTAAACATCGGTGAATCATCGATTGATCCAATTTCCAAAGTTCAATTCAAACCAGAAAACCATTTGGAGATAGATCTGGTTTAAGGTTTGATAATCGTGATAATTCTAAGTTTAGACCAGGATCGGTTGCAATAAAATTTGTGATTGCTCAATAGGTCAAAAACTCGGAAAACGATAAAGTTATTAGAATCGATAGATACTCAAAGACACCAAAAACGCACAAACCGATAAAATCGAAAAATCGGATGGTAAAATTCACCAAGCCAACAGATTTTACGTAAAAGATTCGTAAGGTCGAAATGTGAAACCGATCCGAAATCAAGAAGAAAAATCCAAGTCATATCCATCTAAGAATGAAGATCATTCATGGAATAATAGACTCGTGAGGAAAGGAAGATTATTTCCCACCGATGAAGATTGAATAGACCATCACATCAGTTTCACAAACTGAACAAATTTAAAACTGTTATGACAAAACAGGAAAAGTTTGTGAAAACTGACTTCACTCAGTCAAAATGTCAAGAGAGGTATAAAGTTAAAAATAAAGTTGTACCATCAAGAGCTAATCAGTTAGGACCCAAAAAGATATGGGTACCAAAAATTTCTCACTTTGTTTTGCAGGAGAAACACCACTAGCTGAGAACTGAGAAATGCAATTCACAAAACTGAGTTGTATTCACAATTGAGTTTTTGAATTCAGCATAAGGACAAAACTGAGCGTATACAGCTGTTGATACACTGTACCTTCTTTATTCACTTTTATCTAGCTACGGTTATCAAGAAAAGACGTGGTCCTTCTCAATCTAAACCGTTCATAATTCCCACTCACCCACCTTTTCGCAATCTCAAAACATTTATGACACGACGTTTTAAGTCACACTCAATTCTTAACTACCCCCACTCCAAATTATAAATACCCAGAATTTTCTTTTATAAATTCTTTACGCTTGAATTCTGAATCTACTCTCTGAATTTCAAATTTTCAAATTTTTCAATCAAATCCAGAAAAATGACCTTCACTCTTGTTGAACCTGGAATGATCGTTTCTCTTGATCAATATATTTCAAAGTATGTTGATCAAGCTCTAGTCAATTCTATTGCAACAAAAATCCGGAAAATTAAAGGATTGGAAGCTGCCTTCAACATCGATCTAAAAAGTATTTGTTTAGAAAGCATCAGAGACTTCTATCAATTTGGTAGAACAACTGTAGAAGGAGAAAACACACAAACCTATATCACCACCGCAATGATAAGAAATCAAAGTCATGAAGATCTAATTGCAGAAATATTTGGATTTGACAAATCCGGAGGAACAACAGCCATTAAGTTGACTAAGGAACAGAAGGAGAAGTTATGGAAAGATATAGCAATTAATGGAGAATCTGGCCAGATTACATGCACGAGAGCACAAACCCTGCTCAAGCCGTAATTTAATTTTCTCTACGAAAGATCTTTGGCAAATTGCATAATTGGGAATGCTTTGAAACTTCAAAGAATCTATCCTGAGCAAAACTAGATTTGCTATATGTGATTTGGTTTGAAAAAGATTTCAATTGGGCAAGGTATCTATTTGATCAATTGATAGCACACGATCATTGATGTACCCAAAAGAAGACCGATGTGAAGAAAGGACGATTTTATCACAAGAAGACTCTTGCGTTAGTAGTCCAGAGGATACTCGATCACTTTGGAGTTGCTAAGAGAAAAGAAACACCAATTGCTGACGGAAAGATTGCCATTAAGCAAGAAAAAGGAAAGCTGAGAAATCTGAGACTGAACCTAAGAAGAAGAAAAGCAGGAAATCGAAAAGCACTCGCAGAATCGGAGATGAAGTGTTGGCACAAATTGAAGACTTAAAGAAAAGAAGAAAACAGTTGGAAGAAACAGAAAAAGGCTTAACAGATCTAGTTACTGAGAAACCAATAGAAATGTCATCAATTCAAGAAGCTAGAACTGAAGTTGCTGACGGATCAGCACCAGAAGTGCAAACTGAAGTTAATCTCACCGAATCTATTCCAAATTTCGTAATCGAGGTTTTACCAACTCAAGAAGCAACTATGCATTCACAGAAAATGGAAATAATAAAAGAAATCGAAGTTGTCAACGGATATAATGATCGTTGAAACCGACTTGCGAAAGAAGTTGTAACTCGTGAGAACAGACCACGAGAATCGAGCTCGAGTCATGAGGGCCTATATCGACTCCGGAAAGCTCCCTGATAATCCTAACGAGGCTAAAGCCCTAATCAGAAGAGCCGCCAGATACACTATCTTAAACGACATTTTATACCGACGATCGTTCTCTAAACCCTTACTAAGGTACGTGCGACCTGAAGAAGTCGATGGAATCCTCATAGAGATGCATGAAGGGATATGCAGCGGCCACCCATCTAGCCGCACCCTTGCTCAGAAGGTCTTGTGGCTGGATATTACTGGCCGAAACTGCAGAGGACGCCAAGGCACGCGCTAGGGCATGCGACGTATATCAAAAATTCGCGGATATTCCCAGGCTGCCATCAGTCGAGCAAAGCATCGTCGTTGTCGCTTGGCCGTTCGACATGTGGGCCATCGACCTTATTGGGCCATTGAAAAAGGGCCGCTCCGGATGCGAGTACGTGGTGGTCGCCGTCGACTATTTCACCAAATGGAACGAGGCCAAAGCCTTAGTAAAAATCAACACCAGAGACATAATCTATTTTTTACCCGATCAATAATGGACTAGATTCGGCATTACCAGAGTAATAGTATCAGACCACGGGCCTCAATTCAGAGAGGAGTTCGACACATTCTGCGGAGAGAATAACGTCAAGCATTGGCAATCGTCAGTATGCTATCCGCAAGGAAATGGTCAGGCTGAGAACGCAAACAAACAAGTAATGTGCGTGCTGAAAAAGAGTTTGGGCGAAAAGGCGGGTAAATGGCCTGACCACCTCCCCGCGGCCTTATAGGCGCTCAGAACGTCGCGAAAAACAACTACAGGGGAAACTCCTTTTGCTTTGACCTACGGATCAGAGGTTATGGCCCCGGTAGAGATGGACCTACCAAGTTTAAGGGTCGCCCATTTCAGTGAGACGGAAACTCGCTCACTAGGGAGCTCGACTTCGATTTAGCAGAGGGGCGGCGGATCGAAGCATATGGCCATTTGCTCAATTGCAAACAGGCCGCCAAACGTCACCACGACAAACACATTCGCGGTCATCACTTTGCCATTAGAGATTATGTTTTGCGAAAGAGACAAGCCACTGGCCACGAGGCCAAGAAAGGGAAACTATCGGAAAGCAGGGAGGGCCCAGTGAGGATCGCTCAAATAGTCAAGAGGGGGACGTATGTGCTAAGTGATAACCGAGGTCGCGAGTACAACCGGCCTTGGCACGTGGATAATTTGAAAAAATATTATATGTAAAATGTACATCTACTACGTGCGAGCAGAGCATGCAGAGAATGAAATCAAAATAAAGGAACACCTTCATTCATGAAAAGGGAATACAATTCTCTCTAGCAAACCTGCGGCATACAACGCCTTTCGATTTAACCAAAAATGGGGCCGCCAAAAAAAAAAAAAAAAAGCGATTTTCATTACAATCAAAGTAACCCTCCACGATCCAATGAGCGCCTCGGCACCCTAGCTAAACTACATAGCCTAGCTATCAACGAAGCAAATGGGATACGACGATCACGATCCATTGAAACGGCAAAGTTAACTGCCTCGCGGTGAATCAAGATCCCCCAATCAATGTCAACCTGGGGGTCGCGGATAGCATGCAAAAGCAAATCCTCAGCCTCATTAACATCCTCGGGATCCATGGTCGGAAGGGCGCGTGAGTTGATAAACCTTTTCCACTCATGGTTGCTGCGAGATAAATCGGATAAAGGTCCCAGTGCACGAGGCCGTTCGGAATCTGGAAAAAGCTCGCGGATGGCCCGACGTAAGCGGGCTTGTTTACTTGACTCATCGCCAAGATTCCAAGCGACCTCATAGTGGGATGAGGGATCGATAGCAGGTATACGGAGGGCACCATTGATAGCTTATGGCGTAAAGGTGACCGCAACGCCACGGAGGGTAACACAATTGGCAACCCCTTCGGATGCAACTTCAGATAAAATGGAGTAAAACTCCCTCACCATTGTAAAATTGGAAATAGAGGGTGGCGAGACAAAATTGGCCCACCCAGAGAGCCGCACCCGTAGCAGAGAGCCATCACCCTCAACCTTGCTCTCATTTAAACCCCTATCCCTTGCAAGCTTGACCACATCAAAATAGCGCCAGAAGTGATCTTTGGCAACAGGAGAGGCAGTAAGAAAGAAAGGAGATACATCACGTATTGGATGGGCTTTAAACACTCGCACTTTACCCTCTCCAAACGAAAAAGACATGGCTCTCACAACAAAGATTTATGCAAAAAAGGAGTGAAAATGAAGTTAGCATGTCCTCCTCCTTTTATAGCCAAGGTTAGCAAAAGGAACGGCCACGATCAATAAGATCCAACGGCCAGCCTTCACGCGGTTTATCTGACATTTGAAATTCAAAGGGCACTTTTAATGTCTGTCAGTTATTAGCCCGAGATTTTAGGCCACCTTGACCACGCCTGCGCTGCCAGTGAACTGTCAAATCAGTTCAAATCCCTGGATTCTCGGCAACACGGTAGTCGAGAAAGGTTACTTCAGTCCAATCGGTTCATTTCTCAAGTTTTAGGCGAACACCTATCCCGCCTAAAACTTAGGGGGCCGCAGCCAGAAAAATTCAAAACATCAACAAACAAAGCAAAGTACACATGCGCCTCGAAGCAAGGGGCGCATCCTCAAAGAAAGCCTAGAGAAAGATTCAAAGAGCGTCGCGCAGAATATTATTTACAACAAGTCCATAGCGACTGTGGTTTGTATGATGTAAGGCGACGACAATTTGTTTTGCTCAAATCCCTTCGAGCCTTGCCCAAAACAAAGGGGGATGGGGAAATTTTAAACGCTCCACAGACGACGCAGTTACGCTAGCATAAACTAGGTCGCTGTTACCTTTGTTCCAAATAAAGAGGGCTGCAAATTGGGATTTTCGATCGAGTTTCGTCAGTTACTAGGCCGCAGTGAATTATTTTTGCGAGCTAACTAAACCTCGCCAAAACAAAGGGGGAAGGGATACAGGAAATAAATCGAAGAAGCAAATACAATACATAAACCTAGCAGGCCAAAGACGGCCACAAACCAAATTCAACAGGCCGAACGCGGCCACAATTGTTAGTAATATCATCCGCAACGGAAGCGATTTTAAGGATCTAGATCTATATAATACACGTAATAAAATAACTAGATCTATTCTACAAGGGGGTTGTAGAACATACCTCTTGGATCTCAAAATCCAAGTTGGAGAACCGCAATAGAAAAGAAGATGTGAAGAGCACCACGATCTTCCGTGACGTGTGATCCAAGCAACTCCCGGTGGAAGGAAATCCTCGCTCGAATCCTCCCGATATGCTACCCGGAAAAATCTCCAAGATTTTTCCCAATCACCTCTTGGCCGAAATTTCTATCTTCTCTCTAAGAGTTGATAGTCGAAATTTTCATGTGTGTCAAGGCTTGGGAGAACTCTCTTTATATAGGAGAGTAAAACTTAAGCCCCAAGGATTTTATAATTAATACAAAATCAATTATGACAATCCTATTAAATAAAAGATAATCCCAAAATATTCTAGAACAAATCAAGAATATTTTTATCTTTATTATTTACCATAAATATTTATCCAATAAATATTTTATGCACATGTCTTATTAATCACAAGAAAACTAATTTCTTGTTGACTAAAATATGCATAGGGCGAAAAAATGCTTATGACCTAGTCATTAATTAATTTCGACCAACACACATAAATTGGGCCAAGATTATGAAAAATGTCTTTTTCACATATTTAATTATTTAGCCCAACTAATTTAATAGTCCACTAAACAATTAATTCACATATCGTCTTAATAAAGTCCAACAAGAACTAAATTAATATTATCAGGATTCGACGTCCGAGAATAGCTATGCTATATTAGGAGGCACGTCGGGGACCATGGACTAATAATCAGCGGCTCCGATAAATCAAATAAATAATTATCTTACGAACGATTAATTATATTCGATAAATCAATCACGGGAATATGCCACCATAATCCCGAGACTGCACTCCTCCGATTATAAGATTATATTTATCTCCTCACGAGAATAATAATAAGCGTCCATTGATATAATCATTACATATGGATTAATCCTCCATAGACTGTTCATTCTAAATCGGGAAATTTCCGTTAACCCTTTTTAGAACCTCTTATCCTTATTTACCATTAACCCCCTAGTGATCAATTAGTGCACATAACTGACTAGTAGCTAATTAGTCAAATGTGAACTCCCGGGATCGATCATTTTCTTAGGGCTAACAAATAAGGGAACTGTCTATCTACTTCCATAAATGGAAGGAATGGATTCCGTATCTGTGATAACACAGACTACTCACTCAATCCAGTACAATGCCAAGATGGGGTAATTCAGACCACAGACTCAGTGTAATCCTTAACCGTCAAGTCAAACCTCATAATTGATTCAAGCGGGCTTGATCGTGATCACCTCAGGATTAAGATATATCCATAAATATGATCATCCATTGATTCGATAAGACTTCTCGATTACGGAATTATATCGTGAACTCTAATCAAATCGGTCCAGCCCTATATGATATATCTATCATATATAAATGCCCCATTAGGTTCTCTTAACCGAAAGTCCGGATAAGACAATCACACCTATTGTGTTCTGGGCGCATTAATAGCACGTTAAAGGAGAGACCCGATACTCTCGATTAACTTCACTACGGGCTAATTGTATTTTAAGTACATCTTCACTAACTCAATCCTCCCGTGTATATACCATACACCGAGTTAAGTGATTACATAAACGATATACTTAGGGTTTTCTGTAGTGTAAATACTATTGTCACATCGGTGAATATGAGAATAATAAATATGAATAATAACATCATTTCATTTATTAAATAAAACAATTACAAAATTGTCTTTCGGGCATTACACCTAACAATCTCCCACTTGCACGAAAAAGCATGTGATTAATTGTTTTAGAGCACACCCTATTATTTAAAACTACAGCAAACTACATCTCCCACTTGCTCTAAAGCAATGGATACTCATCCCGTATTTTAGTACCCACAAAACTTATCATAACCATTTCAGATTCCAAAGTACACTCCGAGTATGCCGTCGTAGGATAGGTCAGTGACTCGGGGAGCACCTATATCTGAATGTCATGGGTCTTAATGATCAGTCAGGTTGTCGGCTCGAGGCGATCCGTAGAATCGAAACGTCGCCGGTCCATCTAATCATGTGGTACTTTCCCAATATGCTCTTGAACTCAAGTGATTTCGGAAATCCTTATAAGCTACCCCTTCATCGTTTGCACAATGATGTGGTATCGGCTTTCCAAATCTAGAATCACTCCCAGATATGAAAAGGAAATCCTTAAGCTATATCGCCTCTCTAGCTACTACAAAAGCCGCTAATCACCCAACTAGTTAAAGTCGAGTTGGCGTTCTCTGGATTCTTCCAGGCAATAGCTTCAACACAAGAGTAAACATCGAGACCGAGATCGACTTAACGATCATCCTTAATCTGACACAAAGTCAGAACTAGTGTATTCTCACATATCCAAGTTCACAATTGAATATGCCCGCATATTATTCCTCGTTCTCTCAAGATACTAAAGGACATGCTAAACTTGCTTTGTTAACTGCCGAATGTAAGATTCGATCAAAATTGACGTTCAACAACCTGACCATCTCTTGTCACAAAGAGAATCCATCCCATTTCTCTTTATCCGAAGATTTAGAGAGTCATTCCTGAGGCATAGGGTAGAACTTCCTCGTTGAATGTTGCATACACAGATGCATCATCTTAACCAATAAGATGGATGGGAAACCAAGGATCGATTCTAATGAATTCGACCGAGTCAAACTCAGTAGAATGTTGTCCAAATCTACATTCTGAGAGAATTGTGGCATTGTCGGTCGACTTCGTATAACACACCCATGTTGATTCCAACTGGTGCAGTGTTATCCTTCACAAACACTAATATATATGTATATATTCCCTACTGTACTAAAAAAATTGATATCCAGACTTCAAAAGACTTATCAATATTCTGGTCAAATCCATATATTATAGAAATATATAACTTCCAATGACCAAGAGGTTTGCTTTTATCCACAAAAGGACATAAGCCTTGACAGTCATCATGTCATAAGTTCATAAGGCAATACCCTTTTGTTCCGAATGAATCCAGACTCCGTTTGTTTGGCAAGAAAATCTCAGGGAATCACCCCTATTTCTTCTTTAGAACGAAATCATGCAATACCGAACTCATTCTACTCCTTTCCGTGTAGATCCAATTACTCCCACTGGGCCTGAGACGCTCAGGTGGTTCTACAAGAGCATGAACAGAATTGGAGTACCGAACTCCATTCACAGGGTTATGGCTATTAAACCAACCTCTATTTATCAGAATACTATACTGCTCACAAAAGAGCCATAGGTTATCAATCGATCCTCAGACTACAAAGTCCACCGAAACCGTAATGGGTAATGGATAAACCATACTCCCACTACATTCTGGGTGGATCAAAATTCTGATTTAGTTTAGTAGTATTTAGTGTTATCACCAACAACCAATGTTGGATGTGGTCTGATTTTAATCAGTTAGTAACTACCTTGAGTAAACGTACTTCAAGGTTCAAGGTTTTACTGTTCATGGATTCTATCGTAAAAGATGCAACAAGATATAAGCGCCCTTCCCGATGTCAAGAATCGATAACGAACCTTTTTCTCAATGCTACAAGATATATAACGATTGGTCACTGACCGAACGTGTACGCGAAATTCCCAGTCAAACCATCAAGCATCATGTGCTAAATGCTTATATTGACGGAATTTGGGTGAACCGAATCCACTCATTATCCGTTAATTCCAAAGCACATTCTAGGTAGACTTCTCGGTTCTACACTTCAATGTAAACCGTTATTTCACTTCCAATATCTTTATTGAGTTAAGCGATTGTATTGTGGCACATCTACAACTATGTAAAGGCAATTCATGGTTTCTTCCTTAGTGAAAGCATTTCACTATGAGGCAGACCGAGCATCAGTCCCTATGACTATGTGATGGCCCATTTCTGAGTATAGAATACTCCATCTCCGACAAAATCCGAGACACCATAAAATATTTTGGATAAACTTACCGGAGTGTTTGAATAGTTATCAGACAAGAAGTCACTACTCGGAAGCTCCTACTAGCTTGTATCTTTCATCGAGACTCGAAGGTCGCCATGAACAAGTTATGTTACTTCTTTATAACCATTATCCTTTCCCGATTGAAAGGAAAATTAGTCATTGAACCTTTGAGACAATATAACCAGACTGGGAGAAAGGAATCACCCTGAGCCAGTCTTCAGGTCTTGTCTTTTAGGGACTATGCACTAACTATGGAATATGAAGAAGCGTTTATCTAAATATAGAAACCAATTGCTTTTAATAGTTCTTAAGATGGTACATATAATTATTTCAAAGATTTCTTAGTGGTTTTGACTTTATCAAACAAAAAGTCCGAGTCTTAGATTCGTACTACAAATGGTATATTCACTTTCTATAAGACAAACAAATTATCGAATAAAAGGTAAATCCATTCGTTCCAACGAATCTTAAACAGAAAAATAAATCTTCTGCGATATCCAAGGATTGAATCTGAGATTCATTTCCTCATATCACTCCCACTATTTTGCTAAAATTACTGCCCGTTGTCTATTAATCGTTAATGCACAACTATCTCGTTCTTCCAAAGAACATAGCCTAAGAGAAAATCACCAAGGATTCATAGGTTGGTGATCCAAATCACTATCCTTATCCTATGACTTTCGGTTTGTTAATTTTTTTTTTTTTTAGCCTTAAAATCAACTCGCTTTTAGATGACTAACACTTTTAGACATATTCTCCCATTCTTGACTTTCCGTGAATGGAAATGATCTTGAACCAATGGCGGTTCGTTTGAGTAGACACTACTCTTGAACCGTGGGATGTCTATTTCGATTGTTACTTGTCGTGACTTCTGGATTTTCTAATATACCGGAAAAACAACAAATCATAACATTAAAGCTCCCACTAGTTTATCGGTTCCAAATACCGCCTAACCAAAGAATGCTTCATTTTATGATTTTCCAAATTTTCAATTTGAAAATCTCTCGTGTAAACACTTACACAGCTTCTAATGTTTCGAAAAAATACAAATCATAAAAATCCCACTAGTTCATCGATTCCAAATATCGCCTAACTAGCAAATAGCTCATGATTTTCCGATTTTCAATTAGAACGATTACGTGTGTAGTCACTACACACCTAAAATTCACTAGAAGAATTTCAAAGTCCGAAATCACCTTTGATCAAACTAAGTTTGTCTTCCGCTTGACACGAATGACACTAGTGACATGCCTATATGTCACTTTGGTTTTAAAAGGCTTAAGAGAAAATATCTCTTTTGAAAAATAATTTGCATTATTGATTAACTAGTTCAACGTCCTAGTTACTTTCCACTTTTTACGAAGTCAATACTAGTCAATTATAAATTTTAAGCAATTTAGTAAGGGATATAATGTCAAAATAAAATGACATATATTAATTCAAGTTTAACACTACTATATTTATTTTAGGAATTGTAAACTAAAATTAAGTCTACTCTACCATTCCAAGGTTTTAACCTCGCATCTCAAAGTGCCGCTAGGGTAGGTCAAAGAGATGACGGTTAAAGCGAGACAATCTCATCAATGAATAACTTGTGAGAATCGAACATCCCACGAGAATCGAACATCCCTTTATTCATTGACTACCTTCCTTTTAAGCCTAGGTATTACCAAAAATACCCATGATGAGTGTGACCTACTATATCGGATCTCTTAGGTACGCCCCGAGTGTGCCGTCTTAGGATAGGTCAGTGACCCGACGAGTACCCAAAAATCCTATCCTTTCGGAGACCAAGCCATGAATGTTGATAGGGTGAACACCATCCTTGTGGGGACGAAATCAAAGCGCGCGAGCGTCACCTCTTCTCTCACTTACTTGCATCTATAGTAGAGGCCGTGGGGTTGGTGTCGCCTCCCCGCCCCACTCAATAGTTTGGAAGTGGTGGTGGGTTAACTAACCACGTCTTTTGATGTTAACATAAAAGCACATAAAATCAAGGATTCCGAATGGTGTCGGTGACGTGAAGCAAGCCTACCCGTCCTATTCGTTGGAACATATGTGATGATCGGACGAAGTCGGGTCAAAAGACAGACCTCATTGAGATAAGAAGGAATCACCCCTCCGTTCTCCGGTGTAGCTTAGTCTTGCCGGACCCCGTGCATACATCACACTAGGAGGTTAAGTCGGTCGAGCCTAGCTCAGTTGACCACCCAACCTATAAGCGAACCGCTTTTATCCAAGATTTATTGTTCTTTTACCATCATTCAATCTCGTAGACACTATGAATTGAAGACGTGATCTCGCTTTGTGCTTTAAGGCGGTTCACCGAGAACACACACCGAAGGCTTAACGATTTCATAACCCGTCCTCGGATCTTTAATTAGTTACTAAATTAATTAATTACCACGTATTAATTAAATTTCAACTAATTACGCGAGTTTGTATACATGCCTATTTTAATTACCAAAATTAAAATTCTACATGTATGCATGGAGTGGATTTATGATATGATGCATGTCATGGCAATTCCGATTTTATATCTATTTTATGATCAAACACATAAAAAAAAAAATGCGGAAAATTTAAAACACCGAGATGGATTGTTTGGTACTCTTGACTAACCTATTTTCTAAGGAAAAGTAAAATTTAATCTAAGTCTTCAAATCTCGATCTTCAATCTTGATCTTGAAAACTTCCGGATCTTGACACAAACCACTTATCGATTTATGAGAGGAGTAGTAATATACCAATATATTTAATATATATCTATATTATCAAATTGTTTTATATAAAAAAAAAACTTATTATTATTTTTTTTTTTTTATTTTAACAATTCACGGCAGCTTTTTTTTTTTTTTTTTTATTTAATTTTATTTTGTTACAGCATAAGGCCTTGCGGCCAAAGGGAAAAAAAAAAAAATAGGTTACTAAAAAAAAATTTGCTGCCGTGACCTAAAATAAAAAAAAAATTAGGTTACCCTAAAAAAAATTGCTGCCGCCGATGGGAAAAAAAAAAATAATTAACTAAACAATTCGGCCTCCTCCCGTTTTTACCTTCTTGATGATCTTCAACACCATGATCTTCAACACATCATCTTCGTGCGTCTCGACCCCGAACATCAAAATTATAATAAAAGATGCTACTTTTACATATTCGAAATTTGACATAAATAAAATACAATTCCATCGCTTCAATTGTTACTAAACAAAGGAGCTACAATAGATCTAACTAAGCAAACATGATGCTCAACCCCAATCCATCTCTTCAACCAAGACATTCATAACATAAAAAAATAAACAAAAATTTTCGGCCCCCTTAAAAAAAAATTTGGGACAAAAAAAATCTACATGTTTTCCACTCCTAGATCTAATATTTTATACGTATAAATATAGATCACCATGGCGTCTGATACCACTGTTAGTAATATCATCCGCAACGGAAGCGATTTTAAGGATCTAGATCTATATAATACACGTAATAAAATAACTAGATCTATTCTACAAGGGGGATGTAGAACATACCTCTTGGATCTCAAAATCCAAGTTGGAGAACCGCAATAGAAAAGAAGATGTGAAGAGCACCACGATCTTCCGTACGTGTGATCCAAGCAACTCCCGGTGGAAGGAAATCCTCGCCGAATCCTCCCGATATGCTACCCGGAAAAATCTCCAAGATTTTTCCCAATCACCTGGCCGAAATTTCTATCTTCTCTCTAAGAGTTGATAGTCGAAATTTTCATGTGTGTCAAGGCTTGGAGAAACTCTCTTTATATAGGAGAGTAAAACTTAAGCCCCAAGGATTTTATAATTAATACAAAATCAATTATGACAATCCTATTAAATAAAAGATAATCCCAAAATATTCTAGAACAAATCAAGAATATTTTTATCTTTATTATTTACCATAAATATTTATCCAATAAATATTTTATGCACATGTCTTATTAATCACAAGAAAACTAATTTCTTGTTGACTAAAATATGCATAGGCTTAAAAATGCTTATGACCTAGTCATTAATTAATTTCACCAACACACATAAATTGGGCCAAGATTATGAAAAATGTCTTTTTCACATATTTAATTATTTAGCCCAACTAATTTAATAGTCCACTAAACAATTAATTCACATATCGCCTTAATAAAGTCCAACAAGAACTAAATTAATATTATCGATTCGACGTCCGAGAATAGCTATGCTATATTAGGAGGCACGTCGGGGACCATGGTACTAATAATCGTGACTCCGATAAATCAAATAAATAATTATCTTACGAGCAGATTAATTATATTCGATAAATCAATCACGGAATATGCCACCATAATCCCGAGACGCACTCCTCCGATTATAAGATTATATTTATCTCCTCACGAGAATAATAATAAGCGTCCATTGATATAATCATTACATATGGATTAATCCTCCATGAATCGCTCATTCTAAATCGGAAATTTCCGTTAACCCTTTTCAGAACCTCTTATCCTTATTTACCATTAACCCCTAGTGATCAATTAGTGCACATAACTGACTAGTAGCTAATTAGTCAAATGTGAACTCCCGGGATCGATCATTTTCTTAGGGCTAACAAATAAGGGAACTGTCTATCTACTTCCATAAATGGAAGGAATGGATTCCGTATCTGTGATAACACAGACTACTCACTCAATCCAGTACAATGCCAAGATGGGGTAATTCAGACCACAGACTCAGTGTAATCCTTAACCGTCAAGTCAAACCTCATACTGATTCAAGCAGTTGACTGTGATCACCTCAGGATTAAGATATATCCATAAATATGATCATCCATTGATTCGATAAGACTTCTCGATTACGGAATTATATCGTGAACTCTAATCAAATCGGTCCAGCCCTATATGATATATCTATCATATATAAATGCCCCATTAGGTTCTCTTAACCGAAAGTCCGGATAAGACAATCACACCTATTGTGTTCTGGGTGCATTAATAGCACGTTAAAGGAGAGACCCGATACTCTCGATTAACTTCACTACGGGCTAATTGTATTTTAAGTACATCTTCACTAACTCAATCCTCCCGTGTATATACCATACACTGAGTTAAGTGATTACATAAACGATATACTTAGGGTTTTCTGTAGTGTAAATACTATTGTCACATCGGTGAATATGAGAATAATAAATATGAATAATAACATCATTTCATTTATTAAATAAAACAATTACAAAATTATCTTTCGGGCATTACACCTAACAACAATATCATTGCGGAAAGTAAACGCTAAATTATTACAATCATCAAATTGAGGACGCCAAGTAGTTCAAAAAAGAAGCAGAAGCAAAGTTATTACAAGACCGCAGGAAAGCAGAATGTTTTGAAACAAAAGCCCCAAAAGCAATTAAACAGAGCCGGGAGGAGAGTCAATATACTCGTCGCCGGGTTGATCATTCGCGGCAGGAGGATTCTTCAAAATTGTGAAGTTGACTGGATTAACTGGAGGAGGATCCCACACAGGGTCGCCGCGCTCTATCTGGTTGGTCTGAATGGCGACAATGTGATCCGCCGCATAAGGAATATCGGGATGAAGAGCCAGCGGGTCAGGAGCTCGCTGGGACATGTTAACCCACCGAAGCATTTCCTCAAAGGTGATGCTCTCTCTACCATGATAGGCCCAGAGACAACGAGCGAGGTGATTAAAACATTTCAATTCAAACATGGGTTTGATTCACATTCCATGTTCTGAGAAAGATTTACCATCCGAAAAGAGGAAAAAACGGAGTCCTCTTTCGCCCCCACGTCGCCGAACGGGGGGGACACGGGGACGTAAAAAAGGGGTATTTGAAAGAGGTTGACCTCCTTGCTTCAATTAAACCAATAAACGATCAGCGGCGTCTACAGGCAGTGGGACCCTTATGCCCATGCCCCAATCGCCCCCCCGGAGGAACATGCGCATCTAAAAGATCTTTCTGGGCCGGTTGTGGGCGAGGAGGGATTCGAACCCCGTAAAATTTGTGAAAAGTGTCGATTAATCCAAGAAACCTAGAAAGAAACCACTATAAACCATAAGGCAAGCGTAGAATCGGTGTATCATTGGGGATCTCTAGACAGTCCGTTTTATGAAATTTCTGAGGTGTTAAGTGTACCTGCCAAAAAGAAAATGACCAATCGTAACGCCCTTAATGCTAGGTTTTGAAAGAGACTTTTCGCCCACTGACAATCAATCCGCAGGAAGGCCTGATCAAGTCTGAAAAACGCTCGACGTAACTTCGTCGCGCGGGTTTCGAATGAGCCAATTGGCTGAATCCCGCGAAACCCTTAGCCGGGAGTGCTTCTGCAGGAGTGCAGTCCAATTCCCCGAAGCTTGCCTCCTGATAATCACCAAACTCGTCGGAGAGTTTAAAGGCTTCCACAGCCGCCGGACCCACCTCCTCAGCGGCCTTATTTGTAGCAGCGAGCTCCGCCTTCAGACTCGCGATCTCCTCACGCGCGGCCAATAACCCCTCAGCAGATGCGCGGGCTTCTTCCTTCAGAGCCAACACTTTCTTCTGCAACTCTACATCCAGTTTGGCGCTCTCCGCCATAGCTTTCCTCATCCGATCAACCTCGGTCAGTGCCTCCGAGCCCTTTTTCTCATCAACAATCCTGGCTTTATCCGAGGCCCCAAGGGCCGCCGTTACCTTCTTCAGCTCAGCCTTACGCTTCTCAGCGGCCTCAATCACCTTGTTTATGTGAGTCCCAAGCTGAAAAAGAGACAGAATTATAAGCCCGACAGAAATACTGTGTGAAAGAAATGAAAGAATACAAGACAAATAAAAACTCACCATTGAGGCGGTAATTCCAAATTGACTGGACAGATCTTTGAGTTCGGCGACTTCATCGCCGGCAGGAGCGTCATCTTGAACCACGACGCGAGCTATGATGCCTCTCCCGATCTCCATCTGAACCCCGGGCGGCGAGTCCCATGCAAGGCGACCCAAAGGGATGACGTCAGCAATGGCCTCCCTGATTTGGCTCGCTTTGGTCATGTCGAGGCCTTGGGTGAAATTGGCATCCAACCACACAACCTCTTTCCCCTTGTAACCACGGGGAAATGTACCAGTTGGCAGCGGCTCCACCCCCTCGGGGACCTCTTCAACAGTAACCTCAGCCCGCTCAGAGCCTTTATCAGTAGCTCGCTTATCCGTGCGATCTGATCCTTTTCCGGCACCGCCTACAGTTTTTGTCTTTTCGGTTCTGGATCATTTCTGGCCCTGGGTATCCTTGGCGGGTTCATCAGCCAGCGACCTTTTTTGAGCAACAGCCTGGCTTGAGCCCGCACCAGAGGGCGCCGCCGCGGTCTTGGCCGGATCATACGTCTCGTCAACAATATTGGCATCCACAGTACGGGGAACTTTCCCCAGAGCTTGCTTCAAGGTCGCCTGTCGATTTTTAGCTTGCTCGTCAGCGAGCCTCTGCCTTTGAGCTCTGCGTTCAGTAGCATCCATACCTGCAAAAAGGGTTCGTTAAAAACGGATCCAAAGGAAATAGTAAAACGGCAACTTATGAAATATGCAAATAAAAAGCAAGGAAAGTTACAAGGTGGTCTTCTACTTGGGTCACCTCCACATACAGGACACTCGGACGGAAAGCATTCGCCCAAATGACAATCTCCTATCCAATCGGGATCGCTCTCCTCAGGGACCATGGCAACTAACGGCTCCGCTTTACCCGGACCCGCGACTCCAGCCAGGTGCGCCAGCGGAAGGGCCAAGTCGAGGAGGTCGACCCAAGCCACATTTCTCAAAGAGGCCTCGACTCCGTCAGATTGAATAAGCACCATGAGTCCTTTGACAAAGCACCGCTCCGCAACTATAGGCTCGTCAATTGAAAGGGTGGACTTTCCCATGCGCTTTGTGGCCTTAGGAAACGGCCAGCCAACCTTGGACTCCACCTTAAGGATCCGCTCCTGCCATCTATGAATCTTATTTGGTAGCAAAATCAGCAAGCGAGGCGTCTTAGTCCTCAAGGATATTTTCCCCGGCAGACCCGTGCCGCAGAACAAATGAAATTGTCCCAGCAAAGTTAATGAGGGCTCTATCTTCATTGTCCGACACATCACAATGAAAGCCATAATTTGTATAACGGCCCCAATGGCAAAATCAGAGGACAGAGCTCCCATCAGCTCGCAAATCCTGACGAAGAATGGGTCGAACGGAGGCCTAAGCCCCGCATAGAAATGATCGAAGTGCAGAATTAGGGTATCATCCGGGCGGCGAGCACAAACGTAATCCTCGCGGTCTCCAGGTTTTAACTTGTCCTCATCCTTCGAAAAGTCGAGCAGGGAAAACCTAAATACATTTGTGTCGATTTTAAATCGGCGACGGATAAATTTGTTGAGATCGTCATTTGTCTCCGGCTTCACCCACTTTTCCTCCAAATTTCTCATATGCAGCCAGGATATCGAACTCTCTTAGCGCCTCTGGATTGTTGGGTGTTGGTTTTTTTGCCTTGGCAGCGGCCTCCCCAACAGTTGTTTTGGGATCCTTTTTCCTCTTTGGCTTCTTTGGGAGCTCCCAAACAATCTTGCGAGGTAACGGGGAATTCTCATCCTCGCTTGACCCTATCAGCTCGTGAAGAGCGGCGTCCTCAAGATAGGCCTCGTCATGCTCGGCGGCACCACTAGGGCTGGGATCGGTAGCCTGTTCTTCAACCTCGGACATCCCTCCTTCACCAGCCTCGCTAGTGCCTACCCCTTGGGATCGAGCCATTTCTTTGCGACTCTTCTTACGTCGCGGGACAGGGTCGGGGAACATAGAATCTAAACCAAAAGAATCGCCGCCTACTCGAGCTATGGCCCCCTCCCCGGTTATCTCTTCAAACAGGTCGTCCCCGGCGAACACTTTGGGACTGGAGGGGTCGTCATCCCCCACATCCTGAGCATAATCATAGGCCTCCTGATCTTCGCCGGAGTTGCCCCCCAAAGAACGTTCTCCGTCAGACATCCTGCAAAAACAAGAGGAAAATGTGGAGCATTCAAACCTGGGATAATAAGAATTAAGCCAGGAAGGTAATCGCACCCATCTCGACGCCTTCCCCTCCATTTTTACAGGAGAAATGGAAATCAAGTTGCAAGTAAAGGAAAGTGCAAACTCAACAAAAGATAGAGGTTTTTTGGGCTGAATCGCCAAACTCCCCCCTCTTTTCCAGAAAAACCATCCCCACAATAAGAACACCAACCCAAAAACCTTAACTTTTCCTCGAAAAACGTCTTACACATAAACACATTGCCCAACAGTGGATCAAATTCCATAAAAAGGCTCGAAAATCAAATGGAAAAACAAGAAAAAGGGATAACGGGGAAGAATCTACCAATTTCTGGGAAGGGAAATAAAATGAACAGCCTCAAGAATACGCTGGAGCCTTCAAATCCTTGCCGGAAACCGTGAACTCGCTTCAACCGCCACCAAATCCTCTACAAACCTTCGCCGGAAAACCTTTGCCAAATCCCAGAAAGGGAAAAGAAGGGAGAAAATTTAGAGAGGAAACTTGGGGAAAGCTTGGGGAAGTTGGAAGAATGAAAATTGTGAAGGTATGAGGGGTGCCCGCCTTATATAGGCAGCGGAATTTCGATCGAACGGCTAAGAGTGGATCCATCCAACGGTTGAAATTTACGCGGTCGATTTGAATTTTGAAATTCGCAAACCGCAATCATGATGGAGGCTAATTAATGCCCATGTGCCTGCTCGGGCCGTTACCAAAGGCGCCATTACCCACGTAATTGCAGTTACCAGGGGAGCCAACGTCAGCCACGATCTGGCTGTTGAACTGGCCCAATAATCCTTAAACGAGCAGACAGCCTCGCAGACGACAAGGTCGCAAATATAGGCCCAAAGTTGCTTCGAAGGCCGCATGCTTTGAAAGCAAGGTCCTTAGTGAACAAGTCGCATCAGACGACAAGGTCGCAAATATGGACCCAAAGTTGCTTCGAAGGCCGCATGCTTTGAAAGCACGGTCCTTAGTGAACAAGTCGCATCCAACGACGAGGTCGCAAAAACATTGTCTCAGAGCTCACTACTCCATGCTCGACATTTCCACAAAAAATGATCAAGACATGGAGTAGGGGGCCATTGATGATACAAATAATATCGCCACCGTTTAGTCCCGGAAATAGCCTCTGACCCCCCATCGCCGAGGAAGGTCCGCGACTACATCATCGGCGACGCCATATGATACCAAGTCAAGGCCGCTGTCATCGGCCTTCCCTAGAGCGTCACTAGAAATAGGGGGCCGGTTCGCGACCTTAGGCAAAAGGCCCTCAAAGGGCCGCACAAGACTTGAGAAGAAACAGGGAGCAAATGCAAGACAAACAGTGCTGGCGGCCCTTGCGACCCCAAAGGATCGCCGCCCAGATATTATATCCACTTGCAGATTAGATACTTAATGTTTACTTAGCTACTAAATAAACATAGTGACTAAGTTGCTTCACACCGCCAGTCTTTTACTTAGCTCTTAAGTTTACTCTTCCTATTAAAGGAAGTCTTGTGTAACCTAAATCAGATATACATTTTCTAATCAAAAAATAGGCCAAAGTTCTGTAAAAACACTGCCTCTCTATCCCTCCTCCCATTGTCGCCGTACATCTCCGGCTAGTACACACGATCACCCCCCAAACAAGCCAAATATCCACAACCCAAACACCCTAAAAACCACCGTGATGATTTATGCATCATCATGTTACAAGTATTTGCCATTTTTATTACATGTATAATAATTTCTCCAGACATAGAAACAGCTGGTGGAATTGATTGATCAGTTTTGTTGCTTTCAATTACATCTTCAATCTCAGTCAATTGTTTCTTGGTATTTGGGCGGAAGAATTGGGCACCACAGCAAATGTGGCTTCTTCTGGCATAGCCAATAACAAAGCAGGCACAGTAGGAGCTGGCTTAATAGCATCCACAATATATGTCTATACAGCGACGTATCGAAGTCCTGCACCACCGAGTCTACCCAAGTGCTCGTGGAACGGTTATGTAACCAGATAAAAATAAAAATTGAATGAACAGTTATTATTGCAAACGGGTTACACTATAGGGACAACTTAAGTATGAAGGATTCCAAACATACCACATCCATTGAATCAGCCTCCCTAAATTCCATCTTAACTTTTACAGTCAAAGAATGGCTTCAAGAAACAAAAGGAAACTTTGTTTTTAAAATCTCAAAGACAAAGAACAAATTGTTTAAAGCGAAAAAAGAATTCAAGAATTATACCGATCAGCAGGCTCCATATTATCAAAATAATTACGATCCCATCTTTCATCTGCATATTTTTTATCTTCATCAGCCTGAGACCCAAAGATCAAAAGGAAATCAAACACCCATGGAAAAATAAGCCAACAGGTTCCTTGAAAGTAGGACAACTTATGTAGTTCTTGAGAAGAGATTATGTAAATCATCATTGAATGCTTTAGTATCTCAACATCCTAAAGTACATTAAACATTTATTTCATGAATCTTCACACCAGATTATAGCATATATAAAATTGTCTAAACGTCTTTCTATGTTAAAGATCTAACATTTCTAATCATTCATTTTTAACTTTGTAAGAAAATGTTCAAGACAATCATAAACAAGAGATCAACAAATGATCACATGTAGAAAGAAAACCTCAGGAATTCTGTTTAGGTGGTCCCTCCTGGAACGGAACACTTGGTGCATACTGTAATTTTGAGAGAATTGCAAGTATGTTGTTTAGTGTCTCCTCCGGATTTTGGGGAGAATTATTGTTTTCTATGTTAATTGGGAGACATGGAGAGTATAGTCCGGAGCAAAATATTCATAGTATTCATATTGCGGCATCCTATCTTCTTGCTCAATCCCAAGGGAAACTTCTGTCTGCTATGCAGCGTTTAAAATGTATGCAGAACCATATAAATAAAAAGATGGCGGCATATAACCTGATAACGTTGAAATTACCGTAGTTGTTTACCAGTGGTTTATATAGTGGATATCTGGCCTATATGATGTATTTGAGTGATGAAGGCCGGTGGTGCACGACGGTGAGGCAGCGGTGTATATGTGAGTTAGAGAGAGTAGATATTTTGACAGAGTTTTGTTCTCATTATCAATTTGCATGTGTCCTCTTTCTATTACACAAGGCCTCCTTTTATAGGAAGGATGGGGAATTAGGGTTTAAGCTAGAGACAAGTAGACAAAATATCTTCGCGGTGCGGTTACGTGGTCGTTAGGACCACCATCCACAGGGTTTCCTACTTCCTCCCTCGTCTCTAAGTCACTTTCTCACTTATTCCTCCCAGGGCTTGTGCGGTCTCTGATGGACCCTTTTAAGGGTCGCAGATCGGCCCCCTGAGCTACTAGTGACCTTAAAGGTTTGAAGGCTCTTGGTGGGGACCTGATCTTGGCGACCTCAACTTGATTGTCGTTGCGGACGCTGTGGCCATGGACCTTACTATCTAACCTGGTGGCTAGATAGACTTTATCCGGTGACTCACAGGTGGCGGCACTATTTAGGCATATCAATGGCCCCCTACTCCGTGTCTTTGGCATTTTCATAAAACGCCAAGCATGGAGTAAAGTGTGCTCACGGATTGCCTATGGCTCTGTTTGAGTGTTTTCACATTGACCAAAGGAGGCCGTCGTTTTGTGTGACTTGTTTTTTAGGCTCGCGCTATGAAGCGGACGACCTTGACGTTTTGTGTGACATGTTTTTTAGGCTCGCGCTATGAAGCGGACGGCGTTGTCGTTTAGTGCGACATGATTTTTAGGCTCGCGCTATGAAGCGGACGGCCTTGGGTAGCTTTTGTGACGTCAAGTGTCTCACTGCGGGGGCCGTACTATGAAGTGGACGGGCCCGGATGTCACGCTATTAAGAGGACGGTCTTTTGTGGCTTAAAGCCTCTTTTTAGGCTCGGCCTATAAAGCGGACGGCCTTGTCGTTTTGTCCGACCTATTTTTTAGGCTCGCGCTATGAAACGGACGGCCTTAGGAGCCATACAATTTAAGCGGATGGACTCATGGGATCACACTACCAGGCGGACGATCATTAGTGCCACGCTATTAAGCGGATGGACTTTCTTAGGTGGTGTTGTTGGAAAGCTCAATCGGGTTGAGCGTTATGGCAGCGACCGTTGAAGAGTCTGGTGGAGTGAGTTGTCAGACATGGGTGGGCAGTTGAAAGGCCAGATCGTGGCCTATCATCAACCTCCTTGATAACCACCCACGTAAATACGTGGGCATTGATTTTCCCGCTACACTGATGATGGTTTTCGAACTTTGAAATTCGAAGTGACCGCGCTAACCTGGACCGTTGGATGGATTAATTTCTGGCCGCACGATCAAATTTCCTTGCCTATATAAAGCTCCCAATTCTCCACACTTTTCGCTTCTCATATTTTCTTAATTTCCTTCTTGTTTTAGCTCTCCTATTCTTTACCTCCTGAGTGTGTTTCTGGTGAGAACTTGAGTTTCTCGATAGAGGTTTGGGGATTCCTACGGCAAGTTTGAAGGTTCCGGTTGTAGCTTGAAGATTCCGGCCTCCATTTCTAGTTTCCGACCCGTTTCTTATCTCCAAAATAGGTAAATCACCCTACTTTCGCTCTTTTCACTTCATTTCTTTTTGGTTTCTGAGTAATTTTTCCCGCTTGCTTTACTTTTTTGCAATGTGGGTTTGATTGGTTGTGTTTTTGGGTTTAAAGTTTGGATTAATGGGGTAGGTTTGAATGTCCGATTTGGTCTTCTTTAATGAGGGATAAACTGAATGTAGTTCTGGGGTTAAGTGGGGTTTTTTTGTCTAGGTTCACATGGGTATTTGGTTTTTGAGACCGTATGTATGCCCCTTTTGCAATCGTGTTTCCATTTCCCTTAGAGGCAAAGGACGGAGGGGAAGGTGTCGAGATGGGTGTGGGAATCCCCTCTGGTTTAATCTTCATTATCCCAGGTGACTAAACTCTGCCTTTCCCTCTTGTTTTTTCAGGATGTCCGATGATGAATACGCCCCGAGGGGCGATTCCGATGAGGACTAGGAAGTATATGATTATGCACTGGACGAAGGGGGAGACGACCCTTCTGACTTTGATGAGCCTATGAAGGATGACTTGCTCTATGAGCTGGCTACGAGGGAGGCCGCTCTGCGAGCACAAGATGATCCTTTTGATTTAGCCAGCATTATCCCTGAATTTGCGCCGTGACGTAAGAAAAGTCGCAGAAGGACCACTGACGCTGAAGAAGCAGATGTTGGCACTAGTGGCGCCGCTGGTGATGAGGGTCCTGATTTTGGTGAGGGTGCCTCTCTTCTCGAGTTCAAGGGGGTTAGCGAGGATAAGAGTCTGCCACTTCCTCAGAAACTTCCTTGGGACGTCCCTACGAGGCCAAAGAAGAAAAGGGGCGGCGCTGCGACCACAACTGTTGGTGAGGCGGCGAAAGGAAAAACTCCAAAACCCAACAATCCTGACGCCCTAAAGGAGTTCGATCTTTTAGATGAGTATGAGAAAGCTCATGAGGAAGAGTGGGCACGGCTTTAGAAAATCAAAGATCTTGCTAACACCATTCACCGCCGATTCAACATCGACCCCAATTTATACAGGTTTCTCTATTTGATTTTAAGAAAGACGAGGATAAGTATAAACCGGATGAACGCGAAGATCGCATTGGTTCTCGTCTCCCGGGAGACTCATTAGTTTTTCATTTCGGCCATTTCTATGGTGGATTCAGACCTCCTTTCGACCCATTCTTGGTAGAAATATTTCAATAAATAGAAGCGTTGCCAAGCGACTTTGCCGTAGGGGCCACGATCCAGATCATGTCCTTCATAGTATTATGTCGGATAATGAAGAAAGAACCCACTCTACCCCTTTTCAACCATTCCATACTTTTTGTGGGACCTCGATCCCTACGCAGATCTCTCTGAGGACCAAAACTCCACATTTAATTTTTCACCTACCAAACAAGATTCACCATTGGGGCGACCGCGTTCTTAAGATAGAATAAAAAATTGGCTGGCCATTTCCTAACGCCGTTTCCCACAGAGGAAAATCATCGGCTCGCTCGGTTGAGCCTATTGGCAATGCTTCTGAGCTTCGATTTGTCAAAGGTCTCATGACGCTTATAAATTCTGACGGGATCGAGCAATCGAAGAGGAACATTTCATGGGTTGATCTTATTGATGTGATAGAGCCATATCCTAGCAGGACGGGGATAATAAATCCATTGAAATCTACAGCTTTGGTCGTCATAGAGCCCGAGGAGACTGATTCGGATTGGGTAGGAGATTGTCATTTGGGCAAATGCTTCCTTTCTGAGTGTGCTATTTGCCTGGGCGACCCCAACCGTAGACCCCGCCGTAATTCTCTAACTGTTTTTTCTTTTTTCTTTTCCTTTGCTTTTTATTACCTTTTCTCCATACTGATAAACTCATTTTTGCAGTTGCAATGGTTGATACTAATGAGCGCCGTGCTCAAAAGAAAGAGCTTGCTAGGGCCACGGCGAAGGCTAGGCAAGAGGTGTTGAAGAATGCTTCTAGGAAGGTGCCACGTACTGTGGATGCTTCTATTATTGATGAAACCTTCGTTTCCCTTCAGCAAGATCAACCCGTGGCTAGTGTGGGCGTGGGCTCAAGTCAAACTGGCGAAGCTCAGAAAAGACCTCGGACGGATGTGTCCGTGAAGGAGTCTCAAGCTCCTAAGCGATCCAAGGCTGCTGAGAAGCCCAAAACCGCCGGTGTGCTTGAAACTGACAAGGGTGCTACCCCCTCAGAGGGGCAGACTGTCGAAGAGAGTTCTGTGCGGCCTGAAGCTGAAAGTGCACGGATTTCTGAATAAACAAGGGCGCCGCCAAGAGAACCTTTGCCGCATGGCTATAAAGGGAAAGAGGCCCTCTGGCTGGATTCAGAGTTTACTCAAGGCCCTATTGACATGAATAAGGCAAGCATACTGAGGGAAGCAATCGCTAATGTCATTCCCCTCAATCGCCTCACTTGGGACTCGCCGGATGGGGTTCAGATGAAGATTGGCAGAGGGATTACTGCTCGTGTTGTGGTTCAAGACGAGATTCCTACTGTAGATGAGTCTGAAGAGCTTCATGACCTCGCTGGCCAATTTGGGCTCGCCCCTGCCATGGTAAATTTTTATTCATGTCTTGTTTCCTTTTGTTTCCTTTTTATTTCAACGAGCTTACCCTTTTTCTTGTTTCAGCTCAGAACTCTCATTCATAAGGCTATTGAGGCCGCTGGTAAGTGCAAAGACGAGCTTAGGAAGGCTACCGCGGCCCTTTCCACTTATGACAAGGCAAAGGCTGATCTTGAGGCCAAGCATGCGAACATCTTGCGAGAGAATGGTTGCTTAAGGGAGGCTATCAAGGCGTGCAAAGAGCTAGACGTTCAACTGCAGTAGAAAGTGGCAAGCTTAAACGAGACTGCCCAGAAATCTGTCGAGGAGCTAAAGAGCACTCATGAGAAGATCGCCAACTTGGAGGAGCAACTTCCTGCTGCTAAAAAAGTTGCCGAGGAGGCTGGTCCTGCAGCCATTGATAAGGATAAGCTTTCATATGATTTTTTGGATACTTAGAAGGCGAGCTTTGATCAAGGTTTTTATCACCATGCTCACTGCTTTTGGTCAATTCACGGTAGGGAGTCTGTCAGCCTCGAGGAGTTGGCCGAGTGGAATGGCTTGTCCTAGCGGTGACCCGAATTGTTGGCCCTTCACCTGGACATCCCTTACACTGATGAGCACATTGCTGCTGACCAGATGAAGAAAGGTGAGGATGTTTGGGATCCTCCACCTCGCAACGTAGTGAACTTGACCACTTTGGCCAAAGGATATTCTGCTGCTGAAGATTTTCAAGCTGGCGACGAGTTTCTCAACTTGACCGGCGACCATACGCTAACTCCTCCTGATCAAAATTGAAGCCTTTTGACTGTTGACTGTCTTGTAATAATTCAACTTTGTTTTGTCATTTGAACAATTTCAACATTTTCTTTCCGTTGTTTTGTAATTTATTTTTGACATGTGGCCGCTTTTGGCCTTTTTTGAAGTATGCATTTCTTTACTTTATTTGCTATCTTGTTTGCTGTTTTGTATATATGATTTCTTCTTTCTTGCATTATTTTTTAGTTCTTTTGCAAAAGAGTTCGCAGTATATATGCGGCCCCCGTCGACACAGCGATCGATGAGCCGTATGCTTGCACGACGGTTCATCTTGACATGGAAACCTGCCTTCTGGTGGAGAGACAAAGGAATAACATTGATGCTAGCTCTAGAATCAAATAAAACTAGCCCTAGGGGTTGAACATTGATGGTCACAGCTAATCTAAAGCTACCAGTGTCTCCCAACTTTTCAACCTCCTCTAGGTCTGAGTGCTTCTCAGGCTCCGAAGGCTCAGAAGTTGGACAGTATTCCAACTCAGAATCGGATGAAATATCAATAATCATAATGCGAGACCTACCTCACCTCCACCGTTCAATATCTTCTAGGCTGGCTTCTGGGGCCTTCCTAGCTGCATCATCCTCAGTCCTCGTCCTCCTTTTGATTTTTTCAATCCTGCTCAATCTCTAGTAAGATGGTCCATGATACACTAAGTTTGGCGTGGCATTTATTGCAAACTTTCTTCCAAGATGCATGGTGATTGTCCTTCTAATGAAAAAAATCTGACGGGATCTAATCAAAAGTTGTTTATCCAAAACCTGCAAGAAACAAAAAAAAAACAAAAACATGAGTAGCAACTTCCACTTCAGTTGGGTTTTATCCCAACTGCTGCCAACCTACTAACTAAAAACAAACAAGGGTAAACACATAGAAGTATCCAGAATTTAGTTTCGGACCTCACCGTGATTTATATAACTTCCGCTGGACGGGGTTGAGATCATGTTTTATGGGTTAACAACAACATAAATACTTGCAGAAACGACTTTAGACTCTTAAAAGAAAATAAAAACCAAAAACAAAAACATTTCTTAATTATAATCTAGCAAAAATATCATAGAATTTGACCATTGTCCCCAGTAGCGGTGCCAAAAATCTTGATCGCATGTAAGTCACCGATACTAGCAAGAGGACTAGGTCAATCGTAGTATAGGAAACGAAGCAAGGGTCATATCTACAGAGACAATGTAAACCGTAGAGATAAGCATACTAAACCATAATTAAGAACGCACAAAAGCGGTCTTTGACCAACATAAACACAAAGACAAAAAAAATGGTTAACCTCTTCCCTCCCTAACCAATATCCTTGCTTTGCGTAGTTAATCTATAATGTTATATCCCGTGTAATTCCTCCCGAATTCCAGATTCATAAGTCTGATCTTCATCAGCTACGGGTGTTGTCCCCTAAACTCGTTTACTTTCATTGTAAGGACATCAAACATCTATGCGCAGCTAACCTACCTTAGGTTGTATTAGCATCACAAGAATTAAGATTTAAGGAGTTCCGGCTCAAGACCAAAAACCTCCTTAGGTAGCCATCGACTATGACCGGAAGTATCCAAAAATCGATCCAGACTATGTCCTAACTAACACTTCAGTAATACTTCATCATGCTAGTTTACGAATATGATTACTAGACTGGCCAGATCTAAATAAACATGGTTAAACCTGTTGATCAGGCGTAGCTAATGCCGAATCTCCAGAATTAGGGTATCTAAGGTTGCACCGCCTCGGCGGTAAAGACCACCGTTGGAACGGTTGCGGCGTTTCCTACTTCTGGGTTACATATTATGATTCTAGATATTACTGGTGAATTACAGGTTCGTTAAACATGCAGATTAATTACAGACATGTTGAAACATGCTAATCTACCATATTAAAGTTATGAAAAAACGTTCAAAGCTTCATACCTTCAATTATGGAGATCTAGCTTGATCAATTCAAGTTAGTTGATGGCTTGGGGGAGGAGGGAACCTAAAGAAACTCACAAGAACTACAAAAGAACTTTATTTCATAAGAATAATAACTTTGTTGTTGTTACAACTTATGATAATGAAAAGCATAATAATAATACAAAGCTAATACATGCCTTATATAGAGTCGTGTAGCCGACTTAAGCCTAAAATAAACCCGAGCCGACTTTTATTTTGTTTCTGTAAGTCGGTACCTTATTTCCAAAGTTCCCTCTGCGGCTAGATGGGCCTCTTCCATGGCTGGGCCTTCTTTTCTAGATTCTTAAGCAAGCACTTCCTAGACCTATTCTCTTCAGCCCAATAACTCATGAAGCCGACTTCAGCCTAAAAGATGATGCTTATGGAAGGTTTCCTTTCCTATTGCGATAGGAACCATCATAAAAGTAATGCGAAATATTCATAGTTCATGAAGAGTCATGAGCAAGTATGAAAGTAAATCTGATGAATGTCCAGAATATCCTTAAACAAGTTAAGGATGGGTTCCCGGTTTATCGAAACTTGGAATCATATAAATATAGTTATACAGACGTATATCCTGATCTTATGAAGGCGAGTGGGAGCTACAATCTGGGTTTGCATTCACTTTGAATGAGTGATACAATGAGCTGGAAACGTTCTTGGCTATGCGTAACTATAAATTCTACAACTAAGCCAAAACACAGTAGTGCCTTGGAGGCGCAGTGGGAGCAGTACATGGATCTAGAAGGTTCATTCCTGAACCTGGTAAAATTCTTCCACCTTTTCTATATAGCTGATATAGTAAGTGGATTCATTGCTTGAAGCAAGGACCAGGGTCTCATCGGAGATTCATGTGTGTGTTGAGGCGGTTCCTTTGACTTGATCATTTGGAGCATGATATGAAGATAGTCCGAGTCCCCATGGATAGCGATCCGTTCACGGCTAGGGATGGTTGCGAGAATTGCATGAGATTCTTGTGTTTCAACTTGGTCTTGTGTGTACGACTGATTGGTTTTAGGTCTTGTGTGTAATATACTTGTTCTTTTAAAGAGCCAATTATGAATTGTTATATGATAACGTCCTTAGTATTAAACTGTGATAGAGAAACCATGATAGGCGATTATGGTTTATGAGATCTCTAATCACTTTAATAAGTTTGATGCTTAAATGTCTTTGGGCTGATGTACTATTAAACAAGGCATTGATAGTATAAACATGCTAGCACGTATTAGATGTCTTCATCTTTAAGGCGGCGGGATAGATCTCGTCTATCGAAGTGTAGAGACACTTGGGTATGACGTGGGCGTGTATTGGAGAATGCATTCGTTAGGCGCCCGCCCACTTACACTTGCAAGTGTCACACTATGTGGCGGTTGTGTAATTATCCTTAGGACCGAGTCTACATGGCATCAGGGTGTGGATTATCATGCTTTGACACTATTGAGGTTTCCCCTAGCCATGGGGAATCATGCGCTAGTGATTGGGTGTGATACTGAAGCATGCGGAGTATACATGTTTGGTCGTCCGGAAATTGCTTACCCTATCAGTAGGGTGAATATCCGAAAGGGCATTCTTATAAGGAATGTCTTACTCTCGTAAATATTTGCAAAGTTGAAGTAAATGAGTTACTTCGAGAGAGCATGATATCCAGATTATAAGATACGGTCGTTGATGTTTGACACTCTACATACAACCGTATGGATATTATTACAACGATAGGATTCTATTTACACGGTAACTGTTTCACATGAAAGGTAATAGTCATTGCATTTGACTCTTCCGATGATTGGGGGTCACGGTGTGTTGCTAGACGCTATCCCGTGATCTTTAGGCATGAAGGGCATTTTCCTTAATTTGCACTTTGTGTCTACGGCCAACATATTCAGAAGCCTATCGGGCCACACACATATGAACATCAAGCCGGATTAAAATGTGGTTATAGTTGATAACCAAATAAGGAAAGAATTTATCTCATACTATAAAGGTTATAGTAGTAACTTAATATGGTGGTATTTATTTATTATGAATAAATATAATACAAGATATTAATTATGTTGATGAATTAAATGTGTATACTAATACGCATAATTTCAATATATATATATATATATATATATATATATATATATATATATATATATATATATATATATATATATACGTGTATTTTGTGAATTAATTAATCATAGTATTATATTAATTAAAGAAAATCTCAATTCCAAATAAGTGGGGAAAGGACACCATTTTGATTTGTATTGGACACATTTGAATTGTGCAATTTAATTAATAGGATTACCATAATATTAATATTGGATATTAATCGAGTTTTGGAAAAATAGATTTATCGTAATAAGATAAAAATATATTCAATATAAGATATTGTCAATATATATCTTAGGAAAGATATTTAATATAAGATATTGAATATTATTGAGATAAATCAATCAAAGGGAATTTTCTTATTTTATTAGGAAAATATTTTCTTTCTCCCCAATCTATTAGGAAGATAATCCCAATCAGATTGGGAATCACAAGGGGCGCACCTAACTCTATTTAAAGGAGGGTTGGCTAGCTCTTTTTGTACATCACAATTCCAAGAGCTAATAGTTCTTGTGAAAAATAGAGAGCTTCTTAGAGAGGGTTTAGAGAGAAAAGGCCGGTCTAAAGAACCGGATTTTTCTAGTAGCAATCCATGATGGGATTCCGCGGGTCGTTCGTGTGGATCACCGGTAGAGGCCGAACACTTGGGCGGCTCTGTGCACCACTACTCTCCTTACACGGTCAAAGCGTCGATCTTTTAGATCAACCAAGGTAACCACCGTTTACTTGCTTATTTGTTTATTGTTTAAACGAAGTTGATCTTGGGTTGATAGGCAATAAATTTTAAGTTCCGCTGTATTCCCGCATAGATTTCCTAACAGTTGTATCAAAGAGAGCTTCGAGCTTAAGCAATAAGCATGTTAATTTGCATAGTTAATTTTATCGTTTAAATCACGTAATTAAAAGATGAAAGATTTTTGATTCGTAAAACAATACACGAAAAGAAAAAAAAGTTTCGGGTGGTGCTCGGCCGACTGGCGGCGGCACGGCAACCTGCTACCGGCGTCGGTTGACTCGTCACTGGTGGTTGATCTCCAAATTTTTGTTTTGTGTATTTTGTGTTTTCAATATAGTTCATAGTTGTGATTGATATCTCTTTGTTTAGTTGATGTAATGTGGCTAACTAATTGTTCAAATAGTTTGGACCATTGGGATGCCACTTGACATTATTTGGTGAATATGATTTGCCTTTAAATAATCTAGGTCATTCCAAACTTTGTTTGGAATAGGCCTGGGCCATTTTCAAAATATTTGATTTTGGAAAAGGCTTAGGCCTGGGCCCTTTTCAAAATTTTGATTTTGGATTACAAAACCAAAGTCATCCCTTTTGATTAGGAATTAAAAGGAAAGAAACAAAAGAGATTTAATTTTTATTTTTATTTATCTTAGAATAGTTCTAATTAATTTAAAATTAATATTAAAATCGTTTAAAATTAACGTTAATTTTATTTCGATTAAAATCATTTAATTAATTAAATGTTAATTAGTTAATTGATTGGATAAAGTTATTTAATAGATTAAACGTTAATCGATTAATTAAGACGCAAATTGTAGTTTTTAATTTTATCTTTTTCATTAGATGTTATTTTATGGATTAGATATAGTAGATATAATATGATTATATTGACCCCGATTGATCATGGACTCGACTGATAGGATAGATGTGAATGCTTTAATTTTTCTGTTGGTTTAAAAATTGTCCTAGGGCGTTATGAAGAACGTGACTAGTTTATTTTCTGCATTATCCCATTCCTGTTAGCTCCCCCCGTGTGCGGCGGGTGTATTTATTTTATTAGATAAAATTTATGTAACAAGAATGGAGCGGAAGATGAAGACCAAAGAATGACGAAAATAAAGCTCTCATTGGAGAATGGAGCATTAAAGATCCTATTGGCGGTTGCAACTACCTTTAGATTGTGACCCGCGGTTTCGTCAGTTTGTATTCAAAACCGCACCTAGGAAAAGTCCATGATCATACCGGTTACTTTACGCATTTATTTATTTTGTGCTTGTATTTATTTTATATGATACGATAGATGCATTACTAGGCACGATCTAGATGGTTGTGTAGGATGTATGTCTATAGAGATATATATACAAGATGAGACCATAATTAAATTAATTAAGAGAATTAATTCGAAATTAATTAAGTGAATTAATTTACATAAATACTTCCACAATAAAAATCAAGTCAAAATATTGTCTCCCAATATTATAACGACGGTGAAGAGCCCTTGTTCGGATCCAACTGATCGACCACGACCGGGAGTTGACCTACCTCGGGTATATCGTCGTTATTGAGATATGATCGTAAGAGATCTTGCGAATATTGCGTTATGACTTGACTGGAGTCTTTCGGTGATTGGCCACCTTCAGGGTCATCTAACTTTAAAGACAAGGGGTTGACTAACATATAGTGATGTGTATCGTCAAAGAGTTGACTAGGCAACCATTGAGAATTACATAGTGATGTGAATGGTAAATAATTATCTACCTTTCAAAATTATCTTGATTGATCGACCACCGCCGGGAATTGAGTAACTAGATTGGATCTCAGCCACTAAAGAATTTTGGAAAAATTCTTGAAAGTCAATTGGGAGTAGTTGACTAGTGATAGCAAAATCAAAAACCAAAAGATCATTTTTGATTTTGCGTGTAAAAACAACAACACTCTTTTATCTTTATTTTATGTTGTAGTTTTTAGCGAACTTTTATATTTATGTTTTTAATTCTCGATTAGTAAAACCAAACTATGACTGTTACCTTTTGAGAAACGTTCTCAAATATGGTTAAGTAATTTTTAATCCTTTTAAATAAGCAATGACACAAGCAACCCCGTTATAGTAGTTAGAGACAAGGAGACTACATAGAAAATTACAGAAAATTAAATACGAATTTAATCAATTAAAAATTATATATTTCACACAGCCCCCAATTATATAATCCTTACCTCTATTGGATGTCAACTGAGATACAATATGAATTTGGGAGAAGGCACAAAGGAAAGATCACCTAGAGAAACATGAATCTACGATTAAAACTATAACTTTATCAATACGAAACCCTAGATTATTATGAAAATGAAAAGATGGATTTTTATATAGAAATCGCCTAACAATGTGACGATTACTACTCCGGATCATCTTGATCTACACGTAGTTTATTGAATCATAATTTATTCTTGAATTGGTTCAAGAAACAGTGTACCAACCGGTAATCGGGTCATATAATTTTTTTTCCCTATTTCTTCTCCCGACGTCGGTCTACCTTTATTCTAATTCACCTTGTTTTCCAATCTTATTCATTAGCATGACTTTCTTGTTGGTCATAGTGTATCGTGTGTGGAGTGATTTACGGAACAGATCCGTAATTCACGGATTTAACTACGGATAATTAAATGCATAAAATAATTAACTCGAAATAAAAATTTATTTATCATGTAAATCTAACAAATTAAAGCAACTACAGTATAGATCTAACAAATTAAAATAACTATATGATATATCTAATGAAATAAAGCAATTACAACGTATATCTAAAAGATATGCGATTACAGTACAGATCTAACTCGAAACAATAGAGAAATAAAGACAAACCGAGGCGAGTTAAAGTACAATGCAAAAATAAAGACAAACCGAGGCGAGTTATGAAACTCTTTCCTTAAGACAGATTGCTCCGGTATGGAACCCATGGTAGTAGCAACTGCCTCCCAAGATACAACTTCTTACGTCTTGGATTGAGAGGCACTTCAACAATCCAAGCTCCGGAGAACTTACAGAGTGCTCCGACTTCTCTTCGACTCAAGAACTAGAACTATATGCTTGATAGTATGTAGTGGAAGACACAAGAGAAAACTGAATGAATGAACCTTCATCCATGGGGTTGTTTATATAGTGGAGAGGATGAGGCATTGCTTGAATAATATTGGCCGAATTACATCACAAAAGTCGGCCAACTTTTCCCTCTGGAAAAGTTATTCTGGCCAACTTTGATTAATCACGAAGGTTAATTCTGATTGGTCGAATGACGTGCCGTCTTAATTCTGATTGGTCGAATGACTCAATTATGACATTGCTTGCTCGACTTTTCCCTCAAGAAAATAATTCTCGGCCGAAAATATAATCAATCACACGCTATTTTGGTCTTCTTCTTGACCTTTTTCATTACCTTTGAAGAAGTGACGAGCAACACTTGCTTGCCCTTTTGCACAGTGCCCTCAGCAGTTTTCAACATGTTCAATAACTACACAAGGGAGCAATCTATCTTGTTCATGTGATAATTCATCACAAACTGCGAGTATGATTCCGGTAGAGATTGCATGATTAAGTCAATACTTAACTCGCATTCCAACTTATTGCCAAGCTTCTCAAGACTCTCAATATACCCGATCATCTTAAGCACATGTGACCCCACAGAAGTCCCGGCCGCCATATTACAACCAAAAAGTGCCATCGAGACCACGTATCTTTCAGTGCGAGACTGAGAAGCATAGAGCTCCTTTAGGTGACCAATGATCATGTAGGCATCCATAGACTCATGTTGTTTCAGTAGTTCAGGTGTCATAGAAGCAAGCATGATACATGTAGCATCAGTACTGTCAGAACAGTGCTTGTTGTACTTCTCGACAGTATCTACAGCCGCGCCCTCTGCAGGCTTTTGCGGTATGGGTTCGTCCAAGACATAGCCAATCTTTTCATGCCTCAAAACGATTTTGAGGTTTCTTTCCCAGTCGAGAAAGTTGGTTTCGTCAAGTTTGTTTTCAATGATAAAACGAAGGTTCAATTTGTTCGACATTCTACAACAAATAAATAAAGATAGAATAAGTAAAAGTTCATGTATACAAAACCTAAAAATTGCACTTTAAATTTTATTAGGTCTTGCTCCCACTAGCCAACTATTCCCTATTGGCTTTCAAGAATTCAATTAATTCTTTAGTGGCTAGAATCCCATCTAGTTGACTCGATCCTCGACGTGGGCCGATCGACCGGGTCAATTTCGACGTGTAGGTAAAACTTACCAATCGCGTCCAACGCGACTTCCAGTGGTTTTACCAGTCAACTCTTTGACAATTCACATCGTCTATGTGATAGCCAACCTCATGTCTCTAAAATCAAACGGTCTTGACGTGGGCCAATCATCATGAGATTCTTAGTCGAGTCGTAACCCAAGTATTCATGAGATCTCATAACGATCATAGCTCGATAATAACGATATACCCGAGGTAGGTCAACTCCCGACGTGGGCCGATCAATTGGATCTGAACAAGGGCTCTTCCCCATCATTATAATATTGGGATACATATTTATGACTCGATTTTTTTAGTGGGCATAATTTCTCTTAATTAATTTTATTTTAATTACGGTCTCATCTAAGCGTGCATATTACTACAATATCATATAAAGTATAGCATACACAACATTCAACGGATAAAGTAACCGGTATGATCATGGACTTTTCCTAAGTGCGGTTTCGAATACAAACCGATGAAATAGTGGGTCATAAGGTAAGGATAGCCGCAACCGCCAATGGATCTTTGACATGCACCATCTCCATGGATCTTTATTTTTCTTTCTTTGGGCATTCGTCTTTGTCTTCAATATATTATTAAACAAAATCTAACTATTAAATTTTACACCCACCACACACGAGGGGGAGCTAACGGAAATGGGATAATGCAAAAATAAAACTAGGTCACGTTCTTCATAACGACCTAGGACAACAATAAAAATCCAACAGAAAAATAAAGCATTCACTTCTATCATATTTGTCGAGTCCATGATCAATCGGGGTCCATATAATCAAATTATATCTACTATCTAATCCATACAATCACGTCTTATGAAAAAGATTAATTTTAAACTACTTTCGTCTTTATAGCATTCAATCAATTAATTAATTAACTTTTAATCAATTAATAATTTAACAACCATGTACTATATTTAAATTAAAATACACAAAACAAAAACGGGGGGTGGCGTCGGCCGGCGGCCGCCGACGAGTGTTGAGGTGGCGGCGCCGCGCTTAGTCACCGAGCACCGCCACGATCCCCCTTTTTTTGTGCATTTGTAATCAATCAATATCAAACATGATTTAATCTATTGGATCTATTTACTACGCAAATTAATTATGCTTATTGCTTAAGCTCGAAGTTGGCTCTGCTACCACTGTTAGGAAATCAAACGAGTAGCACAGCGGAAAATTAAAATTTGATTTCCGATCCAAGGATCGAATTTGTTTAAAAAATAAACATATAACAAGAAGGACAAAGATTATACCTTTCTTGATCTTAAAGATCGAAGCTTTGACCGTCCGGTAGATGTAGATGCACGCAAGCCGTCCAAGCGTCCGGCCTCTACCAGTTATCCACACGAACACCTCGCCGAAATCCTCCTGGATTGCTACTAGAAAAACTTGACTGCTAGGTCAACCTTTTCTTCCTCACAATACTCTCCTAAGAAGCTCTCTTATTTTTCAAGAACAATTAGCTCTTTGAATAATGATGTACAAAAGAGATAGTCAAGCCTCCCTTATATAAGTGTGACTGACGTTCCCTATATAAAAAGTGTTAAAACTTAGAAACGCTAGTCCACGACTTTCCACTGGTGTTCCTTGTGGCACACCAATGTCAGTGTCACTGACGTTGGTGTTCAACAATAAACACCAGTGTAACCGACGTTTTATTCATCCGAAAAAAAAATCAAAAAATAGGTGCCGGAAGTAAAAACGGAAGTGCTAATAGAACCCACATATATTTATTCATAATAAATAAACACCACCATATTAATTTACCTTTATAACCTTTATAGTCTTGTGATAAAACTTTCCTTATTTGGTCATCAACTATAACCGCATTTTAATCCGACTCGATATTCACATGTGTGTGACCCGATAGGCTTCCGAATATGTTGACCATAGACATAAGGCAATTACGAAAATGCCCTTCACCTCTAATGATCATGAATAGCGTCTAGCAACAAGTCCATGACCCCCAATCATCGGAAGAGTCAACACACAATGACTACTACCTTTCATGTGTTCGGTTAGCGTTTAGATAGAATCATATCGTTGTAGTATTATCCATACGATCGTATCTTGATCAAATCCTATAATCTGGATATCCAGCTCTCTCAGAATAACGTATTTACTCCCACTTTGCAAAGATTCACGAGAACTAGACATTTCTTATGGGAAGGCCCTTTCGGAAATTCACTCCTACTCATAGGGTACGCGATTCCCAGACGACCTAACATGTATACTCCGCATGCTTCAGTATCATACCCAATCACTACCGCATGATCGCCCTATGGTTAAGAGAAACCTCAATAGAGTCAAAGCATGACAATCCAGACCGTGATGCCATGCAGACTCTGGTCCTAAGGATAATTACACAGCCGTCACATAGTGTGACACTTAACAGTGTAAGTGGGTCAATCTAACGTATGCATTCTCTAATACACGTCCATGTACAGTCCAAGTGTCACTACATTTCGATAGATGAGATATATCCCTGCCCTTAAAGACAGAAAACATCTAATACGTGCGAGACTATTCGTACTATCAATGCCCTATTCAACAGTACATCAGCCTAAAGACATTTAAGTATCAAACTTATTAAAGTGATTAGAGATCTCATCAACCATAATCACTATCATGGTTTCTCTATCACAGTTTAATACTAAGGACGTTATCATATACACAATATCATAATTGCCCTAATAAATAAACAAAGTATATAATAACAAAAGTGCTTTTATTAATCATAATAAAGTTATTACATGAACTTAAATAGACAGTAAATGACCCGACCCGGTCGGATCCGGTCCAACCCGATTGGGTTTAGGACACCTATTCAACAATGGGCATGTGGCTTACCCTTTTTCTGTGACATGCTCTCACTTTGGTGTGCCCTGGCTTTCCACAGTTGTAACAGCTTCCAGTGAACTGCCGCTTTACCTTCTTATTGTCTCTTGGACCTTGATTAGGCTGCTTACGCTTTTTGCCTTTGTTGCTCACTTCGACCAAGTTTTCCTTGGACTGCCCCATTAGATAGCTTCGTTTTGGCCTCTTGTTCTGCTCCTCAATCCGTAGACGTGTTCCTAGCTCTTCCATAGCCATCTCTTTCTGCTTGTGCATCAAGTAGTTCTTGAAATCCTTCCAAGAGTGGGGAAGTTTACCAATCACAGCAGCAACCTGGAATTGTTCACAAATCATCATCTTTTCTTCCAGGATCTCGGAGATGATCACTTGTAGCTCCTCAATTTGACTGACCACAGTCTTGGAGTCTACCATCTTGTAGTCCATGAATTTGACCACTGCAAATTTCTTCGAGCCAGCATCCTCGATTTTATACTTTTTCTCCAAAGCCTGCCACAAGGATTTAGCAGACTTCTGTGAGCAATACACCCCATAGATCGAGTTCTCCAAGAAACTCAGGATGTAGTTCTTGCACAGGAAGTCAGAGTGCTTCCACGCATCCAAAGACGTGACAGAGGCATGATCCCCTTCTTTCAAGACAGGATGATCCTCAGTCAGGATCCGAGCCAAGCCAAGAGTGGTCAGATAGAACAGCATCTTATGTTGCCACCTCTTGTAGTTCAAGCCACCAAAATTTTCCGGTTTTTCCCCTTGAGGCCCGGAATTGTTTTGAGCGGGTGCAGCAGTAGGCACTAGGGCTGAGCTTGGGTTGGGTTGGATCGACTTGGGTTGGGTTTTTACATAGTATAAGTCTGGTTAGTTCAAGAAAAAACCAACCCAAACCAAACCAAATGACTATAAAACCCAATGGGTTGGTTCGGGTTGGTTTGGGTTGGGTTTCGAGTTCCATGTCATATGTTCATAACAATAATCCTTACAGAAACCACTTCTTTAGGAAAGAAAGCGTTAAAATTTGATAATTAAGAGTCCAACAACATATAACAAACCAACAACATATAAGGATAATAATTAAAGACCAATAGTCATATATAAAAAATATATACGCGATTCTTTTTTCCCAAGAAAGGTCAAAGAATTGTAGACCAAAAATCGAAAATGAAGTGATATCGCAATATGATAACAACATTTTACTTTGGACGGAATGCATACATGCATGCATACATACATACATACATATATATATATATATATATATATATATATATATATATATATATATATATATATATATATATATATATGTGTGTGTGTGTGTGTGTGTGTGTGTGTGTGTGTGTGTGTAAAAATGTTGGCGATATATATATATATATATATATATATATATATATATATATATATATATATATATATATATATATATATATATATATATATATATATATATATATATATCAGTTGGGTTAGGTTAGGTCAACCCGAAAAAAAAAAAAAAAAAAAAAACCAACCCAAATTGTTTTTGGTTCGGGTCAAAACCCAACCCAAAAAATTTGGGTTTCAATTGGTTTGGGTTTTCGGGTTGGTTCGGTTTGGGTTTTGGGTTGGATTGGGTTCATTGAGTTTTTTGCTCAGCCCTAGTAGGCACAGCAGAGGTACTCCCTTGCTCAGTTGTTCCCATTTCTGTAAACACAGAAGATCGACAAATCAGATTCAGTTCGTCCTCAAACAAACTTAAATATCAAGAAAGAGTAGAAATAAAGATTTCAGCTTGGCCTCAACCAAACTAAAGCAGGATATGAATAATTAAAACAAATCAACAAGATATGTAATGTAATAGATTAAAACTATCCTCTAACACACGAAATAAAATATGTCTTAAGCTTGTTGGTTTAGTGTATCGTGTGTGGAGTGATTTACGGATCTGTAAATCACTCCACACACGATACACTATAACCAACATTTATGTGTAATATATATAGCAAAAATTAGTTTATAGTCCACTTTCCCCCCCCCCCCCCCCCTGACCCTGCCAACCAAACATCAAGGCAGCAGGAGACTAGCCAGGTCTAAGGTCAAGTGCTAATCCAGCTTCAATTTTTTAGTTGCATTAAGGACAAATAAATTCCACCGGACGAATATACCCTTAATATTTTATCTGCCATCCTCAAGTCGTCTCAGCCCCTCATTCCTCCTTCGTCTATTCTTCTCAGTAGTCGGCTTCCATGGCAGCTATAATAAGAATCTCATCAACAAAAGGATCGGTTCGTTGAAGAACAGTCAAATTCAAGAGCTTGGTGCTGTTCTGCTCCGCCAATTCTAGGTAATGCGACGGTGACCGAGTCGTCATTCTTCCAGTTCAAATGTCTTTAAACTTTGGCTCGTTCCGGAGATTAATCGGCAAAGAGTATCAGTCGATGTAGCCGGAGCTGTAAATTAGCTGGATTCTCGGCAAAGAGTATCAGTCGACGTAAATAGATGAAGAATCATTCTTTGAGTTTTGTGTTTTTTCACCAAAGATTTTGATACTGGATTGCAAATTTTTCTTTTTCTTTTTTATTTTTTGATTGTGTTTCATTTTTTGCTATAAAGTTTTATGATTATAGGATGGCAGCTCAGGTTATATATCAATGTAATGACTACTTTTCATATGACAGTCTTATTTTTGGGTTACAAGTGAACATTTAACATTTGCTTTGAAATCTGAAATTGGAGAACAAGAAAATGATTAAAGGATAGTGCAATTAGAAAATGCGATTTGTTCTTTTATTCTGAACCATTTCATTCTGTGTTTAAATCAATTTTTCTGAAGTAAAAAATGGATTCCAAACGTACATGTGCTATCGCTGTAAAGTGTGGAATGACTGCGTTTGAAGACATTGAATATTGAATTTGATCATGTTTTAGCATTGGCTATTCTCTACTTCTTTTTCTTGACAGATGTTGGTTGTAATACAAAGCCAGGAGCTTTTCCATTCTGGGTGCAATGCTTCTTGGTTGCAGTTTGAAGCTCTTGCTATGCTACACATTTTCACCAATGAATTATGCTAATGTTAAAAGGTCGTGTATAGCTTTGTGGCTTGAAATGTTGTGTTCCGACTACTTATAGGTTGAATTTAGTCACATTCATCTATGATTTCTTTTTTTTTGGTTATGTTCATTCATAGTTGGTCGAGTTGTGTCTTTTACTCTGTTTTCGGATAGCATGTTGTTATTGGGCAGAATTTTGTAACATAATCTTTATCAGCACTTTGCTGATAATTGTTATGGTATATTTTTCTAAATGGTAATTTCACGAGTTGCACGGGACGAATCAATTACAGAAAAGGCTGCTAAAGGTTTCGAGAATTCAACTCACTATGTGCTTGACGATTTACCCAAGCCGGTTCCAACAGCTTTCTCATCTTTTTCTCTGATTAACGTTGCAGTCGGAAGAGTCTTCTTCTCTTCGTTGCATATGATATTGTGTCCCTTGAATTAAGCCTTAAATGATCCTTATATGAGCCAAATATGTGTGCCTTGAAGTAGTCACTTGAATTAAGCCTTAAATGAGGTCGACATCACATTTCGACATCGATCATCGATACTAATATTGTATGCCTTATATGATACTGTTAGAGATATTGTATGCCTTATATGAGCCTTATATGAGCCAGATATGATATTGTGTTCCTTGAATTAAGCCTTAAATGAGCCTTATATGAGCCATATATGTGTGCCTTGAAGTAGTCACTTGAATTAAGCCTTAAATGAGACTCGAGACTCGACATCGATGTCGATATCGACATCGACATCGACATCGCTTCACTGCAAGTAGATCTTTGAATTCTTGTTGCAAGTAGATCTTTTCCTCTGCTTCAGCCATGAGTGAAGCAGTAATGCTATCCATCTGAATAGCAACATTTTCTCTTGATTGACTATCGCATTTTCAAGTTTCAGTGATTCTTCTTTTGCTAACTGCGACGATTCAACAAGCCATTTGTATGTGAAATCTTTGGATAACCGTGATGCTCGAATGGTGCTCGATGAAATTCCTGTGAAGAACATTGTGTGTGTCAATGCACTTTTGTCAGGTTATGCCGAGGCCAAGATGTTGGATCACGCACTTGGATTGGTTCGCCAAATGCCGATGAGAAACTTGAGACCGTACTACTACCAGGCAGGCATGTGATCTCATTAATCATCACCTCCAGATGTTAATTTCTGAATTGAGATGAGAGGATTAGTTGTTCTTGAAGATTACATTTTCTTAGAATAGTTGCTAGAACAAGAAGTAGAATTTTAAATCTGAACATAAAACCTGCTACTTTGCATTTTATCTCTAGCTGAATTACTTCACATAATCTGCATTTGAACACCTGCTGCTGTATATCTGCTACCTCCATTCTTGTTGAACCCTTGGCTGAGACTTTTACCTTTAAAGTGCTGCTGTAAGAGCCTTTTATTATCTGGATGATTGAAGCTTTGAATATATCCTGATCCTCTTGAAAGCCTTATATGAGCCAGATATGTGTGTCTTGAAGTAGTCACTTGAATTAAGCCTTAAACGAGGCGATCTGATATCGATCATCGATATTATCATTATACGATACCGATCATCGACATCGATATCGATACCGATATCACGTGTTAGTGTAAATCGCCGCGATTAAATCCGCTTTCAAATACTACGCCAAAAAGGTATCAAACGCGGTCTCAAAATGAAGATAAAAAAATAATATAAAAAAGAACTTTGGTGAAACAATTTTGATTATCGGTGTTAAAATCAAAAGTTATAGTCGTTTATAAGAAAAAGCGCATCTCAGGTTAATACAAATATTTTTCGTCTTTTCAAAATATACGCGGAAGGATGTCGTATTTGACTCAAATTAAAGAGCAAAAAAATATGAATTTTGGTGAAAAATTTCGATGATCGGAGTTATAAATCAAAAGCTACGGATGTTTGAAAAAAACAAAAAAAAAATTAAATAAATAAACTCAAGCGAATGTTTGTTCATTTTAGAACTCAAGAAATGTTTATATGCGTAAAGTCCTTTTTAAAGGTCTGTTTTGTCAAAATCTCAAAATGTTTGTTCTTTTTTTGACTTAAAAAAAATAAGTGTGTCTATTTACTCAATTTATAATTAAAAATGACTTTTCCTCAATCTCTCATATATATATATATATATATATATATATATATATATATTACATGAATTAACAATTCTTTATTCCATGCAATAGTCAAGCTTTGCTGCTACCTTCACTCTTCTTCACGACACACACTCCGCACGATGTTTAATTTTTTTTAGTTGAGTGATACAATGGAATACATGATTTTTATTCTTTTTTTTTAACTCTTTTATTATTATCTTATAATAAATCCAATATCATTTCAGATGATCTATTTAATTCAAACACATTCTTTAGTTAATTATCTTCTCCGTATTTAATGGTATTATAATTTGAACCAATATTTCAATGAATTATTGAAATACTTGCCTATATAGTAAGGATCGAACCCTGGTCACTTCTCAAGTTTATATTGTATTGCTCACCATTAGAACAATATCTTATTCGAATTATTCTTGTGTTTAAAAAAAAAAAAAAACAATAATACCTTTCGTTAAAATGTGGGCCGTTATACAAAACAACATTCGTCTTTTGAAGTTGAAAATTACACCGGCTTTGATTATACTTTTTTATTTCTTTTGCTTAAAACCCCTGCTATCCTTTAGAGAAACGACTGCAAGTGCTCTAAGACCACCACCCACACATAGAATCAGTACAAATTTAAAATAAAAACGAAATTGACTTATTTAAGAATTTTCAAATGTACAATAAATAGATCCATCTCAACTCCTCCGACAACAAATAAGCTGCTCAACAACATTTGTTCCAAAAAAAGAATGGTAAATGAAATGGTTTCATACTACAGAATTGAGCCCTAATCTTTATAGATGAGTGTCCCCCCTCTCTCTTCCCCCTTTCCATGACTATGTTTTTCAATCACCTTAACTAAGTTCTTATGGACAAGTATCAAAAGCAAAGCCAGGAACAACGTTTCGCGAATCGAATCCGACTACCTACCACTAGTCCATATGGGCAAGAAGACAATAATGGATCAATGAGTACTACTTTTATCAATCAATAAGTCTCATCATGATTAATGATGGTATACAAATATGTAATGAAGCAATGTTATGATACTATCATAACCCGTATTGGACTACCTGTTAAAATCTCATTTCACGGCTACGAGTCCACATGCCTGCTAAAAAGGCATATGTTGAGCTCCTTGCAATCTCCTCAACGGTCCTGCTAAAAAGGCATATGTTGAGCTCCTTGCAATCTCCTCAACGGTCTTGTACCCTACAATGAGCAACAATGAAGTATTACAATCAATATCTCAAGTCCCGGAAATAAAGAAACAAAAGCAAGTTTTCTTTTAGTGAGGGGAGGAGGAGGTTCGACATTGTCATGCATGTGTCCACATCTATGGCTGCAATTTCAACTAGCCCTGACGTGTCCTAAAGCAACGATGAAAATTTGTCCAGCATCAAACAAATATCTTGCTAGTATAGAAAATACCTCAAAACCAATTATCCAAATTAGCAGAAAGCTAAGACTTTTTCATTCATTGAAAACTGAGGAATGTGAAAGTTACATATTCTGATGTGGTGCTTCTATTCAATTCTATTTTTTTTTATTTTTTAATGGAATTCAATCATGTTTCAAACAGGAAGAATCATGAGGCTAACACAAACTTTCTGTAATTAGTCTCTTATAAAACAATTGTCCTTATGTAGATAGAAGAGCCAGAAGCAAAAGATACCCAATTATGCACTTTTTAAAGACATCTTTCACCAACTGCAGTTGTTAAACTACAAAACAAGGTTTCACCTCTCCAAATACCTGTGGCAAAGGATTAACATCAGTAGACTCATTGTTTGGCCTGATACCACGGGGTTGAACTTGCTGATGACCAAAACTGGTGCTAGAAATTGCATTAGTGCCTGCAAATTCATTCTGTAAGAATGTCCCATTAAAGCCGTCACTGGATGTTGATGCTTGCCTTTGAGTTGTTGCATCCAGCAAAGGGGTCAATCTTGCAATAGAAGAATCACCATTCTGCCAGTCAGGCCTAATATTTGCTTCAAAGCTTCGATGGAAGGGTATATTCCTCGGAGGTAATTCCATTTGATTAGGCTCTAGTACTACTCCCACCCCCCTACCAAGTCGTGAGCCAAGAAGCCTAGCTCCTGAAACAGAAGGTATCGAGCTATTGGTTTCGCTGTCCTGTTGTCTTCTGATATTAAACATGTGTCGTATCTGATGCTGGATTCTGCGTCTTTCACGAACAGTAAAGGCACCTGATCCAGGAGGAGAAGATGGTTCATTCCCGTTGCTGTTGCTGTTGCTGAGTGGAGTATCTGGCACATATGCTTCATTAAGGTCGAAAGTTTCTCTCATACTGGCCATGGGAGATGAGCCAACTGACAAACCGATGCTAACTCTATCATCAGGGGTAGGATTCAAACCTCGTGGGTTCAATGAATCTAGAGCCATAGGTCTACAGCCATCACAATACCAATTACCTTCTGGAACATCATATCCAAGCCCAACACAGTATGTATGTGAAGGTGAATCACAAATATCACACAGAAGCATGAGGGCATCATCACCACCTAGGTGACACTCTATACATATAACATTCTCGTATGGATCCAGATAACCCCGTAGCTCTTCTTCTGATGGTTGATACACCTGTAAAGTGTAAACAGCACAGAAAAATCATACAAAAAATTTACATACTGATTTGGCCTAAACCCGATATGAATCAACTCTAGTGACACCAATAAGTTGCATAAAATTTTATAAACAAATTATACCTGGTCGCGCTCAGGAACCTGAATTGTAGAAGTCCTCAAATCGAATAGAGCATCTGACCTAGCAGATTTGCTGATTGTAATAAACCTTTGCTTGCAGACAGGGCAACGTGATTCCACCTTAGACCACTCCATGATGCAGGCAAAACAGAAGTAATGACTACAGCAGTTTAACGCTCCCCTGACAGTTCTCTTCCCTTCTTCCGACAAACAAATTCCACAAACTTGCTTTCCAGTTTCAGTCATCAAACTATCCTTTTTTTCCTTACCTTTCTTTCCGGAGTTTTTCATGCGTGGTTGAACAGACTCTTGACATATTAGCGCCTTCCTCACTGAAGCAGTGCTCCTCAAAGTGGCCGTCGCATCCCTGCAGAATTTGTTAGCCTCTCTAACCTGTTCCCTTTCTTCCTCCGAGACTGTGTAATCATATTCAAGTTCAAAATCTGAATCGGAATTTAAAATACTACTTATCCTTGGTTGTCGTTCTGCTGTCTTTAATTTCTTTTGTTTCACTGGAGTTCCATGGTCAAGTCTATTTCTTGTCTTCTTGGTGAAGCTTCGTTTATTTCCAGGTCTCTTTCTTTTGTTATTCTTCAAATCACGGCAATTTCTTCTCCTTTGTTGCCCTCTGGAGTTCCTCGCACTCTGCTTCCTGGGCTTACCCAACTTCTTATTACTCTTAGAGTCAATCACCTTATCTTCATCATCTACGCAATCATCATCCTCATCAACAACGTAGTCATCAACTTCATCATCTACGTAGTCATCAACTTCATCTGGCGTAAATTCTTCGTCATCAGTATCATCACTATCTTCCTCCCTATATGAGACCTTCCTTTTCTTTCTTGGTTTTAGGGATTCATTCATCAGACCACGGCGATAATCATGTGAACCATCCCAATTAACACTCTCCTGTCGTCTATTTGGAACTCTCTTGTTCTTTGCTGGTTTTCTAATCCCACTTCTCTTCCATCCATCATATTCATCAACCGAATCATCACCAGTTTTGTTCCCTGATGAAATTTTCTCCTTTCCCAACATAAAAAAATCATTTGTCTTCCTATTTCTCTTCCTTTTTTCTGCACATATTTTTGGTTGACCAATCTTTTTCACCTTTTTCTCTATGAATTGCTCTTCTTCTTCCTCCTCTTCCTCCTCTTCCTCTTCCTCTTCCTCCTCAAACTCACCTAAGCTATCTCCTGTTTCATCTTCAGCTGAAGAAACATACTCCTCTTCTGATTCTTCTATCTCCTCGTCATTATCTACCATATAATCCTCATCGGACTGATCCGAATCTCTCTCCACTGCCCTAAATCTCCCCCTGCCAACCTTGCCTCTCCTCCCCATCTATTCCAAGAACCTAACAATGGCAGACCACCCAAAATCAAATCAATCATCAGCTCCCTCGCTAACGCATTACATTTAATTCAAGTGCAATGAAATCACTAATCAGTCAATGAAAAAACCATGAATACAAGCAATTTTTTTTTTTTTTGAAAATACTAAAAATCAACAAGAGCGTACCAGATATTCATAATTAAAAAATTTCCAGATAGCCAAGAAATCAATGCATTTCTCAATTTGAAAAAACCATGAATACAAGCAAATTTTTTTTTTTTTGAAAATACTAAAAATCAACAAGAACGTACCAGATATTCATAATTAAAAAAATTCCAGATAGCCAAGATATCAATGCATTTCTCAATTTGCAAAATCGATTCGTTAAGAAATTATTAATCATCTGTATGAGGCAAGCAATATTAATCATTGGAAACAAGATAAGACTGTAACCCATTTAAGAAATACCAAATCATGGATTCTATGGAAACCAACTCCCAAAGTCAAATCAACTAAAATCCTAGATCAAAATATGTAATATGTTACAATATTCTATTCCAATAAGTCCCTAATTTCCTAATCAACATTACTGCCCAGCCATCAAACAAAAATCAAAACTAGCAACAACAACAACAAAAAAAAAGAGAGAGAGAAGGAGGAGGAGGATTATTTTTACCTAGATATAATAACAATCAAATCCAGCTAAAAATGAAAACCTAAAATGAAAACTTGATCAATTAACCAATCAATTAAACTATGAAAATAAGAAATGGATGTAAATACGAAAGGATACCTGAGAGGCTAAGAGCAGAAAAGCGAAACTCAAATGCAGAAATTTCACCTTCACCTTCACCTTCACCTTCAAAAATGAAACCTATAAGAAAATATCCATATCTTAAATGAATCTATATTTCTTGTGTTTAGGGATTGCCTTTTGGTGCGAGGAAAGGTGGAGGGTGGACCGTGGATGTGAAGGCAAATATGAAAATCTCGCTTCTTGTTTTCTAGTGGGTTCTGCTTATTATTGTTTTAATTATCGTTTTATTTTATGTATAGTACTACTGTAATTCATTAGAAGTGTTTGGCCAGTTCACACGGTTTTAGAAAAGGTTAAGTACACCGGCTGGCATCTAATTATGGGAAATTCTTGTGTGGTGCCTCCGATGTGGAGACACCGCAAAGCTTAAATATACACCACATAGTTTTATTCTCAGATTTAAATTATGCGATTCTGATCGCTTTTACTCGCCACTTAATTTCAAATTTCTTCACCACACAAGATTTTCTAATTTTGGAGGTAGATAGAGAATACATCATACACTTCAACTGAAACGACATTATTGCCCTTTAATGGGCTGTTTGTACAAAGGAGAGGTGTTAATCTGCCTCGGTTCGATACGGGTTAATGTCAGAATCAAACCGAAAATATCGGTCAGAAACCAAAACCGAACTGTTTGCTTTATGAAACCGAAACGAACCGAAATATATGGTTTGGTTCGGTTCGGTTAACCGAAAACCGAAATAAATTTAACAATTTTATTTGGTCATAAACGGTTTGGTTTTTTAATCGGTTTTTTCATTCGGTTATAAATAGTTCAGATAACGGTTCGGTTATAAGTAATTTTTATTAAAAAAAAATATAATATTTTGGTTATATAAGCTAATTATTACATGTTGATTGTTGGATATAAACGGTTCGGTACGGTTTTTGTTTCAGTTCGGTGAATTGTTCTGCTTTTAATTCGGTTCGGTTAATTGTTCGGTTTTTAATCCGGTTTGATTTTGGTTCGGTTTTTAATTCGGTTCGGTTATTTGTTCGATTTTTAATTCGGTTTGGTTTTTAATTCATTCGGTTTTCGGTTCGGTTACGCATAATTTATAAATAACCGTAAATCAACCGAATTTTCGCTTTCTATATTATTAACCGAAACTGAACCGAAAACAAATATTAATCAAACCAAATCGAACCAAATAACCTCGGATCAGTTCGGTTTTCAGATAAACCGTATCCGTGAACACCTTGGTACAAAGAGTTGCTTAACCAGAGAGAGTTGAATTTTGAGGTTTGATTTTCACCAGGTCATATGGGTTGTTTAGACTTTGTCCACAAAGTTTGAATATCAGTACTTTAAAGTTATCTGTGAAAAATATATGTATATATATCTTATCTATAGAAGCTAAGGGCTTCTCCTACATCTTACCACGTGGCGGCCTGTGTGTCTGACAAGTGGCACTTTTTTTTTTTTTTTTTTTTGCGGCAGCAGTTTTTTTTTTTTTTTTCCTTTCGGTAAAAACCGTGATTTCGATTATCTCGTTATATATTAAAACTGATTTCTTTTTTTCGACTCTCCATTACATAAATCGAACGAAAGTGTATATTTCGATACGGTTCATTTTTAGTACTTCCAACGGACAAATGCAGATTCGCTTACATTTCAATCAACCGAAAATTTTCGATTTCTCAATTCAATTTCGGCATAACAATTGAATATACACAACAAAGTGTATATTTCGACATAATGGTTTTTTTTCCTTCGGTAAAAACTAAAGATTTCGATTATCTCGTTATATATAAACCGATTTTTTTCCGACTTCCGTTATATAAATCGAACCAAAGTGGTTCATTTTTCGCATCCAACAGATAATAGTGCTTTTTTTTTTTTTTTTTTGTTGCTTTTTTGCAGCATTTTTTTTTTTTCCCTTCTAAAAACCGTGATTTCGGTTATCTCGTTATATATATAAACTGATTTCTTTTTTCGACTCTCCGTTACATAAATCTAACCACAACAGTATAATTCGATACGGTTCATTATTAGTCTTCCAATGATATAATGCAGTTTCGCTTTTACATTTCAATCAACCTAAAATTTTCGATTTCTCCATTCGATTTCGGCGATAACAATTGAATATACAAACAAAGTGTATATTTCGATACGGTTCGTTTTTTTTTTCCTTCGTAAAAACAGGGATTTCGCTTATCTCGTTATATATAAACCGATTTTTTTCCGACTTCTCTATTATATAATCGAACCAAAGTGGTTCATTTTATGATCCAATGTGATAATCAGATTCGGTTTACATTTCAATCAACCACATTTTTTTGAAGTCTCGATTCGATTTCGACACAACAAAGTGTATATTTCGATACGGTTCATTTTTTTTTACCGCTTTTTTTTTTTTTTTTTTTTTTTTTGCAGCAGTTTTTTTTTTTCCTTTCTTTTCCTTCGGTAAAACCGTGATTTCGTTATCCCGTTATATATATAAACCGATTTATTTTTTCCTACTTCTATTACATAAATCGAACCAAGCAGTGTATTTCGATATTTGCTTCATTTTAAATACTTCCAATGATAAAATCATGGATTCAATTTTACATTTTCAATCAACCGAAAATTTTCGATTTCTCGATTCGATTTCGGCACAACAATTGAATATACACAACAAAGTGTACATTTCGATACGGTTCATTTGTTTTCCCCTTCGATAAAAACCAGGGATTTCGGTTATCTCGTTATATATAAACCGATTTTTTTTCCGATTCTCCGTTACATAAATAGAACCAAAGTGGTTCATTTTTTGTGCATCCAACAGACAGTCACAGATTCGGCTTTTACATTTCAATCAACCAAATTTTTTTGAATTTCGATTCTATTTCGACACAACAAAGTGTATATTTACGATACTGGTTCATTTCTTTTTACCGATTTTTTTCTTTTTTTTTTTTTTTTCTTTTCCTTCGTAAAACCGTGATTTCGGTTATCTCGTTATATATATAAACCGATTTCTTTTTTCGACTTTCCATTACATAAATCGAACCAAAGTGTATATTTCAAACAGTTCATTTTAGTGCCTTCAATGATAAAGTCATGATTCGCTTTTATTTAAATCAACCTAAATATTCGATTTCGCAAAACAATTGAATATAAAGAGGCAAAGCCTCCGAGAGGGCTTTCGGGACTGGGGAAGACGGTTGGATTATGTAAAGTTGTCAATTCCTTTTGCTACTTCAGATTATAAGACTATCACTCTTTTGCTTTGCAGACAATGAATTATATGTGATTTGTATCTCAATCTAATATATTGTTAGGCACTGCTTAAAATATCTTTTCCCACGATACAAGTGCTCGCATTTGGCCATTTGTCGCCGCCCCTTGACGGCTAGGATTCACTAGTATATATATAGGAAAACAGTAGATTAATAAGTCCAAATGTATATTTTGCTTTTTTTTTTTTTTTTGAGAAGAGCTATATTGTTTTCATCATATCAATGTTTTTAGGGAGATTAACGTGAATGATATAATACTTTGTTCTAAATAATATTGTAATATTAAAGCATGTCCCGAACTGGATTTTATCCAATTCCAACCATCCGAATCGTTCGGTCATTATTCGAAACCGAATTTTTGAATCACCGTAGAAAAATTAGAAACCAAAAATCATAATAAGAATATAATAATAAAAAGTACCCACATGTCACAACATTCAACAATTCTAAGGTCAAAAGCCTTCATTATTACATTATCTTAAAAATATCAAAACCATGATTGACAAAGGGCCCTTATGATTATTGGAATCATGTTTATTTGATTCTTTCAAAGATAACACATCTAAATAGGGTTAAATTGACATAGGGAATGAACTCTGATCGATTAAGTTGCCTAAGGTTTGATCCAATTGAAGTATTCTGCATTCTGTCACTACAGATCATTCCTCTATTGAGTAATAAACTCTCACTACCCCTAATTAGATTTGTAATGTGTTTGATTGTTTCCAAGATAATCCAACATTATTTAAAGTGTTTATACATCATTGATATAGGCCAGATCGGTCACTGTACACGAGGCACTCACATAGTAGAGCTACGAGCATAAGACCACCTGAGTATCGTCCCAGTCGATCTCCCAACATCATTCGCTCAGTATTTTGGTATAAGTGTTTGAAGCTCGGTCTCACTTGATAGAGCTCTCGGTCTCTCACCAACAAAGCTTGACATCTGTATAAGGGAGCTCAACATCTAAGCTCAAAAAATTAGATAGCCCATCAGTTACCAGCTCGGTATGGTAGTATCTCTAGCAAAGGATCTCAGTACATGCCACCCTTATTATTTTTCCCTACAACGGACACAACGCAGGTCTTCCCTGCCTTTAGCCCACCTCTGGCTCAAACATGCATTGGGTAGAAATCAGTCATCCTCCTGACATAACTACTCTGACACACCATTTATTATAGTTGGACCTCCAACCTCACTACAAACTCTCTACATAAAGGGAATCTCTCCTCTACAAACAGGTAACGTGACTTCATACTTAGTCACTCTTTTTCAGATTACGCATTTCACCTTATAGTAAAATCACTGACTCGAGCGTCGTAGGGTTTTCCTGGAGTATAACTACCGGACCCCTAACGATTGCTTTGTTTTACAGGTATCGCTGCAGCATGGACTAGCAAAACACTTTACAAAAAGCCCATTCAACACCATCAATGGTCAGATCATCTTAGACGATTTTCAGCATCTTCAATTGGCACTAGAGGGAGGTCATGAAGCCTCACCATCTGGTAAAATTGTGGTTAACAGACAACAATGCATCCAAAATTCAAGGGTCATAAGGTTGTCACACACACCTCCATCCCAGAGACACATAGACAACTGTCAAGCAACATGCAATACTTACAATCGACAAATGGAGTTAAAATCTGAGAGACTGGCCCGTCTTATCTAGAAAATATACAAGTTTTTCCTAATACGAACAGAAGGAGAAGAACTTTAGGTGTAAGTCATGAAAGGTCCCCACATAATATCACCTCATAAATGCTAGAATATACCAGACTGTTGATAGGGAACCAAGCAGAATTGTTCACATTATTAGCAAGTTTTCCAAAAGTAAGGCCATATACATTCAAATCTTCAACGGACATAGATGTCAGGGATTATGATACCAACAAAAGAGAAATTGGAAGCCTTGGATGCAATCGAAATCAACATACAGAGACTCAAACCGGTTGTATCCACACTAAGGGGAACATTGGCGCCTATGGAAATATAAACCTAGTTGGAGGAAGACAATTGTTAAGGGTGATTTTATGCGATTTATATCGTTATATTTTGTAACAATTTCCTCCATATTCGTATTATTTGCATAGAAATTAAGGGTTTAATCGAATTATTGAGCAGATGAGTTTTTAAACGGTTTAATCGCAAAATTGGTTAATTTATGTGTTTTATTGATGATTTTATGTTTATTTGGATATAATTACATTTTGCGATGTTTTTAATGACTTGTAGATGCATAATTGCGGCTCAAAAGATGATGGAAAGAAGATAAATGTCGGATTTATTTGATGAAAAAGAGATAAAGATGGAGAAATCGAATTTCAAGTCCACTGAACGAGCGTTCAAGTCCCGTCCAGTTGGACGGGCGTCTGGCATATTGGACGAGCGTCCAGGCTGAAGAGTTTGATTCAGAGTTTTGAGATATTTAGTGGACGAGCGTCCAAATTAAAGATGGACGGGCGTCTGATCATGACTCGGCCCGATTCGAAGTTTTGCATTGAAGGTTGGACGGGCGTTTGATTTTTTGGACGGGCGTCCATAAACCGACTTAGCCAAACCGCCTCTGAAATCTATATAAAGGCTACATTTTCTCCACATAAGAGGATCATTATTCGAACCCTAAACCCTAGGGGCGGCCTAGCTGCGATTTTCATTAGTTTTTACTCAAAGTTTATGCTTTTAAATCTCTAGTTTAGATCAAACACTTTTATGTATTTTTATTCAAGTATTTCGAACTTCAAGGTGATGCTAAGAGGCTAGACCTCTATTGAACAAGCGTTGTGAAGCCATCCGATCAACAATTCAGTTTCGTTTCTCGATTGTCTTGTGAGTTTTTAATTCAAGTTGTTTCTTTATTATGTTTATCATGTTTTTATGCAATTTATATCGAAAGATCTTTGCATGTTGATTGTTTATATTGATGAGAATCATGTTAAACCCTAGATCACCATGATAAAGAATAGATCTTTGATCTAAATAACGAGAGTTATTAGGTTAGATTTCTAGGTTAAAAACTTATAAATTTCACACCTTGGGTTAGAAAGCGTTAATCTTTAGGATCGAAAGATAGAAGATTAATAAAGTAACTTGTCTAAGAAATTAGGAGTTCATACCTTGGCTAGTGAATCACAACTTGGTTAGAAGTCACGAGATAATTGAGATAGAAATTGATTGTTGTAGGATAGGTGGATCAATAGCTTGTTCGTTCGTAAATTATTGATTAAATCACTTGAACTTGAATTGCTTAGTAAATTTACAATCTTTATTTCATAATAGATTTAGTTTAGATAAATTTTGTTCACAACCATATTTTCCTGGCTTTAGATCTCGATCCTCTGTCCAGTTATTCTTATTGTTAGTTTCGTTTTTCGTTTTAGTTCTTCACTGTTTTATTTTCGTATCTTTTTAGTAGTAATCGTGACATAGTTAGGTTAGATAATAAAAACTAGATTACGCAACCCCGATTCCCCGTAAGATCGACCCGGTATCAACCTCTATACTACGATCCCTACACTTGGGGTATACCGGATTTATAAATTTATTACTTGTTTATTTTCATTGCAAAAATCCGTGACAACGATGGCATGATCCTTATATCATCTTCTCCTTTAAAGAAAAAGTTAAGAATTTACTATTGTTGTAAAGACATGCACACAAACGAACGAAAACTTTGACTAATCATTGTCGAAGGAACAATCAAAATAAAAAATTGTGTCGCACAACATACAATGCGTGGTGCGAAATCCCACTGGGGCACACGACAGAGGAAATCATCGAACAACGAGGAAGAGGTGTGTTAACATGTATATTATAGATGAAATATGTTGGTTTGTAAGTAGGACGTGCTTGTGATTGGCTGTGTTGGTCCACAAATCAGGATTTGGAAGAGTTCATAGGGGGTGAATGAACTCTTCTGATTTTTATAAACTTCTTGAAAAACGAACGCGTCTGATCAAACCAGTCTGCTGGACAGATCTGATGGGCACGTCTAGATCTGAATATTCTAGACACATGCAGCGGAGAACAGTTTTACAAACCTTAGCTTAGTATTCAAAGATTCCGGTTATAGGTACGATTATAGCAAGTAATGCAAAACAAAAAGCTCAAAGTAAAGTGCAAAAAGTAAAGAACGCATAGAGCAATTTGTTATCTATCTTTGTAGTGGTGTAATCTCTTACATGACTGCTTCTCCTGTGAATTAAGAGGTATTACTATTATATTCTACACTAATACAACAGGTAAGTGTCATTGACACCCTGCAGATGCTTCACACTATGAGATGTCGATCCTTCACAACCATCAACTGCTTCAATGGTCAACTACACAATTCCTTCGAAGATCTCTTCTTCAAGTTTGTCACTTGTTCCTTCACACCAGCAGATGCTTCAACATTTCAACTTTTTGGTAGAACAAGTTGTTGATAAAAGATGGTGTTATATCAAAAAGATGATACAACAAAGTGTTAGGAAATCGACGCGGGAACGCAGCGAAATTTAAAATTTTGATTTCCTTTTAACCAAGATCGTTTTCGTTTGAACAATAAACAAACAGAAAGTAGTAGATAAAGATAAATACCCGATTGATCCAATTGGATCGACGTTTTATCTACGGTTGATTGTCCAAGCACCGAGCCGTCCAAGTGTCCGGCCTTTAGCGGTAATCCAAACGAACAACCGCGGGAATCCTCCAAGGACTGCTACTGGAAAGAGTCGACTGCTAGGTCGTCTCATCTTCTTCCCACAAAACCCTCTTAAGAAACCCTCTCTTTCCTTATACTAAAATATTGCAAGAAAACTGTGATACAAAAGAGTTGGCACAACTCCCCTTGTTGGTCCCTTGAAAAGGCTTTGGTTAAGTTTAGAGGGGTGTGAATAAACTTAACACTTAAAACTTTGGAGTTAACAAATTCGCAACTTCAAAGCTCATTGATACTTCAGAGTCTGGTTGAGACTTCATAACTTTCTTTGATAAACAAGAGTCTCACTGATAGTTGAGTTTGGCTTGAATTTGTGCAAATGAATTATATCAAAATTAAGCCTTAAAACTTGTTGTTAAATATGATACTAAGTATTAAATACTCATTAGTGCAAGTGTGTGATTTCGATTTGCTAGATTCATGAGTGATGTATAAAATAAACTAAGTGCGTAAAGTAAATGCAGAAAAGTAAATAGCCGATTTTATAGTGGTTCCAGTGATGTAATCCTGCTACCCACTCTTCTCCCGTGATGTTGGAGGAAATTCACTAAAGATCTTTGATGCAAACTTCTACAAAGATTCCTAAGTTGTTTGTCCTTCACCAATAACTATGGTCGCACAAACCGCTGGCTGGAACAGTAGGATTGTCGCTCCCGAGTCTTCCACCTGGTCCTTGAAGGGTAGAATTGCCTCTTCACCACTCCACCACAAACAATAGTCTTTCACACCCAATGGATGCTTCACTGCCTTCAAGAGTTCTTTATAAAATAAAGATTGAATCAAATAAATGATTCAATTCTGGCGACTTGATTAGGATGATGTAATCAAGAACTTGCGCCTCTTCAAGTGTGTATGCTTGATGCAATTTGAACACGAATGCACTTGAAGAAATTAACAAGATCAAAGCACTTAAGCTCAAGTATGTTCAAGCAGGTGTTTTTCACTTTCAATATTATCACTTAAAGTTTATCCCAATTTTTCATCCTATTTTTCCGAGTTGAAAGTCCTCTATTTATAGGCAAGAATGCATGTGACTTGCATTTGAAATTCAAATGTGACCGTTCTTGTTTTTGTCCCATCCGATTTGCATTCTCATCACTATTCATAGGATCGACAACTGCTGAAATCCTTTTTGACAATCACGATCATTCCCACCCTTTGACTTGTATCCAATGGATAAGAATGTGAATCATCCCAACGCCTTTTTAATCTCACCTTTGATTTTCTTGATAAGTCGAGGTAGTTGGCTGTCCTTATCCATGTAATCTTCCAATAATCTTGAATTAATCGAGGTATCATATCAACAGAGTTCATCGATCTGTTTGAAGTACCAATCGATCTCGATCATCATATTTATGTATGTAAAATATAATGCAGCTGATTACTTTTATCTAACTTTTATTTGTGAAGTTAGATTACATCATTTTAATTATAACCAAGTTCCAAACATCATCCAACTTATGGAACTTAGACCTTCTACACAAGGTATATGTAATCAGTTTAGGTCATCACAGACTTGCCTAAATTCTGATTCCATATCCTTGACTTTAAATACTAAGTTTGATCCCTTAGCCTTCATTTACTGAGTTTGAACCCTCAGCCTTCAGTCTTCGATCTTCAAAGAGTTCCTGACTAGTCTATCGACCTATCTACCCTCTCGACCTGAGCCGATCTGATATCAACCAAAGAGGCCTTTACAAAGGCTTGTTTGATCAAACCTATTTATGAATCAAACTCTAATAAACCTAGCTGATTGGCCCTCTTCCCCCTTAGTGACATCATCAACAAAACGGGATATAAGGCCATGAATACCCTCATGTGATACTATCACTCTATGCAATTGACCTTCCATAGTTCCAGCTCTAGTATCAATAGCGGTGATCCTGGATTGCAATGTCTCCTCCAGTCTGTTGATCCTTTCAAAGAAGTTTGGGATCGAGCACAAGAGTTGTTGTGCAAAGGCAGAAGAAGCTCGGCCAGTTTAGGTGTTGCGACAAGGTTGTCAAGTTTCTCATGAATGGAAATGAATTGGTCTTTCGTAAACTTTTCTTTGGCGAAGATTTCCAACCTTGATGCCCTCACATCTAATATCGAGATCATTCACAAAGATTTTGAGTAGATGTGAAGTTTGAAGCAACTGCGGCGATTGATTGTCCATTTCATTTACCATCTTCATCGCTTCTTCAAATCTCTCTTCCTGTCTATCCAGTTGTGTCCTTAACTGTTGCATATCAAGCCTTACAGTTCTTAACTCATTTAGTACTTCAACTGGTACTTCACTGGTCATCCTTCCACCAGTGGCTTCATCAGCAGGCTCCTCCACATTATACTGTGGCCTCGATTGCTTACTACCATTGCCCAACTCTGTCCACCCAAAGCAGGTTAGGTCCTTCATATTCATCCAGGATAGGATCAATGGCAGGTTCCTCAAAAACAGGTACAAATGCCTGAGGGGATTAACATCAATATTTTCTTCTTCAGGCATCTGAAATTCCTCATCACTAAAGTCAAAGTCCAAAGAATTTGCTCATCCTCATTAATGCTGCTGATCTGTGACCATCTTTCCGTTAGTGGTCTTGTCTCCAGTGAGGCTCCACTACAAAGACCTTTTACCAAAGAATAAATAGGGTTTCTCCAAACCCAAAGTTTGTTCCAACCTTTGTCCAGTGTTTGTTTGAGACTCAAAGACTGTACCTCCTCTGCTCCAACCTTTGTGCAAAGCCGTTTGTAGCCCGTAAACCTGTACTCTCCTCTTCAATTCTCTGTGGATTGAATATAGCCTCATTATCCACTTGGAATCCTTCTGCATGACCAATCTTGTGCGGATGATGGCGCTTTAGTAAGAATGTCCTCAAAGTCAAATCCATCTTGATATTCAATGGACTCTTCTCGAACCGCACTTGGGTTCATTGAAATCAGATAACCTTTTCTCCATCCAAATCCCCACTGCTCAGCCTTCGCCAGTGCGAGTGAGCTCTACAACATGAAATGTAGAAGATTCATCGCCTAGCCTACTAGCACTCAAATTAATTCCTTCGTTGATCAATGCTTCCGGATCATCCATGGTGAGATCCTGTAGATCCTCATCCATCTCTCCATCTCTTGGCCCCTCAGCAGACTTACCAGATCTCGATGGGTTCTCGCTTATAATATCGGTGGCTTCTGACCAAAGGCTTCAGCTTGTTGTTTCTCTAGCCACTCCACCGGTCTCCCCAGAAACATAAAGGTATCATCATCGAAATCGATGAATCACTGCCTGCAGTGTAAACTTTGGATCTCTCGAACATAATAGCTCCACTTTTCTTTCCTTCATCCAAAAGATCCATCACTGATTGCAAAGATGCTGAGTGTCTATCAAATCCAACAGTCGTCCCACACCTAGTCGCTCAAATGCCCATTCTTCAAATCCACTCATTGGATCAAGAATGGTTTACATCTTTTGTAAAATCCAAACTTCCACTGAAAGTAGTTTTGCACCTTTTTGAAGTTAGGATCTACTTTGCCCTTTTTAGATGCCTTTTCATATGGCATAGATGGCTTTCTAATGACAGGTTCAGCAGCTTGCTGACCTCCAAAAGCTCCAACAAGTAAGCTCATGGTTTCTTCAATAGATGTTCTAAAGTCACTAGGTTGCTGTGGTTGTACATTTATGCCTACTACTTCCATCTGTACCACACTTGGTTCCCCCTGACTTACATGCTCATCAGCAGGGTTAGCAGCAGACTGCTCTTCCCCCTGAGTTCTTGCCACACTTGCAGGGTCTTCAACCAAGTCTTCAATTACCTCTTCAACTACCACAAAGCGAGTTCGAGTTCGGTGGTTTGTTTGTGGTTCTTCAAGAGATACTACAAGCAGGCTCGAGGTCGATGAAGCTCAGTATATCTTCAACAGATTGCTCAACAACAACTTTGTCCATCATCAGTGAGACTTGACTACCTCTTCAGGTGAGGAATCGCACTTTCCACAGCCTGATTATGGTCAAGGGCTCACTCATCAACACCTCTTCTTCTTCTTCTATCGATGCTTCCTCTTGGATTCTTTGAGCCTCCAAGTTTTTGAGTTCTTTCCTTTTCCATGTTTCATTTTATGGACAATCTCTTTTCTCCTCTTGAAATGGGTTCATCATCCTTTCATCCACAAAGAGACTTCCTCTTTCTATCGACTTCTTTCTCATTGTTCTCTCAATATTTCAACAACAGCTTTTTCTTGCAGCTGAGAACAAAGAGGGTCATGAATCTCCACTTGACCTCAAAGCAGACTCAAGCAATTGTGCTTTGTTTCCTTTCTTGTTTTCTTTGAAGGCTTTGAAACTTCAGTTATTTTCTTTGTATTTCCACCTTTTCTTTTCTCAGCAGCCTTCTTTGGTGCAGCAGGTTTAACAAATTTCTTTTAAGGTTGCTTAACCTGCTCACCACCAGCATCACCATCATCTCCATTATTATCATCATCAGCAGCCTCTCCAGCAACCTCTTCATCATCATCTAGACCAGGGATAGCATCATCAATTTCCGTCTTGTATCTAGACTGATTTATCTTTTCAGGTGCTACATCAGGGATTTGCAGATGATTCAGCAGGGTCTGAACTATCAAACCTAAAGGCAGGGCCTTGGACTTCCTCTTTCCCTCTTTGTCTTCCTTGAAGACCTTCTTCATATAATCGATGAAGTATCTAGCCCAATCAAACTTCATGCTCCTGCAGATGATAATCATCAACTCTATCTTGGGTCCTGATAGAGTGTCCATACTTCCAACTAGTCCCAGTATGTTTTTAGCAATCAATTTGCTCAGCAGACTGTATTCACTTCCAATATGTTTGCAGTTGATGCCTGGAACGGATTTGATGGCTGCATTTGTTTTAATCTGATCAACAAATGCCATTTTGTCCAATCCACCACTTCAACAAATCCAAAAACTTCCCTCAGCAGACTGGGGGAAACTTCAATTTCTTGCCCATTTACAGCAGTTTTAAATGCTTCAGCTTCCTTCCTCAGATCTCGAATATTTCTCGGCCCGACAACATTTGTATAAGAAATTGTTTCAGTCTTATATTCAACACATTCTCCGAGACCAAAGATACCTCCTTATTCTTCGACCAATGTTAATGGCTAGTTCAGTTCTGTTTGCATCTTCAACAAAACCTCTAACACTTTGGCTTGATTCTATTTGGACAACAACCTTTTCCGCCATTTTAATGAGAAGAATGAGATGAAGAAAATTTTAATCTCAAATATGTGTTCACACAATGTAGAAAACGCAGTGATAAAGCAGAAATTGCAAGTAGAGAATTCGCTGTGTGACAGTCTGATTATATAGACAGTGGGTAGTTGAAACTGTCATTGCACGTACATTGAGGTAACCACGATTAAATTGAATAAGTTCTGTCTTGACACGTGGCCCATTACTCCTCCATAACGTTTGTAACCGTTGGATGGTTTAACTATGGTAATAATGGATAGAATAAATATCCCGCCAAACTGTTTTTGACTTTAATAGCTTTGACTGAGTAACGTTCCATCCAAAGAGGTGAACATCAAGAGGTAGACTCGGCCGATCTGATAAATAGGCTTCAGCACTGGCCGACAAATGTACTCTCTTGATCCTCGTTTTCTTCTTGTTTTGTTCAATTGATAATACAAGATGAAGTTTAATACCAATGACTGATCATCAAGTGAGCTCACCCAACATGACAAAGACCAATCCCTTGGCAACCTCATTTGCTCAATTGTCCAAACATAAGTACATGGAATTGTTGATACCAATGACTAATCTGCTAAGTGAGCTCACCCAACATAGCAAAGACTAATCCCTTGGTGAATTCCAAACACACACCAATATCGTCAACCTTTATGATTCCAAGTTCAGGTCCTTAACTTAGCAAATCTTTCACTATCAAGTGGCTTAGTGAAAATATCAAAAGTTGATCTTCAAGAGGGATGTATAGAACCACCACATCTTTCTTTTCAACATGATCTCTTATAAAATGATGTCTCACATCAATGTGCTTGGTTCTAGAGTGCAAAACAGATTTTCTCGTGATTGCAATTGCACTTGTGTTATCACACATAATTGGAATTTCCTTTTCTTCAATTCCATAATCCCTTAATTGTTGTCTTAGCCATAGTACTTGTGCACAAAGAACTTCCAAAGAAGAATGTATTCAAACTTTCAAAGAGTGGAAGTTGATATAGAATTCTGCTTTTCTTTCAACCAGAAACCATCTATTTCCCATTAACTCGGCATTCCCCGAGGTGCTTTTCCTATCAATCTTGCATCCAAAGATAATCGAATCTGAGTAGGATATAACCTTGAAGCTTCCTTCCTTGGAATACCATATCCCTACTCCCAAAGTCTCTTTAGATACTTGAGAACTCTCTTGATTGCACCTAAATGACTTTCTTTAGGTTTAGATTGAAATCTTGCACAAACACTCTACAAAGAAAGGATATATCAGTCTGCTTTGGCGATTAGTACACAATGATCGCCTATCATCCTTCTGTATAAGGTCTGATCAACATCTTTGCCTTCTTTATCTTCATCCAATCTGATATTTGTACTCATAGGAGTTGAATTCTTAGTGATGTTTTCCATACCAAACTTCTTCAGCAACTCCTTGGTGTACTTGGTTTGATGAATGAAGATTCCATCTTTCATCTGTTTAACTTGCAATCCCAAAAAGTAGTTCATTTCTCCCATCATACTCATTTGGAATTTACTCTTCATTAGATTTGCAAACTTTTCACAAAGTAAATCATTTTCAGAACCAAATATTATGTCATCCACATAAATTTGTACCAAAGAGGTGTCGTCCCCTTCACTCGATTCTCGAAAAGTGTCTTGTCAATGGTCCCTTTTGTGAACCATTGTCCACCAAGAATTGAGATAGAGTCTCATACCAAGCTCTTGGTGCTTGTTTTAATCCATAAAGTGCTTTGTTGAGTCTATACACTTTATCTTCTTGATCTTTAACTTCAAATCCAGGAGGTTGCTGTACATACACTTCCTCCTCTAAAATGCCATTCAAAAATGCACTTTTGACATCCATTTGATATACCTTGAAGTTCTTATATGCAGCATGTGCTAAGAATAATCTGATAGCTTCCAATCTTGCAACAGGTGCATAAGTTTCATCAAAATCTATTCCTTCTGCTTGAGAATAGCCTTTTGCAACTAGTCTGGCCTTATTCCTCACAAAGGTACCGGATTCATCAAGTTTATTTCTATATACCCACTTAGTACCAATGATATTTGCATTAATTGGCTTTTCAACTAGTGTCCAAACTTGATTTCTTTCAAATTCATTCAATTCCTCTTGCATAGCTATTATCCAATCTGGATCTGAAATAGCTTCTTCAACAACTTTTGGTTCCATTTGAGATAGAAAACAAATAAACATAGCTTCCAGTTGTCTTCTAGTCCTCACACCTTGCTGTACATTGCCAATAACTTGTTCAGCAGGGTGATTCCTTAACTATTGTGGATTTTGGTTATTTTGATTTTCGAATATCATCTTCATGAGGTCTGCTTGTAGCTTCTTCTACAGGGGGTTCAAAGATCCTTGAACCTGCTTCGGCTTGTTGCATCGAAGAACATTATCAAAGGGGTGTTCAAGCAGGGCGATGTCGAAATTTTCAAGTCATTGAGTCTTTCCAAGACTTCAACACAATCTGGATCAGTGACTTGTTGATTCTCAGTAGGTCCACAATCTTCATCTTCCATACCAGTAAACTTAGGTTCATCAAACACAACATGGATTGTTTCCTCATGTTTCAGTGACCTCTTGTTAAGTACCCTGAATGCTCTGCTGACTGAAGAATATCCCAAGAATATTCCTTCATCTGATTTTGGTTGGAATGTTTTCAAATGAACTTTCTGATTTAGAATAAAACATTTACTTCCAAATGGATGAAAATAAGATATGTTAGGTTTCCTTCCATTCCAAACCTCATAAGGTGTCTTCAGCAGCTTCTTGTTTACTGATGTTCTGTTTTGTGTATAGCATGTCAGTATTTATCGCTTCAACCCAATATCTTTCAGTAGCAATGCTTCACAAATCATTGTTCTTCCCGCTTCCTTTAAAGTTCTGCTTTTCTTTTAGCAACCCCATTTTTTGAGGTGTACCAAAGAAGCAGACAAGTTGATGTAGTACACCATTCTGCTTCACAATATTCTCTTATTACTTTGTTGAGAAATTCAAGACCCTCGATCCGATCTTATCTTTATTATCATTAAACTTTTCTCATTTTGTAATCTTTTCAAAAGCTTAGGCATGCTTTGAAGTGTTTCACTTTTCTTGTTCATAAATATCACCCAAGTATACCTTGAATAATCATCCACAACCACTAAAGTGTACTTCTTTCTGTTGTTACACTTGTTGGAGTTATTGGTCCAAAAGATCCATATGCATCACTCCAACACTCTATTAGTTGATTGTTTGGTCTTTGATTTGAAACTTGACTTTATCTGTTTACCTGTGACATGCATCACATATAGCATCCTTTTGAATGTGATCTCGTAAACCAATCACCACTTTCTTCTTTACCAACCGATTGATGTCATCAAAATTTAAGTGATTTAACTTCTTGTGCCATAACCAATTGAGTTCGATTTGGTATGCACAATCGTGGCGTGTTTCGAACTATGATGAGACCAATCCACAACATACATGTTCTCGTTGTCTTCACCAAAGCAAGTACAACTTGATCACCTCTTTCACTAATGACAATACAGCTTGTCTTTGTCAAAAGTGACCTTGTATCCCATGTCACGGAAATTGTCCAAAGGCTCAAACAAGTTGTAGTCCACCCTTTCCACATATGCAACATTCTTGATTGTAAGTCCATTTCTCGATAAGTGTGCCATATCCTCTTGTATATCCAGTGTATTCTTGTTGCCAAAATTCACCCTTGGACCATCTTTTTGCTACAAAGTTTGACAGACAAAGCTTATTCTTTGTCATGTGTCCTGAACATCCACTCACAAAAGTACCGGACACCCTACAAAACAATGTTAATGCATTTTAGGTACCCAAACCTGTTTGGGTCCATAGTGGTCGATAGTAAGCATGACCCTTGGTATGTTTCCATAAGGTCTTCTCCTGAATGTGTCATACTTCGGTTCATACTTTGGTTCATACATGTATTCCACACATCCATAAGTTCTAACAATGAGGTTGTGTAGAATCACATATGTTTTCCTGGCCTTTTGGTTTATAATGTCATTTAAAGTGATTCTTGGTGTTAGAAGCATTAGTATAACAAGTTGTTTGTCATTCTGTTAGAATGACCTTGTAATATGGAGTCTCTTGAGGTCTTGTGTAAGTCCTCTCACATCCCATTGCCTAGGTTTTACCCTAGCCGCATGGTTATACTTGTTGTATCTAACAAGTAGATGCAGGAATGTTTCAATCATCATCAAGGGGGAAATAGTCTACCTTTCCCCACGAGATAAGTATCCCTTGAATGATTAACATTTTTGGGTTTAGGATTCTTATCCTTGGAATATTTCTGCTTCTTACCCTTCCGTGGTCCAAATAGACTTAGTAGTAGTGTCTCTTATCAAGAGTTTAGAAGGCACAATGAAATCCTATTTTTAGATTTATTCTTTTTATTAGGAGTCGTTGACTTCTTTGACCTCTCGATTTTGCTTCCTCGAGGCATTCTCATTAGGTTTCTTGCTTGAAAACCTTCTTATCGGGAGTTGGATCTAGTGCGGTACAAACTTAGGACCACCTGCGGTACTAGGTTCAAGAACCTTCTTGGATCCACTCTTGTTGGATTGCTTTTGAGTTCCAAATCCAAGCCCTGTTCTATCTCTATAAGGCTTTCCTGATTTGTATGCAATATTGGAACAAGATGGTTCAAAGATTCGAGAGGTTGTTTGGATGTTCAGCAGAGACTTATCGATGATTCTGTCCAACATCTTTTCCTTACCTTTGAGAACCCTTAATTCACCTTTCAATCTTCCAACTTCCAATTCAAGAGCTTCTTTTTTCAATTTTCACAATCTCGTAACTGATGTATTATCCTCGATTGATTAAGGATGGCATCCAAAGTCTCATTGTTGTCAAAATTTCTAGGATTTGAACCACGGGTTGATTCACAATCACTTCCAAATAGGAGTGTTGATGGATACAAGATGTTGTATACCTCCTCGCCATCCATATTGGCCATCAAAGCATAATCCTCCATATCGCCAACTGCGGTGCGGTGTCATCCGATTCATTTCCTTTTCGATTCCACTTCATACCCTCGATTCATCTTCAAAAACCATAGCCTTCTTGCCATGTCTTCTTTGTTGACTCTTGGTCTTGATGAAAGTCCGACAAACGGTCAGTCAGTTGTCCAGCTTCTTGCAATTGAAGCAAAGATAATCGAGTTCCTTGCCTTGTTTTAACTCGGAGACGATCGAGTTTTGAAGTGTCCTGGTTTCTTGCAATGAAAGCACATATAGTCATTATCTTTCTTTGGTTCTTCTTTCCTTCTTTCAGTAGGCCTCTTTGTAAAATTTCTTGTAGTTGCCTTTCCAGTCTTCATCATCCTGATTTTCTTGCTCAGTAGGGCAATCTGTTCTTGCATCTCATCCAGCATATCATCCTGTCCTCCTGACGTTTCTTCATGATGTGAAGCAGCCAATGTAGTGGTCTTTGGCTCTTCCTTTTCAGTCTCAGGCACAAGCTTTTTGCTAAATTCATAAGCCTTTAGATCTGAAAACAATTTGAAGGTGTCTTCTTCATGCAACTTTCTCATTTCTTCAATTGCGATCACCTTAATTTTCCAAACATCTTTTGCGGTGTAGAGCTTCCAAGATTTTGGTGTTTATTTCCTCTTTTGAATAACTTACACTCGTGGTAAGTTCATCCAGATAGCATTGAATCTTGATTCCATTTGCTCAATGGTTTCATTTGGCAGCATCTTGAACTTTTGAAATCTCTTTCTGGCCACACTGATTTTGTTCTTCTTTATTGCATCAGTGCCTTCACAAATCAAGTGAATCTTATCCCAAAGTTCCTTTGCAGTCTTGCAATCTTTAACCTTCATGTACATATTGCTATCCAAGGTTCTGTAAATGATATCAATAGAAATGTTGTTGAGGTTTGCTCTTTTTCTGTCTTCTGCATTCCATTCTCTTTTTGGTTTAGGAATGTACTCAGTTGTGTCACCCATTGTTACTGCCTTTGTAATCTCCAGTGGTCCATCAGTTAGTACATCCATCATCTCATCATGAGTAGCAGCAAGATATGCCTGCATTCGACGTTTATACTCATCAAATCTATCAAGAGAACACATCAACATGGTTCTAGCATACTGTGTGTTGTCCATGATGCAAATCTTTGAAAATCAGTGACATGGAAGGAAATTTTAAAGAATTTTCACAAGTACAACAAGTAGGATTACTTCAGAATGAAGCACTTCGCTCGATACCAATTGTTGGTCCCTTGAAAAGGCTTTGGTTAAGTTTCGAGGGGGTGAATAAACTTAACACTTAAAACTTTGGAGTTAACAAATTACAACTTCAGCATCTGCGATACTTGAGTCTCTGTTGAGACTTCATAGCCTCACGATAAATGTTAGTTCATCGATAGTTGAGTTTGCTGAATTTGTGCAACGGAATTATATCAAAATTAAGCCTTAAAACTTGTTGTTAAATATGATACTAAGTATTAGATACTCAGTAGTGCAAGTGTGTGATTTCAGTTGCTAGATTCATTAGGCTGATGTATAAAATAAACTAAGTGCAGAAAGTAAATGCAGAAAGTAAATAGCCAGATTTTATAGTGGTTCCAGGTGATGTAATCCTGTCAGTCCACTCTTCTCCTGTGATGTTGGAGGAAATTCACTAGAGATCTTTGATGCAGCTTCTACAAAGATTCCTAAGTTGTTTGTCCTTCACCAATAACTATGGCTTCACAAACTGGCCAGGAGCAGTAGGATTGTTGCTCTCCCGAGTCTTCCACTTGGTCCTTGAAGGGTAGAATTGCCTCTTCACCACTCCACCACAAACAACAGTCTTTCACACCCAACGGATGCTTCAACATGCTTTTAGCGAGTTCTTTATAAAATAAAGATTGAATCAAATAAATGATTCGATTCAAAGCGACTTGATTAGGATGATGTAATCAAAGCTTGCGCCTTCAAGTGTGTATGCTTGATGCGGCTTGAACACGTAATGCACTTGAAGAAATTAACTAGATCAAGAAATTTTAAGCTCAAGATGTTCAAGCAGGTGTTTTTCACCAGTATTATCACTTAAAGTTTATCCCAATTTTTCATCCTATTTTTCTGAGTTGAAAGTCCTCTATTTATAGGCAAGAATGCATGTGACTTGCATTTGAAATTCAAATGTGACCGTTCCTTGTTTTTGTCCCATCCGATTTGCATTCATCACTTATTCATAGGGTGACACACTTGTCGAAATTCCTTTTGACAAAGATCAAATTCACCCACCCCACCACTGACTTGTATCCAATGGATAAGAATGTGAATCATCCCAACGTCTTTTTAATCTCACCTTTGATTTTCTTGATAAGTCGAGGTAGTTGGCTGTCCTTATCCATGTAATCTTCCAATAATCTTGAATTAATCGAGGTATCATATCGCGAGGTTCATCATCTGTTTGAAGTACCAATCATCTGCGATCATCATATTTCGTATGTAAAATATAATGCAATGATTACTTTTATCTAACTTTTATTTGTGAAGTTAGATTACATCATTTTAATTATAACCAAGTTCCAAACATCATCCAACTTATGGAACTTAGACCTTACACAAAGGTATATGTAATCGCTTTAGGTCATCACAGACTTGCCTAAATTCCGATTCCATATCCTTGACTTTAAATACTAAGTTTGATCCCTTAGCCTTCATTTACTGAGTTTGAACCCTCAGCCTTCAGTCTTCGATCTTGGCGAGTTTCTGACTAGTCTCATCACCTATCTACCCTCATCGACCTAGACCCGATCTGCTTGATATCAACCAAATAGGCCTTTACAGTGCTTGTTTGATCAAACCTATTTATGAATCAAACTCTAATAAACCTAGCTATACATTTGATCTAGACATCTTTTTGCCTTTGCACTATAACAGCTAGTATGGCACTCATCATCAAAACAAAGAAATAAGTCCAACACCCCTTAAATAGGTAGATGGGTCGCCCATTGAGTCTTGGAGTGGAATAAGGAAACAAAAAACTATTTTTCCAATAAAATAAAGATTTAATAAATCAATCGGATATTCGATTGATTCTCTCATTAATGATTTTCCTTAATCTCATATCTTCCATATATTCAATGTCTTATATTAAATTCTTTCCAAGATTTTATATTAATATCTAATATTAAAAGAATATCTTTATTATATTACCAAATATATATCTATCACACATGTGCACACATATATCATATATGCATGTGACACACGCATATATATATATATATATATATATATATATATATATATATATATATATATATATATATATATATATATATATATATATATCAATATTAATACACAAATATAATATAATACTTTAATTAATATCTTGTATTATTTATTAATAATAAATAAATACTAGAATATTAATTTCCACTATAACAATTTATAGTAGGCATAATAAATCATCATTCGGTTGTCACTATAACCACAAATTAATTCCGGCTAGTTATTTATATGTGTGTGACCCGATAGGTTTCCGAATATGTTGGCTGTAAGCATAAAGTACATTTACTAAAATGCCCTTCACACCTAAAGATCGTGATCAGCGTCTAGAAACACATCACGACCCCTAATCATCAGAAAGAGTCAAGTGCTATGACTACAATATTTCATGTGAAACGGTTACCGTATAAATAGAATCCTACCACTGTTATAATATCCATACGGTCATACCTCGAGTGTCAAACATTAACGACCGTATCTTATACTCTAGATATCCCATTCTCTCGAAGTAACTCATTACCTCCATTTGTGCAAAGACTTTCGAGAATAAGACATTCTTTATAATAAGCCCCTTTTGGATATTTACTCCTACCATTAGGAAACGCGATTTCCGGACGAGCCACATAAATCTTACGCATGCTTCAGTATCACACCTAATCACTACTGCACGATCACCCCGTGGTTAGGGGAAACTCAATAGTGTCAAAGCATAACAATCCACACCGTGATGGTATGAAGCCTCCAATCTAAGGATAATTACACAATCGCTACATAGTGTGACACTTAATAAAGTAAGTGGGTCGGTCTAATGTACGCATTCTCTAATACACGTCCGCGTACAGTCCAAGTGTCCATACAATTCGAAAGACAAGATCTATCCCTATCTTCATAAGATAGAAGACATCTAATACGTGCTAGTCTAACCGTACTATTAATGTCCCATTTAATAGCACATACAACTAGAGACATTTAAGTATCAAATTTTTAATGTGAGTCGAGATCTTATCGACCATAATTATAATTATGATTTCTCTATCACAGTTTGACACTAAGGACGTTATCATATATACAATATCATAATTGGTTCGTTAAACGAACAAATATATAATAACAAAAAGTCATTTATCATATGCACAAACATAAAGACATGGTAGAAATTACCCGACCCGATCGGATCCGGTTCAACCCGATTGGGTTTAGTGGCACTACACCAACACAAAGAGCCTTGCTTGATGAGTCTTGGAATGATTTAGTGTGGCTCAAAATCACGACTTTGCTTAGATATTTTATTGGTAAGATTGAAAGATTTGCAAGTCTGATTTTCTGGATATGAAATTGTAAGCTCGAATGTAGAAATTCCCCTTGGGTGGAATATTGAAAGATTCAGTGGTCTTCTCCAAAATATCGAAGTCTTGTATTTATACCCCCATGGGTTCTTTTACATTCTCTATTCTTCAAGATGAAGAACAACCGATGAGAGCAATTAATGATCCTTATTGAAGCCCGTTAAAAATTTCAAAGAATACCTGAGCAGTAAATGCCCGTTGGTGGAGTGCAAAGGTAGTGATTTTTTAACATTGCTTGCTGCACAAATAACCACCTTGCAGTCCTATGTTGTACTTTATATTGACAACTCTGTTTTGCATTTAATGCGATTGCGTCAACTTTAATGAGCATGGGTGCAGGGGCGGCGCCACCTTGTGGAAATTGGGTCACTAACCCCCAAAATTTTTAAAAAAACTATGTATTTTTACACTAATTAAAATTTTATGTACATTAATATCTACTTACTGACATGCTAAAATTTTCAAATATCGACCCTTGACCCATTTTTATACACATTTTTCATATAATGCATTAGACACTTGTAATACGATGTGTCGTTTTCGATTCGTGACCCGTATCACACAACTTCTGCAGCTGCCCCTGTGTGGGCGTTGATATAGAGATGATCAATGGCTCTGCTTTACACCTTTATTTAAACCATAAAGTAATCTTCAATATGATAGTCACCAAGATATTCTTGAGTCACCTTAAAATATTCCTCATGTCTGATCTGATCTGGTATGAATGTAGCGTGTAGTCTGATTTGATCTGGTCCGAATAGAATACTTTGATTGATTTCTGCAGAAAAGCTTGGTCATCTGATCCCGAAAACTTCGGATATGATTAATTTGATCCAAGTGTGAGTTGCATGTATCTTTTCTTCTGATCTGATTTGGTCTAGACTATATTACTACAACTTCATGACTAATCTGAAATCCTATACAATAAGTGATCAGACTTCTGAAACAAAACATATACTTAGCATCTAAACCAACTATTTTGGTATCATTAAAGCTTCTAATGATGAGAGACCTAACAAATTCCATTTTTTGATGATGCCAAAACCTCATACATTTAAACAGATTAAAACAACAAGTCAAATTGTGTAATATCCCGATTTTTGAAAAAGGGCAATTCGGTCTTTTAGCAAAAATCAGAAAGTTATCCGTCCGGACAGGGGCTGTTCCAGTGCTGTTTTTCTTTTTATGTGTTTTAAGCTTTATAGTAGCATGTTTACTGCTTAACCTTATGTGACAAAGCTCTGAATTAGCTTTTGATGCGTTTAGTTCCGGCACCACATGGATTCCCTAAAAAGACGAAGTGTGGGACCGTCGAAAGCTTTGGATTTGCCTTGTGCTTCGATAAGCTAGAGTTTATCGATGTCTGTGTAATTGCTAGGCCTTGTCCGTGTCTAGTGGTCTAAGTACGAGAGTAGGAGATGTGAGGGAGCTTACTTGAAAACACTTAGGTGGCTAGATAAACATCTAAGCAAGCGTATGTGCTAGATTAATAATCTTAAACATCATGCAATGCTTGGTAAGGCATAGTACAATATCGCGATGTGTTCTCCGACCGGAGACAAAGTAGATGTACCCACGCCCGGTCAATCGATTGGCTAGATAAAGCGCCTGGTACGTTACGCGGTTATCACACCATCGGGACTCAGATATTCCCGGGGCTACTAGAGCGTGTCTCTAAGTAGGTTGCACCCAGTTGTCCTAGTACATCCCATTACTAGGCGTAGTGCCCTTGTTATTCATGATGTAACAAACTTGAGCTAAGTTAGATACCTTTTGGAACCTCATGTTATGCTATGAACATAATATGATAGTTAGCTAGGGTTAATAACGTAATGAATTAATAAAAAAGACGGCGTTGCTTTTATTTCTTTATGAGATCATAGTTATACGATCTTCTACGCGTTACTGAGTACTTTTGTACTTACCCCGTTACGTTGTGTTTGTCTTTCCCTTTCCCCAAAGAAGATGAACAGGTTGCTACGGTTGACGAGTTCTTTGATGATGAAGTTTGAGAGGAAGCTTTTGAAGACTTAGTTCTTTTAGTTGTTTCTTTCTTAAAACAGTTGTTTCACGTTTGAACAATGTGGTCCTTCTTTTTGGTTTAGCTTCTTTTGAGATCCTTGGGATTTGAATGTTGGATGATTAGTTTTCCTTATTGGATTTAGTTTCACAGCATTGAAAACCGTGTGTTCGATCTTTTGTCTTTTGTTTTTCCCGAGTCGTTTTATCTTCCGTATCGTTTTAGTTCTGATGTATGACGTAAGGCTTACATATATTATTGAATTTATTTGATAATATATGTGCCGAGCGCTCTTTCCGGATAAGGACTCGGTGTCCGGGAACGGGGCGTTACAGTTGGTATCAAGAGAGAAAGGATCACCGCGAGACGAGGATCGTTTGATACCAACAATCCTCTAGATCTGTTGGCGTTGGAGGTTAAAGGTTTAACCTTTTTTCAAAGCTTTGGTAGTTTGGATCGTTGTACCACGCAAATTAAGGTAACGTGGTTTTCTTATCGTATGATTAAGGTTTCGTAAAGTGGTAGAGCAATTTGTATGATTGTTTTTCATGGTTTTAATTCGTTTAAGTCGAGTTTGGGTTGAATTTGAGTAGAAAACGCAGAGTGCAGAAAACTGTCCTCTGTGGTGCGAGAAGAACGTGTATATGTGCAGGAGGGAGGCTCGGTCGACCGAGCCTATCCATTCGGTCGACCGAGTGGTGGTTCATCCGTACGGATGAGTTGTGTATCCGTCTGACTATTTCTCGATGATCGGACGAAAAGTTATCCGTCCGGACGGGGGCATTCGATCTTTGTTTTTTTTTTATGTGTTTTAAGCTTTATAGTAGCATGTTTACTGCTTAACCTTATGTGACAAAGCTCTGAATTAGCTTTTGATGCGTTTAGTTCCGGCACCACATGGATTCCCTAAAAAGACGAAGTGTGGGACCGTCGAAAGCTTTGGATTTGCCTTGTGCTTCGATAAGCTAGAGTTTATCGATGTCTGTGTAATTGCTAGGCCTTGTCCGTGTCTAGTGGTCTAAGTACGAGAGTAGGAGATGTGAGGGAGCTTACTTGAAAACACTTAGGTGGCTAGATAAACATCTAAGCAAACGTATGTGCTAGATTAATAATCTTAAACATCATGCAATGCTTGGTAAGGCATAGTACAATATCGCGATGTGTTCTCTGACCAGACAAAGTAGACTGTACCCACGCCGGTCAATCGATTGGCTAGATAAAGCGTCTGATGCGTTACGCGGTTATCACACCATCGGGACTCGAGATATTCCCGGGCTACTAGGCGTGTCTCTAAGTAGGTTGCACCAGGTTGTCCTAGTACATCCCATTACTAGGCGTAGTGCCCTTGTTATTCATGATGTAACAAACTTGAGCTAAGTTAGATACCTTTTGGAACCTCATGTTATGCTATGAACATAATATGATAGTTAGCTAGGGTTAATAACGGAATGAATTAATAAAAGACGGCGTTGCTTTTATTTCTTTATGAGATCATAGTTATACGATCTTCTACGCGTTACTAAGTACTTTTGTACTTACCCGTTACGTTGTGTTTGTCTTTCCCTTCCCCAAAGAAGATGAACAGTTTGCTACGGTTGACGAGTTCTTTGATGATGAAGTTTGAGAGGAAGCTTTTGAAGACTTAGTTCTTTTAGTTGTTTCTTTCTTAAAACAGTTGTTTTCACGTTTGAACAATGTTGTCCTTCTTTTGGTTTAGCTTCTTTTGAGATCCTTGGGATTTGAATGTTGGATGATTAGTTTTCCTTATTGGATTTAGTTTCACAAAGATTGAAAACCGTGTGTTCGATCTTTTGTCTTTTGTTTTTCCCGAGTCGTTTTATCTTCCGTATCGTTTTAGTTCGATGTATGACGTAAGGCTTACATATATTATTGAATTTATTTGATAATATATGTGCCGGCGCTCTTTCGGATAAGGACTCGGTGTCCGAACGGGCGTTACGATTGGTATCAAGAGAGAAAGGATCACCGCGAGACGAGGATCGTTTTGATACCAACAATCCTAGATCTGCTTGACGTTGGAGGTTAAAGGTTTAACCTTTTTCAAAGCTTTGGTAGTTTGGATCGTTGTACCACGCAAATTAAGGTAACGTGGTTTTCTTATCGTATGATTAAGGTTTCGTAAAGTGGTAGAGCAATTTGTATGATTGTTTTCATGGTTTTAATTCGTTTAAGTCGAGTTTGGGTTGAATTTGAGTAAAACGCAGAGTGCGTAAAAAACCGTCCTCTCGTGGTGCGAGAAGAACGTGTATATGTGCAGGGAGGAGGCTCGGTCGACCGAGCCTATCCATTCGGTCGACCGAGTGGTGGTTCATCCGTCACGGATGAGTTGTGTATCCGTCTGACTATTTCTCGATGATCGGACGAAAGTTATCCGTCCGGACGGGGCCGCTCCATTCGGTCTTTGCTTTTTTTTTATGTGTTTTAAGCTTTATAGTAGCATGTTTCTTGCTTAACCTTATGTGACAAAGCTCGAATTAGCTATTGATGCGTTTAGTTCCGGCACCACATGGATTCCCTAAAAGACGCGAAGTGTGGGACCGTCGAAAGCTTTGGATTTGCCTTGTGCTTCGATAAGCTAGAGTTTATCGATGTCTCGTATAATTGCTAGGCCTTGTCCGTGTCTAGTGGTCTAAGTGCGAGTAGGAGATGTGAGGAGCTTACTTGAAAACACTTAGGTGGCTAGATAAACATCTAAGCAGCGTATGTGCTAGATTAATAATCTTAAACATCATGCAATGCTTGGTAAGGCATAGTACAATATCGCGATGTGTTCTCTGACCGCAAAGTAGTAGATCGTACCACACGCCGGTCAATCGATTGGCTAGATAAAGCGTCTGGCACGTTACGCGGTTATCACACCATCGGGACTCGAGATATTCCCGGGCTACTAGGCGTGTCTCTAAGTAGGTTGCACCCAGTTGTCTAGTACATCCCATTACTAGGCGTAGTGCCCTTGTTATTCATGATGTAACAAACTTGAGCTAAGTTAGATACATCTTGGAACCTCATGTTATGCTATGAACATAATATGATAGTTAGCTAGGGTTAATAATGGAAATGAATTAATAAGAGACGGCGTTGCTTCTATTTCTTTATGAGATCATAGTTATACGATCTTCTACGCGTTACTGAGTACTTTTGTACTTACCCCGTTACTTTTTGTTTGTCTTTCCCCTTTCCCCAAAGAAGATGAACAGGTTGCTACGGTTGACGAGTTCTTTGATGATGAAGTTTGAGAGGAAGCTTTTGAAGACTTAGTTCTTTTAGTTGTTTCTTTCTTAAAACAGTTGTTTCACGTTTGAACAATGTTGTCCTTCTTTTTGGTTTAGCTTCTTTTGAGATCCTTGGGATTTGAATGTTGGATGATTAGTTTTCCTTATTGGATTTAGTTTCACAGCATTGAAAACCGTGTGTTCGATCTTTTGTCTTTTGTTTTTCCCGAGTCGTTTTATCTTCCGTATCGTTTTAGTTCTGATGTATGACGTAAGGCTTACATATATTATTGAATTTATTTGATAATATATGTGCCGAGCGCTCTTTCCGGATAAGGACTCGGTGTCCGGGAATGGGGCGTTACAGTTGGTATCAGAGAGAAAGGTTTTCCTTGCTGTGTAGGACTTGACTTCTTCCTTAAGATAAGTTTTAGAGCTTTAGTAACCCCTTCTCTTTTCTTAGTTACAGAATGGTGCTTACTAGAGGTGGAACTAATACGAGTAACACCGAGGCGCCTAACACCCGCAGGTTCTGTTGAGAGGCGGGATTTACCGAGGTTGTGATTCCGAGAAGGAGAAGAAGTGGACCCGCTACTCAGGGCCCTACAGTGCCTCAAGTGAACACCCCGTCTATGAACAACATCATGCGTGGGGTGAATCAGGGACCAGATATTGTCACCAGAGGTAGGGTGGAACAAGGGGGTCCTTCACGGTTTAACACCCGCGTACCGGTTACTACTTCAGCTCCAAGGACCACGAGTTGGACCGGGTTGGGACCTTCTCATCCACCGGCTAGTCAGTTTTTCAGTTATCCACAGGTATCGACGTTTCCTTCTGCACCGCTGAGTTTTACACCGCAACCGACGGTTCTACCTCCACCGCCACCTAGGTCGGATTCTTTTGTAGCACCTGGATACACTCATCCCCAACAGAACTATCAATATCAGAATGCCCCACCAAAGGCAAAGCCAGCGATCAAACATCATCGATTTGGAGGTTATGACGCATGCCGGTGGATTGGTATGAGAAGATGAAGAAACATAGGGTGCGAAATTCTTTGGCAATGTTGAGCCAAAGCGGCCAGGATTTATGGATTTGTGGGTTCGAGAAGGCGTGCAGAAATATGAAAGCTCCAGAATCTGAGTGGGCTCATTTAGCAATATCCTTGTTGGCAGGAAATGCAGAGAGTTGGATGGAAGCTTATGAGCAGGTTAATCCGAGGATCACGGATTGAAGCGGTGTTCAAGGATCTGCTTCTACAAGGAATACTTTCCTAGGACGACCACGAATCACGAAGGCTAATGAGTTTCTGAGTTTAAAACAAGGGAGATATACTACAGTAACTCAGTACTCCCAGAAGTTCCATGAGTTGGGCAGATTCTACCCTGAGATCATGAAAAGTGAAGAGAAAAAGATTGATAAATTCATGGAAGGATTGTCACACGAGGTGGCGAAGGGCATGCTAGGAGATAGACCTACGAGCATGGCAAGCGTCATGGATAGAGCTTTGATCATGGAGAGATTTGCCATGAGAGCAGACGGTTGTAGTTGGAGATAAGAGGTCTTTCTCAAATTTTCAAGGAAGTAATAGAGAGCACCGCAGCGAGAGAATGTTAAGAGGGCGGGAAATCCGCTCACGAAGAGTTCAAAGAAGTGGAACGCCATGGTTTGTGCTAAGTGTAACAAGACACACACACGAGAGTGCATGGCGGTGTAGCGTGAGTTGTTTCCCTTTGTGGGGAAGTGGGACATTACTCGAGAGCGTGTCCTAAAAGCTCTCTCAAGGTAATCGAGTAGGAGGACGAGGTAACCAACAGGTAATCGTACTTCACGGGTAGCGAACAGATTCGTGTCTTCGCAGCAGATGCGAGAATCGGAAGAGTTAGATGACCTTGTGGTGAGCCAGTACTTTTCGGTGTTTGTGTTTATTATAGATATTTAATATGATATAGCGCGCATATGATATTACATATTTGTACTCAAATAGATTCACTTGTTAGGTACCATAATCATAGATAATCTAGCGATTTTAGCTCTGTTTGATCTTTGGAGCATCGTGGGACTTTTGTTTCCTCTAAGATAGCTAAGAAGTTGAACCTACCCCTTAAGGAATTGGAGAGACCTTTGAGTATAACCACACCTTTGGGCAGAGTCACTAGATGTGCTCAAGTCACACCCCAAGTCGATATTAGAGTTGGGACTTACAAGTGCCAGTATGTTTTGACGGTGTTGGATTTCTCGGATTTCGATGTTATCCTGGGTATGGGTGGTTGTCCAAGAATTATGTCTACTTGGATTGTAGGGGTAAGAGGGTGATCTTTAAGGCCCTAGGAAAATCAGCTAAGGCGTTTGAGGTAACGTATACAAGCCTAGCAAGGGTCGTTATCCGATTATCTCAAAGATTAAAGCCCTAAGAGCTTTGAAGAGGAGTTGCCAGGTTTCGTTGTTTATGCATTAGATAAGGAAAAAGCATAGGCCCGAGTTAGGAGAGACTCGTGTAGTTAAGGACTTTCTGAAGTTTTCCCGGAAGATTTTCCAGGGACATATGCCTGATAGGGCCATAGAGTTCGAGATCGAATTGATTGCCGGAGCATCACGGTGGCTAAAGCACCTTATAGGATGGCACCAAATGAGTTGAAAGAGTTGTAAACTCGCGGCTTAAGGAGATGCTAGAAAAACATCATCCACCAAGTACATCACCGTGGGAGCACCGGTCTTGTTTGTGAAGAAGAAAGATGGGAGTATGCGCTTGTGCATCGACTACTGAGAGTTGAATAAACCCGACAATCAAGAATAAGTATCCTTTACCAAGGATTGATGATCTGCTCGATCGATTTGCAAGGTAAGAAGGTGTTCTCTAAGATTGATCTTAGGTCCGGTTATCATCGATTGAAGATCAAGGTGTCGAGATATACCTAAGGCGAAAGATTCAAGATGCGAGATATGGACATTATGAGTTTTTGGTCATGCCGTTTGGACTCACTAATGCTCCATCGATATTGATGGACTTGATGCAAAGAGTTTTCATGCTATATCTCGATAAGTTTGTGATATTTTTCATAGACGATATCTTGGTGTACTCTAAGGATGAGGAAGAGCATGAAGAACACCTAAGGATAGTTCTACAGACCTTAAAGGAGAACAAATTGTATGTCAAGTTTTCTAAGTGTGAGTTTTGGTTGGACCAAGTGAGTTTTCTTGGGCATATAATTTCTCGGAGAAGGCATTAAGGTGGATCCAAATGAAGATAGAAGCCGTTTCTAAGTGGCCTGAGACCGACATCGATGCGGAGATAAGAAGTTTCTTGGGTTTAGCCGGGTACTACCGGAAGTTTGTAAAGGATTTCTCTAAGATAGCTACACCTCTCTCACGAGGCTTACTCAAAAGAACGTTAAGTATGAGTGGACCGTGAATGTGAGGAAGCTTTTCAGACTTTGAAAGAAAAGTTGACCACAAAGCACCCGTGTTAGCATTACGGAAGTTTTTGATAACTATGATGTATATACTGACGCATCGGGTCAAGGTTTGGGTTGTGTTTTGATGCAATCGGAAAGGTGATTGCTTATGCATCTAGGCAGTTAAAGGTGCATGAGAAGAATTACCCCTCACACGACTTGGAGTTGGGAGCAGTGGTTTTTGTTCTGAAGCTTTGGAGACACTATCTGTATGGTGTCAAGGCAAGGATCTTCATGGATCATAAGAGTCTTAAGTTCTTCTTTACTCAGGAGAATCTGAAAGATTACGACTTGGACATTCAATACCACCCGGGTAAAGCGAATGTTGTAGCTGATGCACTTAGCCGGAGAGCGGTTAATGCTATCACTACCTTGCAAGCGATCGTAGATCAGGTTGGATAGGATGCGATTCAAGTGATTGAAAGGAAGGGTGAAGCTTCGGATTTTGGCGCCATTGATGGCAAGGTCGATTTGCTAGATGAGATTCGGGCTAAGCAGGATAAAGACCTGTGTTGATTAATTTGAAGCGAGTAGCTCGAGAGAAGCCTACAATGGGTTATCAGTTGGACAAGAGTGGTCATCTTTGGTACGGAGACCGTTTGTGTATGCCCGATGTGGATGGCCTTAAGCTCAGTATGTTCAGCAGGGTGTTTTTCAGCTCAGTATTATCACTTAAAGTTTATCCCAATTTTTCATCCTATTTTTCTGAGTTGAAAGTCCTCTATTTATAGGCAAGAATGCATGTGACTTGCATTTGAAATTCAAATGTGACCGTTCCTTGTTTTTGTCCCATCTGATTTGCATTCTGTCACTATTCATAGGGTCGACAATTGTCGAAATTCCTTTTTGAAGCATCGATCTGTCCACCCCTTTGACTTGTATCCAATGGATAAGAATGTGAATCATCCCAACGTCTTTTTAATCTCAGCCTTTGATTTTCTTGATAAGTCAGAGGTAGTTGGCTGTCCTTATCCATGTAATCTTCCAATAATCTTGAATTAATCGAGGTATCATATCAATGAGTTCATCGATCTGTTTGAAGTACTAATCGATCTGCTTGATCATCATATTTCGTATGTAAAATATAATGCAATTGATTACTTTTATCTAACTTTTATTTGTGAAGTTAGATTACATCATTTTAATTATAACCAAGTTCCAAACATCATCCAACTTATGGAACTTAGACCTTCTACACAAGGTATATGTAATCAGTTTAGGTCATCACAGACTTGCCTAAATTCTGATTCCATATCCTTGACTTTAAATACTAAGTTTGATCCCTTAGCCTTCATTTCTTCGAGTTTGAACCTCTCGACCTTGATCTTGATCTTGGCGGGTTCCTCGACTAGTCTATCGACCTATCTACCCTACTGACTGGAGCCGATCTGCGATATCAACCAAAGAGGCCTTTACAATCTTGTTTGATCAAACCTATTTATGAATCAAACTCTAATAAACCTAGCTATACATTTGATCTAGACATCTTTTGCCTTTGCACTATAACAAATAGTATATGGCACTCATCATCAAAACAAAGAAATAAGTCCAACACCCCTAAAATAGGTAGATGGGTCGCCCATTGAGTCTTGGAGTGGAATAAGGAAACAAAAACTATTTTTCCAATAAAATAAAGATTTAATAAATCAATCGGATATTCGATTGATTCTCTCATTAATGATTTTCCTTAATCTCATATCTTCCATATATTCAATGTCTTATATTAAATTCTTTCCAAGATTTTATATTAATATCTAATATTAAAAGAATATCTTTATTATATTACCAAATATATATCTATCACACATGTGCACACATATATCATATATGCATGTGACACACGCATATATATATATATATATATATATATATATATATATATATATATATATATATATATATCCAATATTAATACACAAATATATTATAATACTTTAATTAATATCTTGTATTATTTATTAATAATAAATAAATACTAGAATATTAATTTCCACTATAACAATTTATAGTAGGCATAATAAATCATCATTCGGTTGTCACTATAACCACAAATTAATTCCGGCTAGTTATTTATATGTGTGTGACCCGATAGGTTTCCGAATATGTTGGCTGTAAGCATAAAGTACATTTACTAAAATGCCCTTCACACCTAAAGATCGTGATCAGCGTCTAGAAACACATCACGACCCTAATCATCGAAAAGAGTCAAGTGCTATGACTACAATATTTCATGTGAAACGGTTACCGTATAAATAGAATCCTACCACTGTTATAATATCCATACGGTAATACCTCGAGTGTCAAACATTAACGACCGTATCTTATACTCTAGATATCCCATTCTCTCGAAGTAACTCATTACCTCCGCTTTGCAAAGACTTTCGAGAATAAGACATTCTTTATAATAAGCCCATTTTGGATATTTACTCCTACCATTAGGAAACGCGATTTCCGGACGAGCCACATAAATCTTACGCATGCTTCAGTATCACACCTAATCACTACTGCACGATCACCCCGTGGTTAGGGGAAACTCAATAGTGTCAAAGCATAACAATCCACACCGTGATGGTATGAAGCCTCCAATCTAAGGATAATTACACAATCGCTACATAGTGTGACACTTAATAAAGTAAGTGGGTCGGTCTAATGTACGCATTCTCTAATACACGTCCGCGTACAGTCCAAGTGTCCATACAATTCGAAAGACAAGATCTATCCCTATCTTCATAAGATAGAAGACATCTAATACGTGCTAGTCTAACCATTACTATTAATGTCCCATTTAATAGCACATACAACTAGAGACATTTAAGTATCAAATTTTTAATGTGAGTCGAGATCTTATCGACCATAATTATAATTATGATTTCTCTATCACAGTTTGACACTAAGGACGTTATCATATATACAATATCATAATTGGTTCGTTAAACGAACAAATATATAATAACAAAAAGTCATTTATCATATGCACAAACATAAAGACATGGTAGAAATTACCCGACCCGATCGGATCCGGTTCAACCCGATTGGGTTTAGGGCACTACACCAACACAAAGAGCCTTGCTTGATGAGTCTTGGAATGATTTAGTGTGGCTCAAAATCACGACTTTGCTTAGATATTTTATTGGTAAGATTGAAAGATTTGCAAGTCTGATTTTCTGGATATGAAATTGTAAGCTCGAATGTAGAAATTCCCCTTGGGTGGAATATTGAAAGATTCAGTGGTCTTCTCCAAAATATCGAAGTCTTGTATTTATACCCCCATGGGTTCTTTTACATTCTCTATTCTTCAAGATGAAGAACAACCGATGAGAGCAATTAATGATCCTCATTGAAGCCCGTTAAAAATTTCAAAGAATACCTGAGCAGTAAATGCCCGTTGGTGGAGTGCAAAGGTAGTGATTTTTTAACATTGCTTGCTGCACAAATAACCACCTTGCAGTCCTATGTTGTACTCTATATTGACAGCTCTGTTTTGCATTTAATGCGATTGCGTCAACTTTAATGAGCATGGGTGCAGGGGCGGCGCCACCTTGTGGAAATTGGGTCAGCTAACCTCCAAAATTTTTTAAAAAAAACTATGTATTTTTTACACTAATTAAAATTTTATGTACATTAATATCTACTTACTGACATGCTAAAATTTTCAAATATCGACCCTTGACCCATTTTTATACACATTTTTCATATAATGCATTAGACACTTGTAATACGATGTGTCGTTTTCGATTCGTGACCCGTATCACACAACTTCTGCAGCTGCCCCTGTGTGGGCGTTGATATAGAGATGATCAATGGCTCTGCTTTACACCTTTATTTAAACCATAAAGTAATCTTCAATATGATAGTCACCAAGATATTCTTGAGTCACCTTAAAATATTCCTCATGTCCGATCGATCCGGTATGAATGTAGCGTGTAGTCCGATTTGATCTCGGTCCGAATAGAATACTTTGATTGATTTCTGCGGAAAAAAGCTTGGTCATCTGATCCCGAAAACTTCGGATATGATTAATTTGCTCCAAGTGTGAGTTGCATGTATCTTTTCTTCTGATCTGATTAGGTCTAGACTATATTACTACAACTTCATGACTAATCTGAAATCCTATACAATAAGTGATCAGACTTCTGAAACAAAACTTATACTTAGCATCTAAACCAACTATTTTGGTATCATTAAAGCTTCTAATGATGAGAGACCTAACAAATTCCATTTTTTGATGATGCCAAAACCTCATACATTTAAACAGATTAAAACAACAAGTCAAATTGTGTAATATCCCGATTTTTGAAAAAGGGCAATTCGGTCTTTTAGCAAAAATCAGAATATTATGTTATTTTTTTTAATTAAAGGATTTTCGAAAAAAGAAAAGAAAAAGGATAAACAAGGATTTTATTTTTAAGGAAAATAATTAAATAATTAGGTAATTGGGATTATAAAAGGAAAACTAATCCTAATTTTAACCTAGTTGTTTTTGACAAAAAAAAAGAGAGAGAGGGGCGCATATTTTGAGAAGAGAGGCGCGGGAGAGGAAAAAAAAAGGAGAAGAGGCTTTCGATTTTCGAGGCTAATCCGTTGCTCTTTTCAACAGACGTCTCAAGAGAAAAGGATCACCATGAGACGAGGATCGTTTTGATACCAACAATCCTAGATCCGTTGGCGTTGGAGGTTAAAGGTTTAACCTTTTTCAAAGCTTTGGTAGTTTGGATCGTTGTACCACGCAAATTAAGGTAACGTGGTTTTCTTATCGTATGATTAAGGTTTAGTAAAGTGGTAGAGCAATTTGTATGATTGTTTTTCATGGTTTTAATTCGTTTAAGTCGAGTTTGGGTTGAATTTGAGTAAAAACGCAGAGTGCGAAAACTGCCCTCGTGGTGCGAGAAGAACGTGTATATGTGCAGGAGGGAGGCTCGGTCGACCGAGCCTATCCATTCGGTCGACCGAGTGGTGGTTCATCCGTGCGGGATGAGTTGTGTATCCGTCTGACTATTTCTCGATGATCGGACGAAAGTTATCCGTCCGGACAGGGGCCGCATTCAGTCTTTGTTTTCTTTTTTTATGTGTTTTAAGCTTTATAGTAGCATGTTTACTGCTTAACCTTATGTGACAAAGCTCTGAATTAGATTTTGATGCGTTTAGTTCCGACACCACATGGATTCCCTAAAAAGACGAAGTGTGGGACCGTCAAAAGCTTTGGATTTGCCTTGTGCTTCCCGATAAGCTAGAGTTTATCGATGTCTCGTAATTGCTAGGCCTTGTCCGTGTCTAGTGGTCTAAATGCGAGTAGGAGATGTGAGGAGCTTACTTGAAAACACTTAGGTGGCTAGATAAACATCTAAGCAAACGTATGTGCTAGATTAATAATCTTAAACATCATGCAATGCTTGGTAAGGCATAGTACAATATCGCGATGTGTTCTCGACCGACTGCAAAGTAGATCGCACTCCACGCCGGTCAATCGATTGGCTAGATAAAGCGTCTGGTACGTTCTGCCGGTTATCACACCATCGGGACTCAGATATTCCCGGGGCTACTAGAGCGTGTCTCTAAGTAGGTTGCACCCAGTTGTCCTAGTACATCCCATTACTAGGCGTAGTGCCCTTGTTATTCATGATGTAACAAACTTGAGCTAAGTTAGATACCTTTTGGAACCTCATGTTATGCTATGAACATAATATGATAGTTAGCTAGGGTTAATAACGGAATGAATTAATAAAAGACGGCGTTGCTTTTATTTCTTTATGAGATCATAGTTATACGATCTTCTACGCGTTACTAAGTACTTTTGTACTTACCCCGTTACGTTGTGTTTGTCTTTCCCTTTCCCCAAAGAAGATGAACAGGTTGCTACGGTTGACGAGTTCTTTGATGATGAAGTTTGAGAGGAAGCTTTTGAAGACTTAGTTCTTTTAGTTGTTTCTTTCTTAAAACAGTTGTTTCACGTTTGAACAATGTTGTCCTTCTTTTTGGTTTAGCTTCTTTTGAGATCCTTGGGATTTGAATGTTGGATGATTAGTTTTCCTTATTGGATTTAGTTTCACAGCATTGAAAACCGTGTGTTCGATCTTTTGTCTTTTGTTTTTCCCGAGTCGTTTTATCTTCCGTATCGTTTTAGTTCTGATGTATGACGTAAGGCTTACATATATTATTGAATTTATTTGATAATATATGTGCCGAGCGCTCTTTCCGGATAAGGACTCGGTGTCCGGGAACGGGGCGTTACAGTTGGTATCAAGAGAGAAAGGATCACCGCGAGACGAGGATCGTTTTGATACCAACAATCCCTAGATCCGTTGACGTTGGAGGTTAAAGGTTTAACCTTTTTTCAAAGCTTTGGTAGTTTGGATCGTTGTACCACGCAAATTAAGGTAACATGGTTTTCTTATCGTATGATTAAGGTTTCGTAAAGTGGTAGAGCAATTTGTATGATTGTTTTTCATGGTTTTAATTCGTTTAAGTCGAGTTTGGGTTGAATTTGAGTAGAAAACGCAGAGTGCAGAAAACTATCCTCTGTGGTGCGAGAAGAACGTGTATATGTGCAGGAGGGAGGCTCGGTCGACCGAGCCTATCCATTCGGTCGACCGAGTGGTGGTTCATCCGTACGGATGAGTTGTGTATCCGATACGACTATTTCTCGATGATCGGACGAAAAAGTTATCCGTCCGGACGGTCATTCCGATCTTTCGCTTTCTTTTATGTGTTTTAAGCTTTATAGTAGCATGTTTATTTGCTTAACCTTATGTGACAAAGCTCGAATTAGCTTTTGATGCGTTTAGTTCCGGCACCACATGGATTCCCTAAAAAAGGCGAAGTGTGGGACCGTCGAAAGCTTTGGATTTGCCTTGTGCTTCGATAAGCTAGAGTTTATCGATGTCCGTGTAATTGCTAGGCCTTGTCCGTGTCTAGTGGTCTAAGTGCGAGTAGGAGATGTGAGGAGCTTACTTGAAAACACTTAGGTGGCTAGATAAACATCTAAGCAAACGTATGTGCTAGATTAATAATCTTAAACATCATGCAATGCTTGGTAAGGCATAGTACAATATCGCGATGTGTTCTTTGACCAGACAAAGTAGACTGTACCCACGCCGGTCAATCGATTGGCTAGATAAAGCGTCTGGTACGTTACGCGGTTATCACACCATCGGGACTCGAGATATTCCCGGGCTACTAGAGCGTGTCTCTAAAAGTAGGTTGCACCCAGATTGTCCTAGTACATCCCATTACTAGGCGTAGTGCCTTGTTATTCATGATGTAACAAACTTGAGCTAAGTTAGATACCTTTTGGAACCTCATGTTATGCTATGAACATAATATGATAGTTAGCTAGGGTTAATAACGGAATGAATTAATAAAAGACGGCGTTGCTTTTATTTCTTTATGAGATCATAGTTATACGATCTTCTACGCGTTACTGAGTACTTTTGTACTTACCCCGTTACGTTGTGTTTGTCTTTCCCTTTCCCCAAAGAAGATGAACAGGTTGCTACGGTTGACGAGTTCTTTGATGATGAAGTTTGAGATGAAGCTTTTGAAGACTTAGTTCTTTTAGTTGTTTCTTTCTTAAAACAGTTGTTTCACGTTTGAACAATGTTGTCCTTCTTTTTGGTTTAGCTTCTTTTGAGATCCTTGGGATTTGAATGTTGGATGATTAGTTTTCCTTATTGGATTTAGTTTCACAAAAGATTGAAAACCGTGTGTTCGATCTTTTGTCTTTTGTTTTTCCCAGTCGTTTTATCTTCCGTATCGTTTTAGTTCGATGTATGACGTAAGGCTTACATATATTATTGAATTTATTTGATAATATATGTGCCGGCGCTCTTTCGGATAAGGACTCGGTGTCCGGGAACGGGCGTTACGATTGGTATCAAGAGAGAAAGGATCACCGCGAGACGAGGATCGTTTTGATACCAACAATCCACAGATCCGTTGGCGTTGGAGGTTAAAGGTTTAACCTTTTTCAAAGCTTTGGTAGTTTGGATCGTTGTACCACGCAAATTAAGGTAACGTGGTTTTCTTATCGTATGATTAAGGTTTCGTAAAGTGGTAGAGCAATTTGTATGATTGTTTTTCATGGTTTTAATTCGTTTAAGTCGAGTTTGGGTTGAATTTGAGTAAAAACGCAGAGTGCGTAAAACCGCCCTCTCGTGGTGCGAGAAGAACGTGTATATGTGCAGGAGGGAGGCTCGGTCGACCGAGCCTATCCATTCGGTCGACCGAGTGGTGGTTCATCCGTACGGATGAGTTGTGTATCCGCATGACTATTTCTCTCGATGATCGGACGTAGTTATCCGTCCGGACAGGGTTCCAAAGATCTTTTTTTCTTTTTATGTGTTTTAAGCTTTATAGTAGCATGTTTATCGCTTAACCTTATGTGACAAAGCTCAATTAGCTTTTGATGCGTTTAGTTCCGGCACCACATGGATTCCTAAAAGACGAAGTGTGGGACCGTCCGAAAGCTTTGGATTTGCCTTGTGCTTCGATAAGCTAGAGTTTATCGATGTCCGTGTAATTGCTAGGCCTTGTCCGTGTCTAGTGGTCTAAGTAAATGCAGAGTAGGAGATGTGAGGAGCTTACTTGAAAACACTTAGGTGGCTAGATAAACATCTAAGCAAACGTATGTGCTAGATTAATAATCTTAAACATCATGCAATGCTTGGTAAGGCATAGTACAATATCGCGATGTGTTCTCCGACCGCACAAAGTAGATCGTACTCCACGCCGGTCAATCGATTGGCTAGATAAAGCGCCTGGCACGCGTTACGCGGTTATCACACCATCGGGACTCGATATTCCCGGGCTACTAGAGCGTGTCTCTAAGTAGGTTGCACCCAGTTGTCCTAGTACATCCTATTACTAGGCGTAGTGCCCTTGTTATTCATGATGTAACAAACTTGAGCTAAGTTAGATACCTTTTGGAACCTCATGTTATGCTATGAACATAATATGATAGTTAGCTAGGGTTAATAACGGAATGAATTAATAAAAGACGGCGTTGCTTTTATTTCTTTATGAGATCATAGTTATACGATCTTCTACGCGTTACTAAGTACTTTTGTACTTACCCCGTTACGTTGTGTTTGTTTCTCCTTTCCCCAAAGAAGATGAACAGGTTGCTACGGTTGATGAGTTCTTTGATGATGAAGTTTGAGAGGAAGCTTTTGAAGACTTAGTTCTTTTAGTTGTTTCTTTCTTAAAACAGTTGTTTCACGTTTGAACAATGTTGTCCTTCTTTTGGTTTAGCTTCTTTTGAGATCCTTGGGATTTGAATGTTGGATGATTAGTTTTCCTTATTGGATTTAGTTTCACAAATTGAAAACCGTGTGTTCGATCTTTTGTCTTTTGTTTTTCCCGAGTCGTTTTATCTTCCGTATCGTTTTAGTTTCGATGTATGACGTAAGGCTTACATATATTATTGAATTTATTTGATAATATATGTGCGGCGCTTCTTTCGGATAAGGACTCGGTGTCCGGGAACGGGCGTTACTGATTGGTATCAAGAGAGAAAGGATCACCGCGAGACGAGGATCGTTTTGATACCAACAATCCCTAGATCCGTTGGCGTTGGAGGTTAAAGGTTTAACCTTTTTCAAAGCTTTGGTAGTTTGGATCGTTGTACCACGCAAATTAAGGTAACGTGGTTTTCTTATCGTATGATTAAGGTTTCGTAAAGTGGTAGAGCAATTTGTATGATTGTTTTTCATGGTTTTAATTCGTTTAAGTCGAGTTTGGGTTGAATTTGAGTAAAACGCAGAGTGCGAAAACTATCCTCTCGTGGTGCGAGAAGAACGTGTATATGTGCGGAGGGGAGGCTCGGTCGACCGAGCCTATCCATTCGGTTGACCGAGTGGTGGTTCATCCGTCACGGATGAGTTGTGTATCCAACGGCTATTTCTCGATGATCGGACGAAAAGTTATCCGTCCGACGAAATTGCTTCGATCTTTATTTTTCTTTTTATGTGTTTTAAGCTTTATAGTAGCATGTTTATTGCTTAACCTTATGTGACAAAGCTCAATTAGCTTTTGATGCGTTTAGTTCCGGCACCACATGGATTCCCTAAAAGGCGAAGTGTGGGACCGTCGAAAGCTTTGGATTTGCCTTGTGCTTCGATAAGCTAGAGTTTATCGATGTCACGTATAATTGCTAGGCCTTGTCCGTGTCTAGTGGTCTAAGTACGAGTAGGAGAGATGAGGAGCTTACTTGAAAACACTTAGGTGGCTAGATAAACATCTAAGCAAACGTATGTGCTAGATTAATAATCTTAAACATCATGCAATGCTTGGTAAGGCATAGTACAATATCGCGATGTGTTCTTTGACCGAGACAAAGTAGATCGTACTCCACGCCCGTCAATCGATTGGCTAGATAAAGCGTCAGGTACGTTACGCGGTTATCACACCATCGGGACTCGGATATTCCCGGGCTACTAGAGCGTGTCTCTAAGTAGGTTGCACCAGCTGTCCTAGTACATCCCATTACTAGGCGTAGTGCCCTTGTTATTCATGATGTAACAAACTTGAGCTAAGTTAGATACCTTTTGGAACCTCATGTTATGCTATGAACATAATATGATAGTTAGCTAGGGTTAATAACGGAATGAATTAATAAAAGACGGCGTTGCTTTTATTTCTTTATGAGATCATAGTTATACGATCTTCTACGCGTTACTAAGTACTTTTGTACTTACCCCGTTACGTTGTGTTTGTCTTTCCCTTTCCCCAAAGAAGATGAACAGGTTGCTACGGTTGACGAGTTCTTTGATGATGAAGTTTGAGAGGAAGCTTTTGAAGACTTAGTTCTTTTAGTTGTTTCTTTCTTAAAACAGTTGTTTCACGTTTGAACAATGTTGTCCTTCTTTTTGGTTTAGCTTCTTTTGAGATCCTTGGGATTTGAATGTTGGATGATTAGTTTTCCTTATTGGATTTAGTTTCACAGCATTGAAAACCGTGTGTTCGATCTTTTGTCTTTTGTTTTTCCCGAGTCTTTTTATCTTCCGTATCATTTTAGTTCTGATGTATGACGTAAGGCTTACATATATTATTGAATTTATTTGATAATATATGTGCCGAGCGCTCTTTCCGGATAAGGACTCGGTGTCCGGAAATGGGCGTTACAGTTGGTATCGAGAGAAAGGTTTTCCTTGCTGTGTAGGACTTGACTTCTTCCTTAAGATAAGTTTTAGAGCTTTAGTAACCCCTTCTCTTTTCTTAGTTACTGAGAATGGTGCTTACTTAGAGGAGGGGAACTAATACGAGTAACACCGAGGCAAACTAACACCCAGCACGGGTTACTGCTGAGGCGTGATTTACCGAGGTTGTGATTCCGAGAAGGAGAAGAAGTGGACCCGCTACTCGGGGGCCCTACAGTTGCCTCAGTGAACACCCGTCTATGAAAACACATCATGCGTGGGGTGAATCGAGGGACCGATATTGTCACCGAGGTAGGTGTGGAACAAGGGGTCCTACACGGTTTAACACCCGCGTGCACCGTTACTACTTCACTCCAAGGACCACGAGTTGGACCGGGTTGGGACCTTCTCATCCACCGCTAGTCGGTTTTTTCATTATCCACAGTATCGACGCTTCCTTCGCACACCGAGTTTTACACCGCAACCGACGGTTCTACCTCCACCGCCACCTAGGTCGGATTCTTTTGTAGCACTGCTACACTCATCCCCAACAGAACTATCAATATCGAAATGCCCCACCAAAGGTCAAAGCGAGCCATGCAAGATCATCGGTTTGGGGGTTATGACGACACGATGGATTGGTATGAGAAGATGAAGAAACATAGGTGCCGTAATTCTTTGGCAATGTTGAGCCAAAGAAATGCGCATTTATGGATTCGTGGGTTCGAGAAGGCGTGCGAGAAATATGAAAGCTCCGAGAATGAGTGTGGGCTCATTTAGCAATATCCTTGTTGGCGTGAAATGCGAGAGAGTTGGATGGAAGCTTATGAGCGGAGTTAATCCGAGGATCACGGATTGGGCGGTGTTCAAGGATCTGTTCTACAAGGAATACTTTCCTAGGGCAGACCTGCAATCGAAGGCTAATGAGTTTCGAGTTTAAAACAAGGGAGATATACTACAATAACTCAAGACTCCCGAAGTTCCATGAGTTGGGCGATTCTACCCCGAGATCATGAAAAGTGAAGAGAAAAAGATTGATAAATTCATGGAAGGATTGTCACACGAGGTGGCGAAGGGCATGCTAGGAGATAGACCTACGAGCATGGCAAGCGTCATGGATAGAGCTTTGATCATGGAGAGATTTGCCAAGTGAGCAGAGCGGTTGTAGTTGGAGATAAGAGGTCTTTCTCAAATTTTCAAGGAAGTAATAGAGAGCACCGCAGTGAGAGAATGTTAAGAGGCGCAGAAATCCGCTACGAAGAGTTCGACAAGTGGAACGCCAAAGATTTGTGCTAAGTGTAACAAGACACACACACGAGAGTGCATGGCGAGGTAGCGTGAGTTGTTTCCACTTTGTGGGGAAGTGGGACATTACTCGAGAGCGTGTCCTAAGAAGCTCTCTCAAGGTAATCAGTAGGAGGGCGAGGTAACCAAAGCAGGTAATCGTTACTCTGCAATTAGCGAACAGATTCGTGTCTTCGCAGATCAGATGAATCGGAAGAGTTAGATGACCTTGTGGTGACAGGTACTTTTCAGTGTTTGTGTTTATTATAGATATTTAATATGATATAGCGCGCATATGATATTACATATTTGTACTCAAATAGATTCACTTGTTAGGTACCATAATCATAGATAATCTAGCAGTTTCAGCTCTGTTTGATACTGGAGCATCAGGGACTTTTGTTTCCTCTAAGATAGCTAAGAAGTTGAACCTACCCCTTAAGGAATTGGAGAGACCTTTGAGTATAACCACACCTTTGGGCAGAGTCACTAGATGTGCTCAAGTCACACCCCAAGTCGATATTAGAGTTGGGACTTACAAGTGCCGTGATGTTTTGACGGTGTTGGATTTCTCGGATTTCGATGTTATCCAGGTATGGATGGTTGTCCAAGAATTATGTCTACTTGGATTGTAGGGGTAAGAGGGTGATCTTTAAGGCCCAGGAAAATCGCCTAAGGCGTTTGAGGTAACGTATACAAGCCTAGCAAGGTCGTTATCCGATTATCTCAAAGATTAAAGCCCTAAGAACTTTGAAGAGGAGTTGCCAGGGGTTTCGTTGTTTATGCATTAGATAAGGAAAAGCATAGGCCCGAGTTAGGAGAGACTCGTGTAGTTAAGGACTTTCCCAAGTTTTCCCGGAAGATTTTCCAGACATATGCCTGATAGGGCCATAGAGTTCGAGATCGAATTGATTGCGGAGCAGCATCACCAGTGGCTAAAGCACCTTATAGGATGGCACCAGCGGAGTTGAAAGAGTTGAAAACTCAGCTTAAGGAGATGCTAGAGAAAAACATCATCCAGCCAAGTACATCACCGTGGGGAGCACCGGTCTTGTTTGTGAAGAAGAAAGATGGGAGTATGCGCTTGTGCATCGACTACAGAGAGTTGAATAAACTGACAATCAAGAATAAGTATCCTTTACCAAGGATTGATGATCTGTTCAGTCAGTTGCAAGGTAAGAAGGTGTTCTCTAAGATTGATCTTAGGTCCGGTTATCATCAGTTGAAGATCAAGGTGTCAGATATACCTAAAGGCGACCTTGATGACGAGATATGGACATTATGAGTTTTTGGTCATGCCGTTTGGACTCACTAATGCTCCATCGAAATTCATGGACTTGATGCAAAGAGTTTTCATGCTATATCTCGATAAGTTTGTGATATTTTTCATAGACGATATCTTGGTGTACTCTAAGGATGAGGAAGAGCATGAAGAACACCTAAGGATAGTTCTACAGACCTTAAAGGAGAACAAATTGTATGCCAAGTTTTCTAAGTGTGAGTTTTGGTTGGACCAAGTGAGTTTTCTTGGGCATATAATTTCGGAGAAGGCATTAAGGTGGATCCAAATGAAGATAGAAGCCGCTTCTAAGTGGCCTAGACCGACATCGAGAACGGAGATAAGAAGTTTCTTGGGTTTAGTGGGTACTACCGGAAGTTTGTAAAGGATTTCTCTAAGATAGCTACACCTCTCACGAGGCTTACTCAAAAGAACGTTAAGTATGAGTGGACCAAATGAATGTGAGGAAGCTTTTCGGACTTTGAAAGAAAAGTTGACCACAAAGACCCGTGTTAGCATTACGGAAGTTTTTGATAACTATGATGTATATACAGACGATCGGGTCAAGGTTTGGGTTGTGTTTTGATGCAATCGTGAAAGGTGATTGCTTATGCATCTAGGCGATTAAAGGTGCATGAGAAGAATTACCCCTCACACGACTTGGAGTTGGCGGCGATGGTTTTGCTCAAGCTTTGAAGACACTATCTCAGTATGGTGTCAAGGCAAGGATCTTCACGGATCATAAGAGTCTTAAGTTCTTCTTTACTCAGGAGAATCTGAACATGAGACAAAGAAGATGGTTGGAGTTCGTGAAAGATTACGACTTGGACATTCAATACCACCCGGGTAAAGCGAATGTTGTAGCAGATGCACTTAGCCGGAGAGCGGTTAATGCTATCACTACCTTGCAAGAAGTCGTAGATCAGTTGGATAGGATGCAGATTCAAGTGATTGAAAGGAAGGGTGAAGCTCGGATTTTGGCGCCATTGATGGCAAGGTCAGATTTGCTAGATGAGATTCGGGCTAAGCAGGATAAAGACCCTGTGTTGATTAATTTGAAGCGAGTAGCTCGAGAGAAGCCTACAGTGGGTTATCAGTTGGACAAGAGTGGTCATCTTTGGTACGGAGACCGTTTGTGTGTGCCCGATGTGGATGGCTTAAGAGAGAAGGTTATGGATGAAGCTCATAAGATTGCTTTTGCGGTACATCCAGAGCCACTAAGATGTATAGAGATCTCAAGGAGAGATATTGGTGGCCTGGTATGAAGTTAGGGATCGCGAGTTTGTGGCAAGATGTGATACATGCCCGAGAGTGAAAGCGAAACACGTAAGACCAGGAGGTTTGTTGAAACCCTTGGAGGTACCGGAATGGAAATGGGAGAATATCACGATGGATTTCATCACCGGTTTGCCAAAGACTAAGGGCGGTCATGACATGATTTGGGTGATTGTGGATAGACTCACAAAATCAGCCCATTTCTTGCCGTGTAAAGTGGACATGCCTATAAAGAAGTTCGCTACTATGTATATCGACAATATAGTGAAGCTTCATGGTGTGCCTCTATCTATTGTATCTGACAGGGATAGTAGATTTATCAGTCGCTTCTGGAAGGGCTTACAGAAAGCTTTTGGGACGAAGACGGATTTGAGTACTGACATTTCATCCATGAGACGGATGGGCAAATCGAGAGAACAATTCAGACTCTCGAGGATATGCTTAGAGCTTGTGTTTTGGATGCCGGAGGATCATGGATAGATTACCTCAACTTGGCTGAGTTTGCTTACAACAATAGTTACCATGCAAGTTTGGGAATGCCACCTTTTGAGGCCTTGTACGGTAGGAAGTGTAGAACTCCACTTTACTTGGGATGAAGTGGGAGAGAAACATATCACGGGGCGGAGGAGATGGTTCAACAAGCCAAGGAGAAAATTGAGTTGATAAGGAAAAATCGAAAGTTTGCTCAAGATCGTCGTAAGAGTTGGGCCGATGTTAGAAGAAGACCGCTAGAGTTTGAGGTCGGGGATAGAGTTTACCTTCGAGCGTCTCCGATGAAGGGTATCAAGAGGTTCGGACAGAAGGGAAAGCTAAGTCCAAGGTACGTAGGACCTTTTGATGTCATCGAAAGAGTTGGGAAGTTGGCTTATAGACTACGGTTGCCAGAATCAATGTCTAGAGTCCACAATGTTTTCCATGTATCGATGCTTAGGAAGTGTCTATCTAAAGTGGACGTGGAATCTGAGATTGACCCAGAAGTGTTGCAAGATAATCTCTCCTACGTGGAGAAGCCGATAAAGATTCTGGATAGGAAAGAGAAGATGATAAAGAGACGAGTGATCCCGTTAGTGTTAGTGCAATGGAGCAATCATGCACTGACGGAAGCCACTTGGGAAGTGGAAGCGGACATGTTCGACGAGTTTCGAGTTCCTCATCTACCAGTGCGATCTAGTTTCGAGGACGAAACTCCTCTTAAGGGGGGAGGAATGTAATATCCCGATTTTTTAAAAAGGGCAATTCGGTCTTTTAGCAAAAATCAGAATATTATGTTATTTTTTTTAATTAAAGGATTTTCGAAAAAAGAAAAGAAAAAGGATAAACAAGGATTTTCTTTTTAAGGAAAATAATTAAATAATTAGGTAATTGGGATTATAAAAGGAAAACTAATCCTAATTTTAACCTAGTTGTTTTTGACAAAAAAGAGAGAGGGCGCATATTTTGAGAAGAGAGGCGCGGGAGAGGAAAAAAAAAAGGAGAAGAGGCTTTCGATTTTCGAGGCTAATCCGTTGCTCTTTTCAACAGACGTCTCAAGAGAGAAAGGATCACCGCGAGACGAGGATCGTTTTGATACCAACAATCCCTAGATCCGTTGACGTTGGAGGTTAAAGGTTTAACCTTTTTCAAAGCTTTGGTAGTTTGGATCGTTGTACCACGCAAATTAAGGTAACGTGGTTTTCTTATCGTATGATTAAGGTTTCGTAAAGTGGTAGAGCAATTTGTATGATTGTTTTTCATGGTTTTAATTCGTTTAAGTCGAGTTTGGGTTGAATTTGAGTAGAAAACGCAGAGTGCAGAAAACTGTCCTCTGTGGTGCGAGAAGAACGTGTATATGTGCAGGAGGAGGCTCGGTCGACCGAGCCTATCCATTCGGTCGACCGAGTGGTGGTTCATCCGTACGGATGAGTTGTGTATCCGTCTGACTATTTCTCGATGATCGGACGTAAAGTTATCCGTCCGGACGGAAATTTCGCTCGATCTTTATTTTTCTTTTTGTGTTTTAAGCTTTATAGTAGCATGTTTACTGCTTAACCTTATGTGACAAAGCTCTGAATTAGCTTTTGATGCGTTTAGTTCCGGCACCACATGGATTCCCTAAAAAGACGAAGTGTGGGACCGTCGAAAGCTTTGGATTTGCCTTGTGCTTCGATAAGCTAGAGTTTATCGATGTCTGTGTAATTGCTAGGCCTTGTCCGTGTCTAGTGGTCTAAGTACGAGAGTAGGAGATGTGAGGGAGCTTACTTGAAAACACTTAGGTGGCTAGATAAACATCTAAGCAAACGTATGTGCTAGATTAATAATCTTAAACATCATGCAATGCTTGGTAAGGCATAGTACAATATCGCGATGTGTTCTCTCGACCGACAAAGTAGAAATGTGTGCCACGCCGGTCAATCGATTGGCTAGATAAAGCGTCACTGCGTTACGCTCGTTATCACACCATCGGGACTCGAGATATTCCCGGGCTACTAGAGCGTGTCTCTAAGTAGGTTGCACCAGGTGTCTAGTACATCCCATTACTAGGCGTAGTGCCTCTTGTTATTCATGATGTAACAAACTTGAGCTAAGTTAGATACCTTTTGGAACCTCATGTTATGCTATGAACATAATATGATAGTTAGCTAGGGTTAATAACGGAATGAATTAATAAAAGACGGCGTTGCTTTTATTTCTTTATGAGATCATAGTTATACGATCTTCTACGCGTTACTAAGTACTTTTGTACTTACCCCGTTACGTTGTGTTTGTCTTTCCCTTTCCCCAAAGAAGATGAACAGGTTGCTACGGTTGACGAGTTCTTTGATGATGAAGTTTGAGAGGAAGCTTTTGAAGACTTAGTTCTTTTAGTTGTTTTTTCTTAAAAACAGTTGTTTCACGTTTGAACAATGTTGTCCTTCTTTTTGGTTTAGCTTCTTTTGAGATCCTTGGGATTTGAATGTTGGATGATTAGTTTTCCTTATTGGATTTAGTTTCACAAAGATTGAAAACCGTGTGTTCGATCTTTTGTCTTTTGTTTTTCCCGAGTCGTTTTATCTTCCGTATCGTTTTAGTTACGATGTATGACGTAAGAACTATATATATTATTGAATTTATTTGATAATATATGTGCCGAGCGCTCTTTCCGGATAAGGACTCGGTGTCCGGGAATGAGGCGTTACAAATTGGAGATAAAAAAAGATAGTATTTATAAATGTCAAAATGGATCATATATATTACAAATACAAAAGAAGAAAAGAAACAAGTCGTCTATTCTGAAACAAAACTTCATCTTCATCTGATCTCTTCCTTCTCCAAAACCTCAGACTTGTTGTAATGCAATTTTCATGTGTCTGCTGCCTGTTTAGCCAAAGTTTGAGATGCATCATTTTCCCCATGTTGGCATTATCAGGAATAGTATTGAGGAGAAGAATGTTTCATCCAAAAGTTTGCCCACCTGTCCTTCCAGACGATCAATCTTCCAAAATGCAGTGTCAAGTCTGCTCCAAGAGTTGGTATCAAACCGATTTGATCTCTGCAAGTACCTTCTGATGTTGTTTTTTCATGCACCCATCAATCATAAATCCGAAGGTAGCTTTTAGACTTTCTGTTAAATCGACCAAATCTCGATGCAAACCATCCCAATCTGTATATGGACATTGTCCAACTTGTTTATGATGAGTCCTAGAGCATGAACATTCAGTCTTACGGGGCTTGATTTCCGAGTTTCCCTAGTTTATGGACTCCCCGTGTATTTTGCAGTAATAATAATAGAACATCAAATACACAATGGACTAATCCCATACCCCAGAAAACGAGGTAATACAAGCTCTCTCTATATCTATATCTATATCTATATCTATATCTATATCTAAGTGTGGACATAGGATTCTCGTAATCAAACAGTACATTTCACGTAGACATGGGACTTAAGAACAAACCCTTTTTGCACTGCACTCCATCTTACACCATATTTAAGTCATGTCTAATCTTTAATCCAAATATCCCTGTCTTGTACAGTTTATCCCCACCGTCCGCAGGCGAGTAATTCGCGTTCAAACCTGATGGTTGCGTCGTGTGATCCGAAGCTTCTGAAGCCATAACCATAGATGCATTCCAATACCAAGGTTTAAGGTAAGGGCAAGAATAGGATGAAGAATAACAAGTAGGATGAAGTATCACCGAGCCCCAATCTTTATCTCCAATCTTTCCCTGTTTTACCCTCCTCTTAACTAACAAATTCCCCACATCTTCCTGCTTGAATTCCGATATACTTCTTACAAGTGCTGTGCAAATAAGAAGCACGAATACAGCATCTTCTTCTGGCAATACCTCCACTGTCATTAGCTTCCAGTTCAAAAGGGCAGTGGCTTTTCCTTCCGGTTTCTCATCCGAGTACCTCACTAGCGTAACAAAATCATCTTCGTCGTCGTCGTCGTCCGCCAAATCCTTTGATTCTTGTGTTTGTGGATGTTCATTATTGGATGTTTGTGCATTGACACTGTTCACTTGATACTGCATTTTCCGCCCTTTCAACAACAAACATCCCTATATAAAGGGTGTAGTAGGTAGTGTCATTAGCTTGCACAGTAACAAGAACCATTTTTGTAACGCCTCCAGACCCCGGGCCTATAAGCGCTAAATGAGTCATAAATGATCCGGTCAACTGTTTAGACCGTCGTCCTCGCTTGGTCTAAAAGGGCTAAACCTTTATGCCTCACTTATATGGGGGTGAACGTAGAAGTGGGGGGCGGGGGTATTACCGTCTTGTCACACCCTTTGTTGTTTTCCAATTTGAAAGTGAAGCTCGAAAAAGATTTTTCAGAACCCCACTGTATCAGCAGCTCATTTCCTGTTGACAAGTTCCACGATGCCTGCCACCCCTCAGGTGGTTGATTTGGGGTTGCAGTTCCTACAACGTGCTCTGCAATAGACGCCAAACGTCACACATGATGCATTTCCAATTCATAAAAATGAAGAAAGAACCTAATAAGGGCAGCTCAATGAATGAAAGTATGCCGCATATAACACTGGGAACAAGCCTTGGAAGGGCACGACCGACCATCTAGGCATATCGTATGCAGCCTAACTTACATAACTGTTTGGTTTCCAATCATGAAAAAAAAAATTCAAGTGTAGTAAAACTGTAAATTACATTACCTGGAGCTCTACCAATTGAGCCTTCAACATACGACCACGAACCTTCGCGTATCTCTATGATCCTGTCATCCCATTTCAGTAGTGAAGGTGCTTCACCCCCTCTTCTCCAAATTCCTCCTCCCATTCTATATCATATAATCAAAAACTTCACCAGTGAGTATTTACTCACTACCTCTCCATGAAATACAAGGGGATATTGAATAAGTATGTTGCGTGTGTGATGATCGAATCGAAAAAATATGCTCAACTTTTGGGAGTTAAAAAAGTATGGTTCTAACATCAAAAAAAATTTAAATTTAACATCAACAAAATTTCTTCAAGTTTCCATTTGTAAATAATACCTGATTCGAATAACGAAACACTCTCTCCCGGCATGATCAAGGACTGTGCGAGACAACCATCGTCCTTCCTGAGGCCTGTAATGGTTCATTCGCAGAATAACTTCTGAAATCATTGCTCCGGAATCATCTGTGACCCGGTCTGGCACACATTTCAGCAAGTAGGATGCTTGAACTGGAGGAGTAATTGAAGCATCTGCCCTCAAATCTTGATCAATTTTTATTCCTAAAGTTAGAGACGGGGCTCGTAATAGATCATTCCAATGAAATGTGGTATTGCTTACAATGCTACTTCCTTTAAGGATGCCACTGCCTCGACGACGAATCTCAAGTATAACACCTTTTGTCCCAAATTCACAGTACATATGCCAAGCTTTTTGCCATGATCCTGTCTTAAAGTTTATTATTGCTTTGTCTAATTTAAGATCCCCGTGACATCGTGCTACTCGGAGACGTACAAATTCTTTGGAAAAATATCTTCTTTTTGCCTCTGTCACATTGTTTACCATTACTGATAAGCAGAACTGCATTAAAATAAAATAAAAAATTAGAGAAAGATTATTAATTTTAATTTCTTTCAAACAGGAGAGACGTACGTGAGAAAGCCAAGATAAACTGACCTCAAGCAAAAACCTGGGGTGCATAGACTTGTATTTTGTGTTAACATCAGTATCACAAACTGGCCAATAAATAGGAGGTTTTAGGTCAGGTGCCCTTCCAATGGCTGCGCCGCCTGCTTTTTCGTAAGGCCTTTTGAAAATTTCTTCCCACAGATTCTTCGTTTCATCAATCTCTTCTTGCTTAACAGAATCCCACGCGGTACAAACTTTTCCAGTTTGCCATTCTATCTCTTTGCAATCTACATAATATATTGTAGGATAGCTCTAACACACCGGAATCAGAAGGCGGAAGTACATACATAAGATAAGAATTTACAGAGCATGCTTCCATCAAATTCATTCAATTATATTCCATTTCAACAATCCAAAACGGGATATTAATGATCTTTAACCTAGGAAAAATGTAAACATAAAAAAATGCAGCAAACAAAACGGAGTAGTTGAAAAGAAAAGGCACCCACCAGATGTGTCACCCACATTAGCATGATATCTGAAGCAGGTACGAAATGAGAGCACGTATCTCTAACTTTCTCGATCACATACAGAAAGCCCTTATACCGTTGTCTTGCTGCTATCAAATATACAATCTCTGGTCTGTATGGCTCGTCGAAATTGGTGTACAAATATCTCTGTTTTGAAACGTCATTCAAAATATCTTCATTAGGTACATAAGATGATGCAGCACAACTTAAATCCATATCATTCTCAAAAGGCTCAGATGGATATCTTTCTTCCCAGATTTTCTTGCATCTATTCAATGCATAATCTTCATTTTCTTCACAAAAGATAGCTGCTTTCCCAATTAGCTTTGAAAATCTTGACTCACAATATTCTCTGTATTTGACCTGAAAGTAAACATATACATATCAACGTAGTAGCAAAACAAACGTGCCTCGCACTTGTTTTTGTTAGAATTAATAGTTAAACTTGAAGATATTTGGTACTTACTACTATGTAATATATGCATGCTAATGAAGGAATATTAGAACCTTGGGCTAAGAATGCATCTTCCATAGGCATGTGTCTTGACTCAAGGGATATCATTTGTGATGTTTTGATTGATCAAAATTTGTGATTAGCAAAGATGTTACATTTCATGAGTGACGTCTTCCAGAAGCGACGCGAAACACAGGGTGACAGGCGAAAATTCTAAAGATTTTTACAATCTGAAAATGTATAGTGGTGTTTTTTGGTCTCTTGGATCCGCAAGCCAAGAAAAACTAATGTATATCGCAAAAAAAAAAAAAAAAAAAAAAAAAAAAAAAACAGCTATATATTATGCGCTATATAAAGGAAAATTACAATAGTATATATCAAAGAATCGAACAGAATAACCTTTTACTACTATCAATTAAAAATCCAAACACTAAAAACAATGTTTTTTTAATTTTATAAAAGGGATCATTTTATTAATCATGCCATCAAATAGGCTCACCTTTTCAAGTTACAACCATGTGTCTCAAAAACTAAATCTAAACCAAACACCAAGCTAGGCGAAGATTTCTTGATCGCTCTACTATGTTTGCTACAAAAATATACGCAGGGTGTTTCTCCTCCTCAACTCCATGTGTCTGTTTGTTTCTCCACGTCCCAAATCCCATACAAGGCCTCCTCTCATGTGTATATCCACTTCATTTGTCCCAAAACGACTTACCATTAGCCGTCAAATTAAGGCTCACCCAATCTGCAACAGTATCAATCCCAAAGAAGGCCGCATGCTCTTTATAAGGAACGCAAAGGTTCCGAATTTCTCTAGCCCAATTACGGTCTCGAAGTGCGTGCAGTATAGTTTCGTCAGCTTCCTCACAAATTTCGCATGTTGGCTCAACTACCACAGATCTATCATACAACATACGACTGACAGGAAGGGCATCATGAACGATACTCCACAATAAATAATTACCTCGCGTTGGCCCTTTAAGAAACCAACATGCCAAATCTTATTACTACCTCCGTCCCATAAAAAAGTATCCACTTCTTAAAAATTCATTGTCCCATAAAAAGTGCCCATTTAGAATATCAATACATCATTTAATGCATTTTCTACAAACATACCCCTATGATAAAATTTAATGTTTACCTATTCATTTCATATTCCAAAAAGCATTTATTATCTGATGGGGTATATATGTCCACTTAAATTACACACATTATTTATTTTCTTAATCTGTGTGCACCATAAAAAAACGACACTTTTTATGGGAAGGAAGTCTTTGGTAATAATTATGTATTTTTATTTACGTGATAAAAATTTTATGTCAAATTATCCGATTATTAGAGGGTGAATATAAATTTTATGGAGGTGAAAAAAATACATAATACACATAATAGTGTTATTCTCCGGATCCGAGGGGGGTGCCCCCGAGGGAAAGGGTGCATCCTCCCCTGACGTCTTCTATGCTACATTCGAACAGAGACTTTCAGTTCTTCTGATGCGGGTAGGAGTGATGGTTTATTGACATAAATTGAGTTTGAAGTTATTGAGCATGATGAAATACATCCTAGTTCCAGTATTTAATCAGATTCATTGCAATTTTAAATCAACATAAGTATAGTTTTTTTCATTGTTAAAAGTTACTACCCCTCCGTTCTATTTTATTTGTCCATGTTTCCTTTTTAGTTTTCCCAAATTAAGTGTCCACTTTGTGCATTTATTGTCAAATTTCTTCAAATACCCTCCTCTCTTTACAATATTTATAATAAAAAGTGTGTAGTATTAAATGCTCCAACAACTATTTAAAGGGTATAAATGTATAAATAGTTGATCATTTAATGAGATTCAAAGCATTAAGTACACTTTTCTTAATCTGTGTGAAAAATCAAATATGACAAATAAAATGAGACGAAGGGAGTATCATTTACTCTCTTTCTTAATTGGTGAGATTATGGTAACTGCATTAAATAATAAAGAATGGGGAGAGTTCCTTTATTATCCAATATTAACTACTACCGTAAAACCCTGAATTTTTTTTATTAAGGGTATGGCTGTCCTTTCATGAATAAATGATTTTATGAATTAATAAAGTATCGAGAAATACGTGTTTAACCGGGATTACGACTCTTCTAGTTTAAAAGATAATTATGAAGAGATGTCGGTGTTTCGTGAATTAAGAATAAGGACTCAGACAATTATGATGTCGGTGTTTCGTTAATTAAGAATAAGGACTCAGACAATTATGAAGAGATGTCGGTGTTCCGTTAATTAATAATAAGGACTCGGACAATTATGAAGAGATGTTGGTGTTTTGTTAATTAAGAATAAGGAAATTACCACACGGGACGGGACGGGACGTTACAACTACTTTCTTACGAAATTACCGTATAAAATGGATATATATAACTCACACTATACTTGCTCGAACTCGTACACAAGACCTTATGGTCCTCTGAGGTCTCAGTTTAACCGCTCGAGGTAAGCCTTATTGGTTCTATACTTTCATTCTTACTTACAATAAGGCCCGGTTAGTAAAAGTGTTTTCATCATATTTTACTTTACCAACCAATGATATGTTTGATTTTAGTCATTGATTATTCAAGTTACAACATTCAATGCATTTCTTAATTTATGTGTTCATGTCATACTACCTCCGTCCTAAAATATAAATTCATTTAATTTTTTAGTTTTGTCCCACAATATAAATCCATTTAGAAAACCAATAAAGCATTTATTACATTTTTCTCCTTTTACCCCTAATTTATTATCTACCAACCCATTTTTCACTACTTTGCATTAACAATATTCAAATGTCATTTTAGACTTTTTTTTATCAAATTAATGACATATAACTAATTTAACCAACTTTCTTAATATGTGTGAAAAACCCCAAATAGACCTACAGTAATACATAGCAAGGTGTGATCTTTGTTTTAAGGGTCTTATATAAATAAATAATGCTTTGACATTTTCACCCCTTACAAATATCTCATTCCGGGCATAAAAAAGAACATTCCGACCATCCCATAAAATCGGTTAGAAAGGTCAAAATGTTACGATTTAAACACTTTAGGGGCTAATTTCTTAAAAGAGAAAAGTTCAAAGGCCAAAACGTTACGACACAATTTTTTTTTACTATACAACCGTCGTATTAAAATTGTATTAATGACATACATTACAACCTTACATTTTTAATATCTCATACATAATAAAAGTGTTTGGCGTGAAAGAGAATAAAAATAAAGGGTCTAATGTATATCACACTCGATACAACCTACCTATGTAGACCGGGGCGGATTTAAGAGGAGGGGTGGGGTCAAGCGCCCCTCTTAGATCCGGTAAACACACTATTATATATATTGTGTATTTTTTTTGCCCCTTCTAAAAATTACACTCGCCCATAGTATCGCGCCCCTTATCCGGGATCCTGCGTCCGCCCCTGTATGTAGCACAGACATGGATACGGACACGCCGCACGACACGACACGGACACAACGACCTGGCTAATTCCAAAATTTAAAGACATGACACGCTGCGACACGTTCTCTCTCTCTCTCTCTCTCTCTCTCTCTCTCTCTCTATATATATATATATATATATATAACACTGCGTATTATTTGTCAACTTATCATCAAAATGAAAATCGTGTATTTTAACGTTTCTTTTGAATTAAACTTAAATAAAATTGAAAAAACTGGGTTCAGGAGTGTCGGCGCCGTGTTCGAAAGTGTCAACAGCGTGTCGGATATTAAAATTTCAAATAATATTACTTTAATCAGCCGACACGTGTCGGACACGTATCAAAGTCGTGTCGGTCGCGTGTCATTTCGGAAATGTGTAAATATATCGGACACGACGCATGACGTCCAGATTGAAATTTCGGTGCTTCACAACAACCCACACTCGATACAACCTTCATTCAATACAAAAATCTCTAATTTTCTGCTTGAAAAATCCGTACAATTTTTGTACAACCCCCAAAATAAATCAACAAGAATTTGAGATAAAAAAAAAAATACTTACCGGATTCAAGGTGTGGCAGAACCAAACCCACTCAACATCAAGAGGAGGAACAATCAAGGGAGTAGTTAGCCCCAGAATTAGATCAGAAATCAAAGGCATCCACAACTCCTCATATCTACAAATCAAACCCCATAACATTAAAAAAGAACTAGACTTTCAGCCTACAAATATAAATAAATAAATAAATAAACCAGTTGGAACTAATTATTCCATCAAGAAATTAATAACCTTCTAATAGATTCAATGAGCGTGTTCTTCTGATGAAGCCAATCGGACTCTGCTACAAGTTTTAAGAATCCAAGATTTGTTCTTGCAGCAGAAACAAGATCTACACCAAACCTGACTGTTTCATCTTCCGATAACTCGCTGAGGTTTACGATTGAGTCAAAATCATCTGAAGCTACTGACATTTCTTCCCGAGGGGAAAGGGAAAGCGTCCAGTTCAAACTATGCGGGTAATTTACAACTGTTTCAGATATAGAAAAACATTTTGAAGATGCAAGGGGAGGAAGAAATCAATCAATAAGCTAGTACTATATATGCTCGACGGCAGGGGGTGATGCGGAGGATTAAGAATAAGTAAAGACTATAGAGAGCTTCCTTAAAAAAACAAAAAACAAAAAACAAAAAACAGAGTGATGTCCAAATGCTTTTGTTGGAATGGGCCACGTGGGATGTCGTTTTCAATCATGTATGGTGGGTCCGTCGTGAGAGTCAATCAGTCTTTATCTCATCCTCTAAACATAATTTTCCGTTTAAGTTGCACATTTTGATTTATTTTTAAATCAATCTACCTATCAAATATCTTCCATACAATCCTCTTAAAACAATTTTTTTCCTTTCGTATCAATTATCAAACATAATTATCAATACATATTCTTTTTTGGGCCAATTATTTAAAATGACAGATTTTCAACTTATTAGGGGTAATAGGACACTCCGAAATCTTATTTAGTTATAAGGACATTCTAATTTCAAGTGGATAAAGAGGAAGAAGGAAAAAAAAAACAAAGAAAAGAAAAAAAAGATGCGCTGAAAGGGAAAAAAAAAACCATTTTTTAATTCACCATATTCTAAATGTCATATATTTTGATCTAAAACTCGGATCATCATAATTTTTTCACTAAAATTCATATTTTTTCGTCTTCTTTATTCTAAAATCAAATTTGATATTTTTCCGAATAAATTTCATAAAATCAATTTTTTTCTTCATAAAAATCGACGCGACGTATTGATCACCGTCGTGATTGACCACCTACCCGGATCATTGTACACCGGATCCATTAACTTCCGATGCATTCACCGCGCGATTCATTTAGCTACTGTGATGTATTGACCGCCCGCGATCCATTGGCAACCTTGATCAATGACGCCTCATTGTAGCGATTTATGCAGTGACTTCTTATTGTAGCGATCTATGCAGTGATGTCTTATTGTATTGAATTATGCAGTGACGTGTTATTGTAACGATTTATGCAGTGACGTGTTATTGTAACAATTTATGTATACCGTTGGTTGTAAAAATATGCATTTAAACCAAAAAAACAAAAGAAATACGCTTATTTTACAAAGTTATCGAAAATTTAAACCAACACTAATCAAATAAACCAACATCAATCAAATATTTAAAGATAACAAAGAAATAAAGTTACTTTACAAAGTTATCAAATGTGTGTATCAAGTTGTATATGCGGTGACATCAATATCATTCATCGCTTATCTAATTGTAAATACAAATATCAATGTCACCGCATAAGTCATCAATGCCATCGCTTCTTGAGACATCTATGTCACTTTGCAAAAGTCGCCAATGTCCCGTGCAGATCGACATCAATGTCGCCATGCGTAAAACCTAACAATCGCATCGATCCACTCTGCTCTTGTTTTGCATTTCTCCAAATGTGGAGCTTTTAATATGGATAAAGTACAAGTTTGGTGAAACTACAAAGACTCTTCACTATGGCTCTTGTAATGGCCACACGTTGTTTGTGCCCTCCTCGATAATTGGATTCATTGTGGAATCCTCAATTCTTTAACACGATCTTGAATGTTTAGCTTAATGTCCCCGCATCATTCATCAATGTCATTTGCGATCGGACATCAATGTCACCGCGTAAAGTCATCAATGTCACCGCTTGAAATCAATGTCACTGCGATAAGTCATCAATGTCATTCTTGTACATCAATGTCATCAGATCTTAAAATAAATATAAAAAAATCAATGTCACCAGCCGTTTTTTTCTTCCAAAGATTTTTTTCCAAATAACTTGAGTTTTTTTTTTTTTTTCCTTCCTTTTTTTCTTCTTTATCCACTTGAAATTAGAATGTCCTTATAACTAAATAAGTTTCCTTCTTAAAATTAGAATGTCCTTATAACTAAATAAGATTTCGGAGTGTCCTAAATGATCATTAATTCTCTAACGACGGCCTTATAAGTTATAACTAATTTGCACTTCTTTTTCACACACACACACACACACACACACACACACACACACACACACACACACATATATATATATATATATATATATACTACGAACATCCATATTATAAGTCATTGAACATCTTTAGATTTGTCTCACAATATAAGGTATTCTACGTTACCAATCCAACATTTATTACTCATTTTCTTTATCTTAACCTAATTTATTATCAATCTAACAACTTTTCATTACTCAACAACTACTGCATTAATGATAGTCAAGAGACATTTTAGACATTTAACCTTCAAATTTATGACATTCAACCGCTTTCTTAATTTATGTGGAAACACTCAAAATAACTTATAATATGAGACAGAGGTAGTATATATTAGAATAAACATGTGCGTTGCACGTGTATTGATTAAATTAAATTTTATAAATTGAATATTTACTATAACTTTACATATGTTGTTATGTTTGTGATTAAGTAATAAAATTTAAATATGTTGAATATAATTGATATAAAATGATCTCATATATTTTACTTATATATTGAATTGATTTGTATCTTTTTTACACAAATTAAATCATAATTTACATGTTATATTTTATATTCTATTAAACATTATAATCATTCTTGATTACTAAGTCAGGTATTTCATTTGCACGCATAATGGGGTTAGCTTAAGTCTCTAGTAAGTCCTTGTACATTCTTTAAGTTACACTTAATCTAAATGCCATAACTAAGATAAGAGACGCATGTTAAAGTCATGTGACCTTCAAAAGGGCTTAAAACCTTCACTTCTCATATGTGTCTGAGAGCCCTTAGAGGGCACTAGACCTATTTCTCTTGTCACTTGAGAATGCACGCACGGTACATGGCTACTTTAGATCCCCTTGGAGGCTAAGGAATAGCCTCACATATTATATTATTTTTGATCCCTCATTTGATGCACCATGCTCAGCGAGGGTCAAATGCGTTTTCCTAGTATTCCCACAGTAATAATGGAGCCAGCCTCTGCTCATGCATCGTGGTTGTAATCGTCGTAAAATTCTTTCCATTCAGCCCATGTTCCCTTCACTCGTTCACAATTGCATCGTGTCATAACTGTACCAATGACTTAATGCCTTTATAAACACACAATTATCCTCCCTGCAAAATATAATAGCTAACCCCCAAAAGGAACATAAACTATGATGGTTGATTAACCAAAAATACATAGCCAGACCCAACTGCCTCATGAGGGTTCCTTTTAGTGTAAGTTATCCCTAAACTGTTGAAGTTGCATTTGAGAGACCACCAATATAATTAAGCATCCAAAAAGTCAAGTACACGGTCTCAAGTGCATATAATTTTGGTGGGAGAAACTGTCAGACATTGCTAATTATATGTTACATGAAGAGTTAAAAAATTATATATATATTGGATGAAGCTATCAAGACATGATGATCAAGATGAGCTCATTGACACACACATCAAACACCTAGAAGTGTGAAGTTAGTTAGAGCGGTTATGAAGTTAGTTATAACCGCCTCTCACTTGATCAACATCAAAACTGAGTCTATATATATCCAAGAGTAGCAATAGATTAGTTTAAGCTTTAACATTTCTGAAAATAGATTTTGTTGTACTTCAGTTTTCAATTTTACTGCAAATATATTCAAGATGATGAACACCATTGAAGTTCAAATTCTTTTTCGATTATTTTTCTTTTCCATGTTTTGATTCATCATTCTTCATGGTATCAGAGCTTCAGAAGCTTGTAGTAGCAGTTTTGCGCTTTATCTCTGATTTCTTGGAGGTCCATTCCTAGTTAGTTGGAAGCCTCTGTTTTTTTTTTGTTTTTTTTGTTTTCTGCACTTGTTCTTGGAGTTATAGCCATGGATGCAGCTCAGAATAAGGTGATATTGCCTAGCGATCCGCTGTACATTCATCCAAGTGAAAATCCTCCACTTGTCTTGGTTCATCCTCCATTGAATAACAAGAATTTTCATCATTGGAGTTGGTCAATGAAGAGCCAGTTGCTTACGAAGAACAAGCTTGGTTTCATAGATGGTACGCTTTGCTAAACTCGATCCTAATGATCCGAATCATCAGGTATGGCAACAATGTAATGCTTTTGTTAGTGCTTGGCTAGTTAACGCTGTAATTCCTTCGATTTCACAAAGTATTATGTTCAAATCCACAACTAGGGAAATTTGGTTAGATCTTGAATCTAGGTTTTCCAGATTAGATGTTTTTCGTGTTTCTGATTTGTTAGAGGAAGTACACACTGTAAAGCAAGGAGAACTTGATGTCACTAGCTTTTTACTAAAGTCAAAACGTTGTGGGATGAGAGTGATCTTATGAGGCCTACACCGGTTTGTAAGTGTGAGCCTAGATGTACTTGTGATGTTCTTAAGGTTTTTACTTGGATATGCGAAATGTAAAAGGTTCTGCGAAGTTCTTGAAAGGTTTGAATCCTGAGTATTCCCAGGTTATGACACAGGCACAGTTGATGCAGCATGTGCCAGATCTTCATACTGTTTTTGCCATGGCATTAAAACTTGAAGCACATAAAGATTATGTTTCTAGTCATCCTGTTCAAGCTCAAGTTTTCTATAATAGGTCTTTTGGTCAATCTGGTAATGGTTCTTTTCAAACTCAGACACAACAAGTGCAACGGCCTTACACAAGTTCTGGAAATAACAATTTTAAGAAGGGAAATCCTGGTCAAGATAAAAAGAAACTTGATGTACTTTCTGTGGTTTTACTGGACATACAGTGGACAAGTGTTACAAGAAACATGGATTCCCACCGGTTTTAAGCCAAGAGGCAGAGTAAATATGGTGGATTCCACATCTGGTTATGGAAATGATAGTGTCATTGATTCTGGTTTGGATGTTAATGCTAATCATACATCTTCTGTTTTAGATGATGAGTCATTTACTTTCAATAAGGCACATTACAGTCAACTTCTCCTGCTGTTGAACACAAGCAGATCAGATAGAGTTGATCATATGGCCAACCAAGCAACTGTATTGAGTGCCAACTTTGTACCTGCACCTATCACAACAGGTATGTCTAAATCTGTTATATCCTGGATCATAGATTCAGGAGCCACTGATCATATTGTTAATAGATTAGACATTCTTGTTAATGCAAGGCCTATTAACAGTATGAAAGTTGGTCTACCTAATGGTTCCACTGTTGCAGTATCACATATAGGTCAGGTTTCATTATGCAATGGTTTGATAATGACTGATGTTTTGTGTATACCTGATTTTACATTCAACCTGATATCTTTGGCTAAGCTAACTGCTAATCCAGCTCTTTCTATAGTTTTTGTGCTTAACAAATGTTGATTCAGGACAAGAGACTTGGGAGTCTGATTGGATCAGCTAGCAAGTCAAGAGGTTTATATGTGCTGGATAGTCCTACCACACAGTCTATACAATTTTCTCACAAAGTTGCTGCTGTTCAAAATAAAATAGATAGTAGTGATCTTTGGCATTATAGATTAGGACATCTTTCTCATAGAAGATTGTCTGATTTACATCTTGTTTCTAGTTCTGATTCTGTAAACAATATATGCCACATTTGTCATTTAGCAAAACAGAAAAGAAGTTCTTTTCCTTTAAGTGTTTCTTCTGTTAATGGTGTTTTTGATTTGATACATATTGACATATGGGGTCCATACAGACAACAGACTGTTCATGCACAATCCTATTTTCTTACTATTGTTGATGATTACTCTAGATTCACTTGGATTTTTTTAATGAAATACAAGTCAGAAGCTAGGGATTTAGTTAAGTCTTTCTGCCAATTTGTTTTTGTACAGTTTGATACACATGTTAAAGTCATTAGAACAGACAATGGCTGTGAGTTTGATATGCCAGTTTTTTATAAAGAAAAAGGCATAATCCACCAAACATGCTGGACTAGGTATGTTAGAATGAAACCCTAGTGGTAGATCCATGTATACTTCCTCATCAAGATCACCATGGAGGAAAGCATTGTTTACATCCATATGGTGGATGTTCCGGTTCTTTGATGCAGCCAGAGCTAACAATGTTCTGATTGTGGTGACTTTGGCAACAAGTGAAAAAGTCTCTTCATAATCTATGCCATATGTCTGTGTATAGCCTTTAGCAACTAACCTTGCTTTGTATCTCTCAATGGAGCCATCTGCATGATACTTGACCTTATATACCCATTTGCATCCTATTTTCCTTTTTCCAGCAGGTAAGGTTACAACCTGCCATGTGTTTGTTGCTTGAAGGGCATCCAACTCCTTTTGCATTGCTTCCTTCCAGCACTCATGCTTAATGGCTTGGTTGTATGTCTTTGGTTCTGTTATAGCATCTGTTAAACAGACAAAGTTCTTGTAGCCATTTGTTAAATGCTGATAGCTTAAGACATTGTTGATTGTATGTTTGGACTTTGCCTTTGAACAGATGAATTCTGTCAAGTATGAAGGTTGATGTCTGGTTCTTGTAGACCTCCTCACTGGTGGCTGTTGTTGTACTGGTTGTTGTGCATAATGATCAATATCAGGTTCAGGATTATAATACATATCAGTATCAGGATTTGAAGAACCATTAGTAGCACCAGGTGCAGTTATGGAATCATCCATGTTAGGTACATAAGGAACTGGTAGGGGCATAGAATCACTTGAAGTACATGTGTCTATAGTTTGTAAAGGAAAAACAGTTTCATAAAACTTCACATCCCTAGAAACAAAAATGTCCCTAGTGGACTTATCAAGTAGAATATGACCTTTAGTATATTGTGGCACACCAAGGTATATGCATTCTCTAGCCCTAGGGTCAAACTTGGATCTATTATGAGTGGGAGTAGATGCAAATACAAGGCAATCAAACACTTTTAAATCATTATAGACTGGTGCTTTTCCGTACAACAACTGATATGGTGTCTTATTGCCTATTACTGGAGATGGTGTCATGTTGATCAATTTTACTGCAAATATATTCAAGATGATGAACACCATTGAAGTTCAAATTCATTTTCGATTATTTTTCTTTTCCATGTTTTGATTCATCAATTCTTCAATATATACGATCATTAGTTATATATACTTTACATAAGTAGGACAATATTTCATTTCTAGATAAGTAATTATCAACATATGTGGTCAAAAAATTTGATTTGAGAATATAATATTGAATTAATACGTTAAGATTATAAAACAAACGTGGAGAGACACCAAAAATCTACTTCGGGTTATATAAAATGAATACATCTTCTAAGTATTATATAATCATTAATTTCTCTGTATCATTATATCATTATGTTAGCTAAGTATGATAAATTCATATTTGAAGATGAATATGCATGAATAGTGATCATGTTTCCACTTTGGTTATTGTATCATTGTTTAAGTGGTGGTAATGTAGTTAGTCGGTGTAAAAAGAAGTGACAAGTCACATAGTCATTATTGGTTGTCACAACCAATTAGATTAATTTCTTACAACTTCTTTATGAATCACTATAGTTTGTCACTTCGTACGTGAACTTGAAGCGAGTCACCGTGATTTGACACTGTCCAAACGTAGCTCATTTCTTACAGCAACTTTAACTGAGTCACTGTGGTTTGTCATAGTTGTCGGTGATCCTCCCTAGTAGTGTTGTTATGTTGGAGATTTTGTATCTTGAATCATTCACCTTATAACACATGCAACATTAGGATGTGAATTTGGTATTTTGTTCGTATATCTCTAAAGGTACCATTTCTGCAACTCTACAACAACAAACAATACAAAAGGTACTTGATGCAGAGATGCGGCTCAATGCAATGTAAAAAATAAATACATGATTACGTAAATTTTAGAAGCGTAATCCCTAAAGTTTGAGTATTTCATTGTAACTCTTGATTCTAAAAATACATGATTACATAAAGATTAATCTTCATTTAAGGTTCATGTCCTATCACATTCTACTGATCAAATATTTTCTTCGGATTTAGATTTATCTCTAACAGTCATCGTTAATTATTATTGTAGCAATAGTGACTCGACCGTAAAAGTGGAGTACGAACATACTAATAAAGTCATTTACGTACTTCTTTTTAGGGGTTCTAAAGACATATATTTTTACTACTGACACCAAATTATTTCTGACAATATAAAAAATTATTTCGCCACTACGATTATTTTTAATGATCGGAACGTCAGTGATACTGATATTGCTATTGAAAACCAACGTAGAGTGTTCAAATAAGAAAGTCAATAGCACCGACGTTCACGTTATAAATGTGTCACAATTTAAAAACGTCAATCCATTAACTTTCGTTTTTGAATAGCGTTGATGTTCAATAACATCATCAATACCACTGACGTTCGGTTCATAAAAGAAGTGATTTTATTTACGTTACTGCGGTTGTAGGAAGGTTATCTGCAAGTGGCATACTTTAGTGAATTTTATTTTAACTCTCTTTCACATAATACACTTTTTGGCGTGTGTGAGAGGTTAGAAATGAAGAAAGTGGTAAAGTATGCTTACCTCTCAGATAACCTTCATACAACACATCAAGACTTCTAAAATTTTTCTAAAAAAAATAATTAAAAAATAGATGCTAATAGTAGGAGTGAATGCCCTAAGAAACCTTTTTTTTAATATAGAAACAAGGTATTCAAATGAACATGACAACAGAAAAGGAAGTGGAAGTCACTCACTTTTTATTTTTATTTTTATTTTTTATTATTTTGGTTAGAACTTAGAAGTATCTATTTTGAAATTTGAATCGACATAAACCTTGCACGTGGGTTGATTTTTTTTTTTTTTTTTTTCCTCACTATTTTCATTTTCATTACAATTTTTTCAATTTCGAAAATTTCCACCCAAGGACAAATTGTCTGTTCATTACATTATATTGCCCGCCCATGCCTCATTTCAAAATTGCCTGTCCGCTTCTTTCTCTCTGAGCTAACAAAGTTGTTCTCTCTAGTCGAAGGCAGCTAAGAAACCCTCAGAGCCAAAACCGTATCAATCTTCTTCTCCTTCATCAAGAAATCAGAAGGTAAATTCATGATTCTGATTCTGTTTTTTTTTTTTTCTCATGAATTTTCATATGAACTCATTCTGAGAGAAAATCTGGTAGTACTCACACTTTCTCTTTGAAATGTGAACTCGTGAGTGATTTCATGTAATTTTTGGTTTCGAATCTTTGTTTTCCAAACATTAATCAATAGCCTTCTTCAGAAAATGTAATTTCGAATGGTGGAATTAAATAGTTCTTTCGTATTTTTTGTTATTTACTTACAGGTACTGGTGCAATGTCGATGTCAAGAGATAGGTTAATAAGGGAAGAAGATCCGGCAGAGGTGTATCTTCGTAACCGGGGAGCAATTCACAGATCTGACTCATTTACGCCTTTCGTGGTGGAATTCGTAGATCTGTTAATACTGGCCGCGAGAACATGTCCCCTCCAATTGGTAGCGCAATAGGCAGAGCTCGAGGCAGTAGCATTCTTCCATCTTGGTATCCGAGAAGGCCTCTTCAAGATATCACTGCCATTTATAGGGTAACACATTTTTCTTGATCTTTGTTGATAATTTTATATTCGTGAATTGAAATGTGAATTAATCTGCTATTCCTAGAAGCTGCTGTGCTATGATGTACTTGTGAAATGAGTATTTATATTGCATGGGCTTGCAAGTAGCGAGATTTTGTTCTGTTGATCTGGTTGAATTTGACTTCCTCATGAATTATCATTTTTGCAGTGAAATTGTTTATTTGCATTGTTTGCAATTAGATTAGCATGGTCCAGGATTTTTATCTGCATGCTTTATCTTGGTTAAACACTATCCATCATTCTTGTTGTAAAAAAATATTTATCAGGGGTGGACTGAAAAAGTGGGTTTTGATATCACTTGTGAAAGATTCCTATATGAACTATCATTGTACTGATTTACAGTTTTTGGTACTGTGAATCTGTTTCTCTCTACTTTGTGCTGATTGGAAAAGATGGGTCTGATTTGATAGTCCATTGTGACGCTTGCGATGAATGGATCAGCGTGTTTTTGACATTTTCTATGTTAACTTGTGTCAATATGCTCAGTACACCCTAGTGAACTTCTCATATGTGTTAGCAGGTTAACCTGAATCTTCTGACTCCATGTCGATTTGTTGTTTACTTCCTACACCTTTTGATCTAAACTTGCCTTATTTGCCTGTATTTCTCTCCCACATTGGCCAAGGGTGTTTATATTAGATACTGTTGCCCGCTTCGGATTGATATTCCTAGTCTTGCTAATTCATAATGTTCTGTTTAGACAAATATAGAACATAGACAGCTTGAAATGTTCCTCTGGTTTCTTTTCATGTATACTTCAGAATTTTCGTTTGCAAATATCATTTTCAGATGGCTTAACAATACTAGCTATGATAGTTATGTTCTTGTTTGTTAAGCATATGTTTCAAGTATAAAAAAACATTAGGGGTTCTCAGAATGTACAATGCAGCTTTAGCTGTAGATTTTGTCTTGCTTCAAGTTTGTGAATACTTGTAGCTGATTAAACTAAACCCATAAACCTGAATTTTATTGCATTGTTTCATCCTTCCTTTCTTTAAGCCTATATAGAAAGTAGTCAGCTTGCATTTATGTGTCTGTTTCTTTCCTCTTGTGTACTTTATTTTGTGAGGATTTTGATGAAAGTCATTTAATGTTAATTATAGAAGGGTAGCTACGATACCTATGACTATCTTTGACAGACTTGTACCGTATGTTGTTTTGAATCAGGTTGAGGCTATGTGGACTTTAAATTTACATGGTGTCTACAATACTTTTTTGCTATTCCATTTCAGTTCGTTTGCCAGTTTCGAATTCTGCTTATCCTCTTTGTAAATTGTCTTTAAGATTTAGCTTTTAAATGCATCATCGATCAGCCCTCATCCTGTAACATGCTTATAGTTGTGTTTATCGATGTATTCGAGAATTGGTTTAATGTATCTTCACTCATCCAACCTACAGGTTATGCAAGCCTTAAGAGATATAGAGAGATAAGAGGAAGACCATCAACTGGAGAGTCCTATAGCCCAGGTCCAGGTTGCTGCTGTTCACAGGGCTTCAACATATGGTGCTCAACTGCTCATCTAGAGTACCATATCTCTCCATACACCATACACCAAGTCCAACCATACCTAACAGGACACCCCTACCCCTCATTGGAAAGAAATTTACCAAGTTGTTGCATGATTTCAGCACGGACAACAGAGGACACCACAGCGGAAACTACTCAATTCCATCGAAGCTGTGGAGAAAGTGATGAGAGAGGAGCTTCAAGAATGGAAGAATTCTCCTGCTGCCAAGAAAGCGGAGAGACAACAGAAAGTCCGTACGTTAACGTGAGTTTTCAGCCACCATGTCAACGAAACTGTAAGTAATCGAGACAACCACCTCTTATCGCATAGACATCAACGTCACGGTTTTCTGTTGTCTCTCCGATTTCGTGGCGGCGAGGAGAATTCTTCCATTCTTGAAGCTCCTCTCTCATCACTTTCTCCACAGCTTCGATGGAATTGAGTAGTTTCCGCTGTGGTGTCCTCTGTTGTCTGTGCTGAAATCATGCAACAACTTGGTAAATTTTTTTCCAGTGAGGGGTATTAGGTATGGTTGGACTTGTTGTATGGTGTATGGAGAGATATGGTGCTCTAGTATAGGACTCACAAGTTGACGGCCTTCCTCTTCTCTCTCTATATCTCTTGATTGTGATTGGAAAGTACATATTTATACAAATTGGCTTGTTGTCACATATGATCCTTTTAGCTCCTATCCTACCTTCAGGCTGAGGAACCTTATACTTTCCCCATCGCCATTGCCTTAAATAAGGATGTCAATGTGTGGCACATAAGATTAAGACACCCCTCTCTCTTAGAGTTTAGTTCTCAAAAAAAAAAAAAAAAGAATTGTAATATTCATATCAATGATAAAACTTTGTTTTGTGACTCATTTCCGCATGGATAACTGCATGCCTAAAAAGTTAATCAATTTTTCCATTTTAATTGTCACATAAAATAAGTAAATCATTCTTCTTAATTTTACATAAAATAATCAATGACTAATATATTAAGTGAAAACTAAATTTTTGTTAATATACTTAAATGTAGGAAAAACTCATTTTACTCACTTTCCAATCACATAAATGTTCCTAAGCTTAATAACAGAAAAACGATTTTTCTCTTTTTATCTCGGAGCATATCCAATGTGGTTTACAAGAAGAGAACTCAGGGATAATGTACCTATATCCAGAAACTCCAATGACTTGAGTCGACTGTACTTTTTAGTCGCACAGTTCATTAATAATGGCGTCATGTCAACATAGAACCGACATTTGCATTTTTTTCGGAATATAAAACATATTTATTGTACTTTGCATATAGTTCTGAGCAGCCTATTGATATAACCATTACATATGGATACCCTTCAACAAACGATCCGTATAAGGAGAAAAACGTTGTTTGTAAGATCTCTCCATAACATCTTATCTTTCGGCTACTATTAATTCTCTAGTAATAGATATTTATCATTGACGGAGGTCGGACTAGCTCTTGCCACATGTCATTTTCCGATCGATCAATATCAAATGAAGACGAAGCGTAATATTGAGGCGCCAGAGCCCCACCTCATACCTAAGGCGGACTCACGCCCATGAGAGAGGTCTAACATGTTCTCCCATACGGACCACCGTTGGTCGGCTCGGTCGTAATGGAGGGCGGTAACGCAGCTTGATTCGGGCGAGACGGCCCATGGGACTCGGCAGCAGTCGGCCGGAGCCTCCATTATCCAAAATGTGCACGTGTTATAAATCGTGGATAATTATAGGAAGATCCTTTACCCATTAGGACTCGATCCTATCAATTTAAAGCGTCGTGATTATCTCCTAAATTAAAGGGATTGACCCGTTGAGAATCTTTAGGGGTTACAAAAGACAGTCCTTGATGAACACGACATAGGCTTGTCAAGGACGAGATGTCCTCTATATAAAGAGCCGACATTTGCATTTTTTTCGGAATATAAAACATATTTATTGTATTATGCATATAGTTACCGAACGCCCACTGATATAACCATTACATATGGATACCCTTCAACAAACGATCCGTATAAGGAGAAAGACGTTGTTTGTAAGATCTCTCCATAACATCTTATCTTTCGGCTACTATTAATTCTCTAGTAATAAATATTTATCATTGACGGAGGTCGGACTAGCTCTCGCCACATGTCATTTTCCTATCGACTGAATATCAAATGAAGATAGAAAGCGTAATATTGAGGGCTAGGAGCCCCGCCTCATGCCTAAGGGCAGACCTACGCCCCATGAGAGAGGTCTGACATGTTCTCCCATACGGACCACCGCTGGTCGCCTCCGTCGTAATGGAGGACGGGTAAATGCAGTTCAGGCCTAGACGGCCCATGGGACTCGACGCAGGTCGGCTGGAGCCTCCATTATCCCAAAATGTGCACGTGTTATAAATCAGGATAATTATGGGAAGATCCTTTACCCATTAGGACTCTGATCCTATCAATTTAAACTGTCCGTGATTATCTCCTAAATTAAAAGGATTGACACGTTGAGAATCTTTAGGGGTTACAAAAGACAGTCCTTGATGAACACGACATAGGCTTGCCAAGATTTAGATGTCCTCTATATAAAGAGCCGACATTTGCATTTTTTCGAATATAAAACATATTTATTGTACTATGCATATAGTTCTTGAACGCCCATTTGATATAACCATTACATATGGATACCGCTTCAACAAACGATCCGTTATAAGGAGAAAGAACGTTGTTTGTAAGATCTTTTCATAACATCTTATCTTTCGGCTACTATTAATTCTCTAGTAATAGATATTTATCATTGACAGAGGTCGGACTTGCTCTCGCCACATGTCATTTTCCAATCGACTGAATATCAAATGAAAACAGAGAAAGCGTAATATTGAGGCCGAGTCCCGCCACATGCTGAAGCGGACTCTACGCCCATGAGGAGGTCGACATGTTCTCCCATCTGGACCACCGTTGGTCGGCTCGGTCGTAATGGAGGGCGGGTAACGCAGATTCGGGCGAGACGGCCCAAGGGGACTCGGCGTGAGGTCGGCCGGAGCCTCCTTATCCGAAATGTGCATGTGTTATAAATCCGGATAATTATGGGAAGATCCTTTACCCATTAGGACTCGATCCTATCAATTTAAATCATCCGTGATTATCTCATAAATTAAAGGATTGACACGTTGAGAATCTTTAGGGGTTACAAAAGACAGTCCTTGATGAACACGACATAGGCTTGCCAGGGCGAGATGTCGTCTATAAATGCAAAGAGCCGACATTTGCATTTTTTCGAATATAAAACGTATTTATTATACTATGCATATAGTTACCGAACGCCCACCGATATATAACCATTACATATGGATACCTTTCAACAAACCATCCGTATATAGGAGAAAGACCTTGTTTGTAAGATCTCTCCATAACATCTTATCTTTCGGCTACTATTAATTCTCTAGTAATAGATATTTATCATTGACGGAGGTCGGACTAGCTCTCGCCATATGTCATTTTCCTATCGACTGAATATCAAATGAAGACAGAGAAAGCGTAATATTGAGGGCCAGGAGTCCCGCCTCACGCCTAAGGGCAGACCTACGCCCCATGAGGGAGGTCTGACATGTTCTCCCATACGGACCACCGCTGGTCGGCTCGGTCGTAATGGAGGATGGGTAAACGTAGTTCGGGCCGAGACGGCCCATGGGACTCGACGCAGGTCGGCAGGAGCCTCCCTTATCCGAAATGTGCACGTGTTATAAATCAGGATAATTATGGGAAGATCTTTTACCCATTAGGACTCTGATCCTATCAATTTAAACTGTCCGTGATTATCTCCTAAATTAAAGGGATTGACACGTTGAGAATCTTTAGGGGTTACAAAAGACAGTCCTTGATGAACACGACATAGGCTTGCCAAGGACGATATGTCCTCTATATAAAGAATCTCAAGGAAATACGAGAGACTTGATTCCTGAACAATTACATGATACATAGGCAATTTGGGATACCACTTATTCCACGCTCAGTCTAAAAATTCATCAAATACTCCTCCGTTATTAGGGTTCTAGTTCTTAAATGATTTTCATTAGGGTAAATATGGCGCAGATTACATCACCGACGAGATCCAGCATTGTCAATTGGCGCTTGAAGGAGGGTCTAATTACTGACAATTTGTTCAAGATTATCATCATGCCACCAAAAAAGACCACCAAGAAATATCAAGGAGAAACCATCGCGATGGTGGGGACAGATACATGAGGGTGGTGATCAAACCCCACCACCAATCACCTCATCGGATGAGCAAATTGCACTGGATCCAACTCAACAGCGTTGGTTGAGCGCTTAGCCGCTATGGATGCGTTTACCTTGCAGTCGCCATTGATGCAAAGGCAAGACAAGAAAATGATCTAGGGGATTCTCTCTTGGAGTATATGAATCGATGCAGGCCTGATGGGAGTCGAGATTCAAACGGAGGATGAACTATGCTGTACTTCCCATAGATTTCAGCAATGTCCTCTGGAGTAAGTGTGCTAAGACACCCTTTTGCACCCTTTCCGTCCATCCTAGTTACTAGCTTTTTAGGCTGGTTAGGGACAGGAGGAGAGGAAGCTACAGGCTCACCGGAGTCTCCCCGGAGAAGAAGATCGGAGATGACAGGTGTAGGAGATTGGCTATGAATGGGTGTGTCACTACCCCTATCTCGATTCGATTCTGCGCTACTACTGACACATGAACAAAAACAAAAGAAAAGATGAAGAACGCTAAGATAAAAGAAATGATCTTACTTGGTGTTTTGGATTTGGAGATTGTGAGAAGAAATAGCAAGCAGGTTGCAGCAGCGTCTAGCTTCTCTCCTTTTATATGAAAGTAGAAGATTTTGCAAATGATTTGAAGAGACGTGGGTTATGGGGGTTATAACCCTGAAATCGCGGTAATCAAGGCAATGACGCGTCTTTTGTGGGATTCGAAGCGTTTCGTGGGCTAGATACCGTTCCACGTGGATACTAGGCAGTTAGGGTTATGAAAAGGCGGGCTTTCTCCCGCCCAAAGAAAAACCCAACTCGAAGACGATTCAAGTGACAGACCCGACCTCGGACAACGGAGTCGCCTCTCTCAAGTCTGGGGGGCTTATGACGATACAGGGTTTCACTCCCTCCACGTGTCATCTATCGGTTGGTCATCACACTGCAGATAACGCCAGTATATCCATGTCGATGCCCAGGCTAGAGGCAAGAGCCATCTCATAAACGCCAGGCTACGACGATCGACTATCGACTACCGAAAGCGGGTGAGGCGACAAGTCCGTGAGGCGAGTCCACACCACTAACGATGTGGGATAACGAGTCTCGAGTCGATCACCACAGTCGGAAGTATCGACTCGAGGACGAGTCCACACCACCGTCCAGTGCCCACCCACGGCGATCGCTTGGGCAAGGGTCAAGGCCCATTTAAGGGTAAAGGTGACAATAATACAAGCCGACTTAACCTTAGGGTTTAGGCAAGTATGATCACTATAAATACCCCGTTCCAGAACTACGTAGGCTTGATTCCTGGAACCTAACAGGATACGTAGGCAATCCAAGATACAGTCTTGGACTCAGCCGCATACATAAAATCCACCCCCTCATTCCTTTTTGGCATTAGGGTTCTTGTGTGTTCATCACTAGATTAAATTAGGGCTCAAATCATTAAGGTGACATAATTTGTCATCGTCATTGGCGCTAGAAGGAGGGTTCTTTTCTATTGATTGAATACGCAAAAACACGATGCCTCCCAAGAAAACCGCATCCAAAACTGCATCTAAAGCAGTCGATCAAGGCTCCCAGATGAATGAGCCGATCGATCCTGATATGCAAGGAGACGAAGATCCCGCCTTGGATCTTATTCAGCATGATCCTCAGCAGAAACAAGGGGAAAAAGATCCAGTTTTGAATCTTGTCCAGGAGACCCACCAACCAGACAAGCAAGCCCTTGCTCCAGAATATCGGGCGCTTGCGGTCGGTTAGCGAGGGGCAAATTTGGAGGTAATGTCCAGGATAATAGCCGAGGCGATTCTACTAGCAAAGCGGCGAGCACGCCTGCCCGAAAAAGCTATGGCGGAGCGGCGAAAAGAAGGCGTGGACAAACCTAAACAGACTCTGGGAAGAAATAAGCGCATCATCTAGCTCGGTGGAAAGGAAGAGGCGCGAGATCCACCAAAAACACCAGAGATGGGACGATGACAGCGCCAGGGAGGAGTTGAATGCAATTTTGGGAAAGAATCAGGTGTCGTGGCTCGAGTCTCCCTTCACGAAGGAGATCGAGAGCTTTCCTAAACCCAAGGGGTTTAAGATACCCAAAATAGAACCTTATGATGGCACCACCGACCCGGAGGACCATCTCCACAGGTATCTATCTCAAATGAGGCTGGATGGGGCACCTGATGCAATGCGTTGTCGGGCTTTCAAGACGCTGCTCGTAGGTCGGGCAAGAGAATGGTTCACGAAGCTACGACCCGGGTCGTTCTCCAGTTTTGCCATGCTCGCTCGAAAGTTCCGAGATGCGTTTATAGTCAATAAGAATTTTCATCTGAGTGCCACGCACCTCGTGAACGTGAGGCGAAGAAAAAGATGAGACAATAATGGAGTATTTGAAGAGGTTTAATCTCGAGGCCATGCAGTCAGGACGCGAGATGACCGACTTCCGATCACATCGTTCGTAGGGGTTGCGTAATACTAAGTTGTACATGAAGTTGAGCGAGAGATGTTCCCCATACCATGGACGAATGTGTCAATGTGGTGCATAGATTCTCGCTCAGGGGAAGAGGCGGTCTGGCGGCACACCCAATCCGGCCGGATGGAATCCAAGAAGGACACCCGAGGTCCGAGCAGAGTCGATCCAAGAGGCGAGGATGTCGAAAGTAAGCCATCGATTTGGGACCGTATCGACACGTCCACCTCGGACCGTGGGGCAGAAGGACCCTCACGTGATAAGGACTTTATCCCACTCAATCGACCTCGATCCGAGGTGTTGTCGATTATGCTTTCAAAAATTTGGCGAAGAAACCGCCACCGTTGAAGAAACCTCGAGAAAGAGGAATGCAAACAAATCTTGTGAGTTTCACGAAGATATAGGCCATACAACGAGGATTGTATCGACACGAAGAGAGATATCGGCGTCTGCATTCGGAAGGAAAGCTAGGCGAAGTTGTTGACAGATCTCGGTATGATGGGCCCAGGGGGCGCGGAGAATTCAAGAGGAAAAACTCCGATCAAGATAGGAACCGAGGTCGAGATGTCCAGAGACGAAGGGATCGGTCACCTCAGAGGAATCGATCCCCGGGTCGAGAAGGAAACAACAGAGAGAATTTTGGTCGAGATAGATATGAAGGTAATCGACCAGTTAACTATGTCAACACAATCTTTGGCCCTGGTGAGAGTGATAAAGACTAGACCAGTGCAGAGCCAGCTTGTAGCTCGAGAGAGCGCAAACAACTTCATTCACGCGGCGAAGTCGGATACGGCCCTCGAGATGATATCCTCAAGTCGAGTCATAGCGAAGGTTAGTTATTGAGGCGATTATTAGCGAGCCCGTGTATCGAGTCCAGATCGATAACGGGAGTGAAGTGAACATCATATATCACTCGGCGTTTCAAGCAATGAAGTTGAAAGAAAAGGATCTAGCCCCATAAATGTCTCCGCTGTTCGGATTCACAGGCAGCGATCCATCCCATGGGCTCGATAAAGTTACTCACGACAGTCGGGGACGGCGAGAAGGGAAGGACACTTGAACTAAGCTATATGGTAGTCAAAGCTCCATCTGCTTATAATGTTATTCTAGGAAGACCAGCGCTCTTCGACCTTGAGCTATCATTTCCACGTTCCATAATAGCATGAAGTTTCCTACCGAACGGTTCCCACAAAGTAAAAGGAGATGTTGAAGTCGCTCGGAGTTGTAACTCTGTAGTCATGAATGGGAAGATGGCGGTTCAACAAGTCTTAGTCGAGGCGATTCGAGAGGAAGAAGAGGAGAAGAGTTGGGTCTCCGTGGCGCGATCAAACGTCCGACTCAGGGAAGGAGAGGGCGATTAGTGTGTGCAAGTCGGGATTTGGATCCCGAGAAAAAAAAAACGACTCTTGGTCGAGCTTTTAATCGAGTTCGGGGACATCTTTGCCTGGAAAGCCACCGACATGCCAGGACTGTCTACCGACATTGCAATTCACAAACTTGAAATTGACCAGGCTAAAAAGCCACTCAAACAGAAGAAGAGGATTTTTGCGTCAGATCGACTTGAAGCTATCGAGTTGGAGGTCGGTAAGCTATTAGCGACCAGTTGTGAGAGAGGTATTCTACCCAGTGGCTAGCTAACCCGGTTTTAGTCAAGAAGCTTGATGGAAGTTGGCGCATGTGTGTAGACTTTACTGATTTGAACAAAGCATGCCCAAAAGACTCGTATCCATTTGCCCCAAAATCGACGGTGTTAGTAGATTCAACCATTGATTTTGAAGTTTTGGTTTTTAGATGCATATAAAGGATACCATCGGATCTTAATGGATCCCCGAGATGCGGAAAAAACAGCGTTTATTACTGAGACTCGGCACCTTCGCTATGTGACCATGCCATTCGGACTAAAGAATCTTTGGGGCAACATATCGAGAGGCGATCAACAAGATATTTGCAAGACAAATTAGGAGATGTATGGAAGTTTATGTAGGCGACTTACTAATCAAGAGTCGATCTATAAGACAATACAGTCGATGCTCGAGAGGTTTTGAGGTATTGAGAGAAACACAGATGAGGCTAAACCCGAAGAAGTGTACTTTTGGAGTCAGTCGGGTAAGTTCTTGGGTTATATGATTTGAAGGGCGGGATTCGAGCTAACCGGATAAAATTGATACAACGAAGAAGAATATGCCCGCACTACGAAATATCAAAGAAGTACAAAGGCTCACGGGTCGAATGGCGCCCTCAATGATTCTATCGAGATCCGCACGGCGTGCACTACCATTTTCAAGATACTCCGAAAGGCCACCCTTTTCATTGGGATGATGAATGTCGATGACCTTTGAACAATTGAAGACTTATTTATCGAAATTACCTACCTTAACTTCACCTCGAGGCGGGGAAAAGATTGTTAGTTTATTTGGCGATATCACGAGGCGATGAGTGCGGTCCTGGTTCGAGAAGGGTACATGGCCAAGTGCCAATCTACTTTGTCGACAAGGCTTTGCATGGCCCCGAGGTCCGATATTCGCCAGCCGAGAAGTTAGCATTATGCCTTGTTCATGCCTCGAGAAAGTTGAGGCCCTATTTTCAAGCTCATCCCGTTGTGGTAGTCACCGACCAACCACTAAAGCAAATATTGGCAAAACCCGACACCTCGGTCGATTGGCAAAATGGGTGATTGAAATGGCCCGATGCGACATCGAGTTCGTCCCTCGAATCTGCGATAAAAGCACAGCCTTGGCGATTTTTTTGGTGAAGGAATCTCTGTCAACTCGATCGGAAAAGCAAAGCCCGGAGGAAAAATGGACTCTTGGTCGATGGAGCATCGAGTAAGGAGGCGGGAGCGCGGGCTCATTCAGTAAGCCCAAAAGGCGAGGAATTCCCGTCGCCTTTGATTCGACTTCAAAGCAACGAACAACGAGGCCGAGTATGAGGCTATGATCACCGGCTTAAAGCTCGCTTTGGTGGGTGTCGAAGATTTGTCGGTTCTGATGACTCGCAGTTAGTGGTCAATCATGTGAAAGGGGAGTATGAGGCTAAGGAAGAAACCATGAAGAATTACTTAGCAGTTGTCCAAAGCCTCATACCAAAATTCAAAACGGTTCAATTCGAGCAGGTCCCCCGAAGTCAGAACAAGAGAGCCGATGCGCTCTCCAAGTTGGCCTCAAACTTCATGTCAAGTAAGAAGGTTCTAGTCGAGTTATTGACCGATAGGAGTTACATCGAGACAGAGGCCCAGCCGATTACTCAGCAGGCCACGTGGATGGACTCGATCGCTCTTTACCTCAAAGACGGAATACTTCCATCTGATAAGGTACAATCTAGAAAAGTTCGACTACAGTCCACTCGATATGCGTTTTTCGACGACATCCTCTACCGGAAGTCTTTTGTAAGTCCATGGTTAAGATGTGTATCTGAAACCGAAGGTGAATATCTCTTAGAAGAAATTCATAGAGGAGTATGTGGAAACCACTGCGGGGCTAGAATGTTGGCTCGAAAATGCAAGTTGGTCGGGTATTTTTGGCCGTCGATGCAACGAGACGCGAACAATCTTGTCCAGAAATGCAACACTTGTCAGATTCATGATAATATCTCCCATCAACAAGCGCAAGACATGAATGTCATCTCGTCGGCATGGCCATTTGATCGAGTGGGGAGTCGATATCGTTGGACCCTACCTCGAGCTCCGGAAATCTTAAATATGTGGTCGTTCTTTGTAGATTACTTCACGAAGTGGGTGAAGCTAAGGCTATACCCGACATCAAAGCTGCAACCATCAAAAAGTTCTTGTGGGTCGACATTTTATGCGGTATGGGATCCCTAAGGCTCGATCTCGGATAACGGTACCCGATTCGAAGATCGTAAAGTTAGAGAATGGTGCAATGAATACCATATCGACCGGCCGATTCACCTCGGTAGCTCATCCACGAGTCAAGCGGTCAAGTCGAGCAAACCAATCGGATGATCAAGTGGGTCCGAAAAAGAGACTAGAGGCGGAAAGGTCGAGATTGGGCGGATTCAACTTCCGAGCATCCTATGGTCGTATAGGGCGACTCTAATTCATCAACCCAGGAAACTCCTTTTTCTTTGGTATATGGGTGTGAAGCGGTGATTCCCGCCGAGATCGGAGTTCCTCTCCTCGAGTTCGGCTTACAACGTGGAGACAAATGATCCCGAACTCCGACAAGAAAGGGACAATGTCGAAGAAGCGAAGGAGATAGCCTCGGCCCGAGAATGGCAAGGTATAAGCAGAAGATCTCTCAATATTACAACTCGAGAGTCAAGCATCGATACTTCAAAGTCGGTGATTTGGTTCTAAGGAAGAATGAAGCAAGTCGACGGGAGGCGGCCGGAAAATTAGCCCTGAATTGGGAAGGACCTTATCGAGATCTCGAAGGTCCACCCCAAAGGTCTTACCAACTTGGTCGAGGCGGATGGAACTCATGTTCCTCGACATTGGCATGCCAACAATCTGAGAAAGTATTATATTTGAGATAAGCTTTACTTTGATGAACTGTTTTACTTTTCAGTTACGAATCTTGTAATAAGTCCATGAGACAATTTTATGAGTATTCTAATCAATTTGTATTTTTTGAGATGCTTTACGTGTTTGTTAGCCAAAACAATACAAGTCCAATGTGACAGAAAAGTTAAAGGCAAAACAATCGAATACGAGTAGAAATCCGCAGTCGGACATCTCGATAAAGCCAAAGCAAAGTTAGCCTAATGGGCGATGAATGCAAAGGCATAGAGGCAGTTCGCGGTCGGGCCAAAGGTCCAAGCTAAGAGCGAGCGAGCCCAAGAGGCAAACAAGGCTAAAGAAAGGGCGGTTCGCATAGTCGGGCCACCGTCCCGATCGAAAGCCGAATGAGCCAGCGGCGAAAAGGCCTGAGACAAAGGGCGGTTCGCATAGTCGGGCCACTGTTCGATCGAAGGTCGAAAAAGCCTAAGAGGCAAAAAGACCTAAAACCAGGGACGCTTTACATTAAAATGCACAACTAAAGGTCAAATAAGCCTTGTTAGGAAATCTACGCTGGGAACGCAGCGAATTCAAAATTTGATTTCCTTTTACCAAGATCGACTTCGTTTAAGCAATAAACAAGCGAGTAGTGAGCGGTGGTTACCTTGGTTGATCTAAAAGATCGGCGCTTTGACCGTCTAAGGAGAGTAGTTACGCAAGAGCATGCGCCCAAGTGTTCGGCCTCTACCGCTAGTCCACACGAACAGCCCGCCGGAATCCCATCATGGATTGCTATTGGAAAACTCCGGTTGCTAGACCGGCCCTTTTCCCCTCTCTCCAACTCTCTATAGGATGCTCTCTATTTTACACAAGAACTGTTAGCTCTTGGAATTATGATGTGTAAAAGAGCTTGACACCCACCTCTTATTTATAGTGATAAGTGGCGCCAATAATAGAGTGGAAAGGAAGAAAACCTTTCTCCAATAAAATAAGGAAAATATAATTGATTGATTTATCTCATTTATTACAATATCTCATATTAAATAAATCTAGGATATTGTCAATATCTTATATTGAATATTCCCAAGATATTGTCAAGATCTTATATTGACAATATTTATCTTTTATTATATTACCATAAATCAATTTACATGTGTGTATATATATATCACATATATAAATCTATATAAAATATGTACTACTAAAATATGTCAAGTGGATGCATATCACATATATGATCCACGCCACATATATATATATATTTATACATACATATTAATATCTAATATTAATATAAGGTAATACTATTAATTAAATTGCACAATCCAAGTGTATCTTATACACTCCAAAATTGTGCCACCTTTAGCCAACAAATTGGCATCCGGAATATTCTTTAATTAATATAATATTATTAATATCTTGTATTTAATTTATTCATAATAAATAAATACCACCATATTAATTTACCACTATAACCTTTATAGTCTCGAGATAAACTTTCCTTATTTGGTTATCAACTATAACCGCATTTTAATCCGACTAGATGTTCTTATGTGTGTGACCCGATAGGCTTCCGAATATGTTGGCCGTAGACACAAAGTGCAAATTACGAAAATGCCCTTCATGCCTAACGATCACGGGATAGCGTCAGCAACACACCGTGACCCCGATCATCGGAAGAGTCAAATGCAATGACTACTACCTTTCATGTGAAAGCGATTACCGTGTAACTTACAATCCTATCATTTGTAATAATATCCATACGGTCGTACGTCGAGTGTCAAACATTAACGACCGTATCTTATAATCTGGATATCATGCTCTCTCGAAGTAACACATTTACTCCCACTTTGCAAAGATTCACGAGAGCTAGACATTCCTTATAAGAAGGCCATTTCGGATATTCGATCCCGAATCATAGGATACGCGATTCCCAGACGACCAATCATGTATACTCCGCGTGCTTGATGTCATACCCAATCACTACCGCATGATCGCCCGTGGCTGGGGAAACCTCAATAGTGTCAAAGCATGACAATCCACACCGTGATGCCATGAAGACTCGGTCAAAAGGATAATTACACAACCGCCACATAGTGTGACACTTATCTCGTGTAAGTGGGTCGATCTAACGTCGCATTCTACAATACACGTCCACGTCATGGTCAAGTGTCTCTACACTTCGATGAACGAGATCTATCCCCGCCCTTAAAGACGAAGACATCCAATATGTGCTAGTCTGTTTATACTATCAATGCCCTGTTTAATAGTACATCGACTAGAGACATTTAAGTATCAAACTTATTAAAGTGATTAGAGATCTCATCAACCATAATCGCCTATCATGGTTTCTATCACGATTTAATACTAGGACGTTATCATATAACAATTCATAATTGGTTCTTTAAAAGAACATATATATGACAAATGAAAAAGCCATTTAATCTATGTACAAACATAAAGAAATAGTAGAAATGATCCGACCGGTCGGATCCGGTCCAACCCGATTGGGTTTAGGACACTATTCCAACAATCTCCCACTTGGCCTAAAACCAATCACTCGCACACACAAGACCAAGTTGAAACACAAGAATCTTATGCAATACTCGCAACCAGCCCTAGCCGTGAACGGATCGCTATCCGTGGGGACTCAGACTATCTTCATATCATGTTCCAAATGACCAAGTCAAAGGAACCGCCTTAACACACACACGAATCTCTCTCGAGACCACGGTCCTTGCTTCAAGCAATAAATCCACTTACTATATCGGCTATATAGAAAGGTGGAAGAACCGTATAAGGTTCATGAATGAACCTTCAGATCCATGTCTTTGCTCCCGCTTGCGCCTCTAAGGCACTACTGTGTTTTGGCTAAGTTGTAGAATTCTGATGACCCATATGCTAGAACATTTCCACTCACTGTATCACTTAATCAAGTATTGCAAACCCAGGCGTAGCTCCCACTCGCCTTCATAAGACTCGGGATATACGTCTCAGTATATCTACGTTTATTTAATTCCAAGTTTCAATAAACTAGAAACTTTCCTTAACTTGTTTAAGGATATTCTCGACATTTACTAGATTTACTTTCATATTTGCTCATGACTATTCATGGACTATGAACATCCGGCATTAGCTATAAGATGGTTCTATCGCGATGCGAAGGAAACCTTCCATAAGCATCATCTTTCACCTTATCCTTAGGACCAACGTCCTAACATAGATAGATCTCGAGAACACCGACTAGCAGCATCCCCTGTCGCGACCTATGCTAAACTCTTTCAGCATCACATCTATATAGGTAAACTATAATTTAACAGCAGTTAAATCTATCACCATAGATTCTTATTTCCAAAATAAGAACGCGCCAATCAAGTGCTTTAAGTAAAGATCTTGAATTACCAAACATTAATTGATCACGACATGGGAGATGATTCATGAGAGAGATATCCAATACCTTACTCAAAAATAGTAATGCACTCCCACTATCCATCTTGCACATTGGGCATATCCTTCTTTTGACTAAATCAAACTCCTTTGATTATCAAACAAAGAAATCGTCTAGAGAAACTTGTTTGAGTCCATAAATGGATCTCGTGGGCTTACATATCATGTTATCGTCTATGAACATCGAGCTGTCTGCCCAACGTCTTCAACACTATCATATAGTCATGATACAAAGTTATAACAAGTATTATCTGAATAGAATCGGGCTCGACCTTGCGGGGACATTCCTCTGCAGGTAAGATGGACTAGGTTCACAACCTTGGTTCATCAGATGGAATCTAATTCAGATATTATGGCTCCTGGCCATATCTCTCAATCTTGCCTTTCAAACATTCTTTCATAAGTCGTGAGATATTCATTCTTCAAGATGAACATACCAACAGCCTTTTCAGGCTTGAGGTTATCCACAGACTTGAGAACTTTGTGTGCACGAGCGGTGTTATATACCTCATCGCTATGCGGCGTCTGCTCATGTTCCAATGGTTGAATGTATCTTTGTGGTTCTCAAACTACTTTGGAGATCTAATTCACTCCCACTGTTTCTCTTGGAAGAAACACTTCCTTTAGAAGACAGCATGTTTGAAGACAAACATTTTGCTCCACGGACAAGTAAACAATATCTAGCGTACTTGCTGAGATATTCCACAAAGTTGCATATGTCGTACCAGGCTCCAAGCCTTTCTGACTTTGCTTATGACAACTTCAAATCATCGGTTAAGACAGATTTGACATTATCCTCTTCCATATCTAATATGGAATTTATTCAACCTTTATTCTTTGGAACTCGGTTAAGTATAAGGGCACTATCCCGAAAGCAGGTAAGGATACATCGCATAACTTAAGTCAAACCTTTATCATATAAAGTGTTGTTTCCATTTTGGGAACACAATCCAATTGCGTATCTCAAATATGGTATCCTTGAAGGAGAATCTTATTCCTTTCAGACGACTTAAAAACACCCTTCAGTATTAATTACTTCAATCCAATTGAAGATTAATTCCTAAGTAGCTCATCAATCTCATATTAAATTACTAGCTCGAACTTTTCGGCTTTCGATTATGCACTTCACTGAGTACACTTGACTATTTCTAAAAATAGAGCGTAGAGATTAATAAACAATTATTTGTGGCATTAATTGTCACAAGCCAACAAACATCGGTATGTTTAGGCTTTAGACAATTTTCTAGATTTTGCAACCTTTTCTTAAAAGGGTATCTTGATCATCTTTAGATAAGATCGTATCACCCACATGATTCATAATCATATGGTTCAACATCATCGAAATGACGTTTAGTTACACGCTTCCCTTCCAGAGAGACTATGTCTAGAACAACCATAGATATTAAGGATAACAGCCATACAAATATTTAGTTGAGATCATCACATATATCAACTATATAGTGATAACAATCTAGTATGTTAGATTCAATGACCTTCCAACTTTATCGAATAACATTTATTCTTTACAATTGAATATGTATACTAAATCCCAACAAATAAGCGAACTTGTGTCCTTCATAAGAACCGAACATAATAACATTTATTTAGTTCCCTTATCGCTTTACTAGATCCGAATGTGGTAAGTGTTACAACGTTTGCTTCACCTTTCCATATCTGTATTTAATCTTTCTAATTTAATCACACTCGCAAGATATCATATATCTAAGAGTTGACTTGAACTTAGATAGATTTATCTCAACTCACTTGCCTATAATAGAAACTTCAATAAGTTCTCTATTTAAGCACATGCCCTAAATTTCCTTTTCAACCCTTTTAAGCACTTGAAAAATGTTTCTTAGTGTAGTCTTCATAAGACTTAAGAAAGATCACAAGAGCTATGTCTTTGATTTCCTTCCATAAAGAAAATCTAATGTTTATTAAATAGTTTATTCATCCTTTTGAATCGTATTCAAAATATTGACTATTTAATTAACCTTTAAGCAATGATAGAATTAAGTCGATACTTAAATCTTACAATTTTGAAAACAACCTTTTTCAAAATTAAACGTGGTCATTCTTATCCAACGATTGAATTAATTGTCATCGTATGACTGAATGATCATCTTGGATCGTATCCAATTTATGACTAATTCATTGAAACTTATTTTAAATGATTTAATCATATCATGAGCTTCCGCTTTCATTAATAATTAAAGTCTCGGAGCACTGCATCAATTATGTAATCTCCTTGTCTCTAACTACTATAACGGGATGGCTCATGTCATTGCTTATTTTAAAAGGATTAAAATTACTTAACCATATTTGAGAACGTTTCTCAAAATTAACAGTCATAATTTGGTTTTTACTAATCGAGAATTAAACATAAATATAAAGTTTGCTAAAACTACAACATAAAAATGAAAATAAAAGAGTGTTGTTGTCTATACACGCAAAATCAAAAATGGTCTTTTGATTTATGATTTTGCTCCCACTACTCCCAATTGACTTTCAAGAATCTTTCAAAAATTCTTTAGTGGCCAAGATCCCATCTGGTTACCCCGATTCCCGACGAGGGCCGATCAACCGGAATAATTCGAAAGGTATGTAACTCTTACCAATCACATCTCTATGTGACTCTTGGTGGTTGACTAGTCAACTCTTTGACAATTCACATCTTTATGTGGTAGTCAACCCTTGCCTCTAGAATAAAACGGTCCCCGACGAGGGCCAATCACCGCAATACTCTAGTCAAGTCATAACCCAATATTCGCGAGATCTCATAATGATCATATCTCAATAACGACGATATACCCGTGGTAGGTCAACTCCCGACGAGGCCGATCGATTGGATCCGAACAAAGGCTCTTCACCGTCGCTATAATATTGGGAGACAATTTTTAAACTTGATTTTTGTTGTGGAAGTATTTACGTAAATTAATTCACTTAATTAATTTTAATTACGGTCTCATCAAATATATCTATCTCTATAGACATACATCCTACACATTTATCTAGATCGTGCCTAGTCATGCATCTATCGTATCATATAAAATAAATACAAGCACAAAATAATTAAATGCGTAAAGTAACCGGTATGATCATGGACTTTTCCTAGGTGCGGTTTGAATACAAGCGAGCGAAACCGCGGGTCACATTCTAAGGGTAGTTGCAACCGCCAATAGGATCTTTAATGCTCCATTCTCCAATGGGATCTTTATTTTAAATCTTTCTTTGGTCTCCATCTTCGCTCCATTCTTGTTACATTTAATTCTATCTAATAAAATAAATACACCCCGCAGACGGGGGAGCTAACGGAATGAGATAAATGCATAAAATAAACTAGGTCACGTTCTTCATAACGGCCTAGGACAATTTTTAAACCAACCAAAAAATTAAATCATTCACATCTATCCTATCGGTCGAGTCCATGATCAATCGGGGTCCATATAATCATATTATATCTACTATATCTAATCCATACAATAAAATCTTATGAAAAAGATAAAATTAAAATTTAACTACTTGCGTCTTAATTAATCAATTAACATTTAATCTATTAAATAATTTTATCCAATCAGTTAACTAATTAACATTTAATTAATTAAATGATTTTAATCGAAATAAAATTAACTATTAATTTTAAACCGATTTTAATTTTAATTTTAATTAATTAGAACTAATCCAAAATAAATCAAAATTAAAATTATTTCTCTTTTGTTTCTTTCCTTTTTGATTCGTAATCAAAGGGATGCTTTTAGTTTCTAAACCAAATTTGGCTTAGGCGCAGCCATTTCCAAAATCAAAATTTTGGAAGTGGCTGCTTGCTGGCCTTTACAAATCAAATATTTGAAAGGGCTGCTTTATTCCAAATCAAATATTTGGAAAGGCCAAATAATTTTGGTTTATGCTGGCCACTTTCCAAAATCAAAATTTTGAAGTGGCTTGCAAACTAAGCCTTTTTCCCAAATCAAATATTTGGAAATGGCTGAGCTATTCCAAACAAAGTTTGGAAAGACCATTATTATTTTAATCGCATGTGGCATCCCAATGATACCAAACTATTTGAACCATTTGGTTAGCCACACGACACAACTAAACAAATGAGATATTAATCACAACTATGAACAATATTGAATCACAAATACACAAAACAAAATTGGGGACCACCGTATGACACCAGCAGCCGCCGGCGATCACACGGTGGTGGTGCCGCCGCCGATCGGCCGAGCACCACCATGCCGCCCTTTTTTTTTTTTTTTTTTTTTTTTTTTTCGCAAATCAAAAATCTTTCATCTTTTAATTACGTGATTTAAACGATAAAATTAACTACGCATAATAACATGCTTATTGCTTAAGCTCGAACCTTTCTCTGATACCACTGTTAGGAAATCTACGCGGGAACGCAGCGGAATTCAAAAATTTGATTTCCTTTTACCCAAGATCGACTTCGTTTAAGCAATAAACAAACGAGTAGTAGACGGTGGTTACCTTGGTTGATCTAAAAGATCGACGCTTTGACACCGCCGTCTGGAGAGTAGTTACGCAAAGAGCCGCCCAGTGTTCGGCCTCTACCGCTAGTCCACACGAACGACCCGCCGAATCCCATCATGGATTGCTATTGGAAAACTCGGTTGCTAGACCGGCCCTTTTCCCTCTCTCCAACTCTCTATAGGATGCTCTCTATTTTACACAAGAACTGTTAGCTCTTGGAATTATGATGTGTAAAAGAGCTTGACACCCACCTCTTATTTATAGTGATAAGTGGCGCCAATAATAGAGTGGAAAGGAAGAAAACCTTTCTCCAATAAAATAAGGAAAATATAATTGATTGATTTATCTCATTTATTACAATATCTCATATTAAATAAATCTAGGATATTGTCAATATCTTATATTGAATATTCCCAAGATATTGTCAAGATCTTATATTGACAATATTTATCTTTTATTATATTACCATAAATCAATTTACACATGTGTATATATATATCACATATATAAATCTATATAAAATATGTACTACTAAAATATGTCAAGTGGATGCATATCACATATATGATCCACGCCACATATATATATATATATTTATACATACATATTAATATCTAATATTAATATAAGGTAATACTATTAATTAAATTGCACAATCCAAGTGTATCTTATACACTCCAAAATTGTGCCACCTTTAGCCAACAAATTGGCATCCGGAATATTCTTTAATTAATATAATATTATTAATATCTTGTATTTAATTTATTCATAATAAATAAATACCACCATATTAATTTACCACTATAACCTTTATAGTCTCGAGATAAACTTTCCTTATTTGGTTATCAACTATAACCGCATTTTAATCCGACTAGATGTTCTTATGTGTGTGACCCGATAGGCTTCCGAATATGTTGGCCGTAGACACAAAGTGCAAATTACGAAAATGCCCTTCATGCCTAACGATCACGGGATAGCGTCTAGCAACACACCGTGACCCCCAATCATCGGAAGAGTCAAATGCAATGACTACTACCTTTCATGTGAAACAGCTTGATTACCGTGTAACTTACAATCCTATCATTTGTAATAATATCCATACGGTCGCACGTCGAGTGTCAAACATTAACGACCGTATCTTATAATCTGGATATCATGCTCTCTCGGTAACACATTTACTCCCACTTTGCAAAGATTCACGAGAGCTAGACATTCCTTATAAGAAGGCCATTTCGGATATTCGATCCCAATCATAGGATACGCGATTCCCAGACGACCAATCATGTATACTCCGCGTGCTTGATGTCATACCCAATCACTACCGCATGATCGCCCGTGGGCTGGGGAAACCTCAATAGTGTCAAAGCATGACAATCCACACCGTGATGCCATGAAGACTCGGTCAAAAGGATAATTACACAACCGCCACATAGTGTGACACTTATCTCGTGTAAGTGGGTCGATCTAACGTCGCATTCTCAATACACGCCCACGTCATACCCAAGTGTCTCTACACTTCGATGAGACGAGATCTATCCACGCCGCCCTTAAAGACAGAAGACATCCAATATGTGCTAGTCTGCTTATACTATCAATGCCTGCTTTAATAGTACATCGGCCTAGAGACATTTAAGTATCAAACTTATTAAAGTGATTAGAGATCTCATCAACCATAATCGCCTATCATGGTTTCTCTATCACGCTTAATACTAAGGGCGTTATCATATAACAATTCATAATTGGTTCTTTAAAAGAACATATATATGACAAATGAAAAAGCCATTTAATCTATGTACAAACATAAAGAAATAGTAGAAATGATCCGACCCGGTCGGATCCGGTCCAACCCGATTGGGTTTAGGACACTATTCCAACAAGCCTAAGGGGCAAAAGACTAAGGCAAGCAAGTCGATCTCAAGTGCAATAAGAACCAAGGGTTCATAATACACTTGGGGGGCAACACAATATTAACAATAAGAACAACAAGTACAGTAAATGAAGTGAATAATGAGTAGCGAGCAGAGCCAGGAGCTCGACAAGCGGAAGACTATGAAACATTAAGACGAGCAGAGTCAAGTCAAGAAAGGTAGCAAAATCAAGTCAAATTCAAAATAAAGTTAATTACACGACAAGGCCAGGTCGAAAAGACCAGCCAAAGTTAAAATAAATATGGTTACAAATCAGAAGTTCGAATATCAAAAGAAGAAGATATAAAAAACATCAAGATCAGGGGTCGGCTTCCGGAGTCGGCTCAGTTGTGGCAGGGGTCGGATCGGCGGTCGGATTGATTGATTGCAGGCGAGGCGAGGAGGAGCATACTTTATAGTCAAGGACTCTCCTCATTGAAACTCCTCAAAATCGATCATCATACGACTTTCTCCGAGTTAGGATTGTAGAACATAGGCGTGCGGAGAGTCGACATGTCGAAGCTCGGGCGACCTCCTTCATCGATCCACGGCCAGGGTATATCCGCCCATCATCGAGGCCCGCATGATCACTTCTAGATCATCTTCAAGGTTGGATGACTTGCGATACTCCATGATGGCCTCGGTCTTAGCCTCTTCGACCTGCGCCTGCGCTCGATGTAATTCACCTGTGGCGCATCTCGATCTTGGCGAGCCTTCCTCGCTTCTTCGTCTGCAGACTTTACGACACTTCTGCTGCGACCTCTCATAGTCTTGAGCCGGCTTGAGCAGCTCTCTACCCTGATCTTGCCTTTCATCTCGCAGTCGGTCTAGCTCCTTCTCGGTAGTGGCCAGCTTTGCTTCAGCAGCCACCAACCTAGCTTGCAGATTCTCGAGCTCAGCGACCGACTGTTGCTTCAACTCGTTATATTGTTGCTCCACGGCAGAGAGTGCGGCGCTTTTTGCGATGTTGTCTTGGAGTAACTTTGCCATTCTCTTTCTTAATTTCGTTCGCGACTCTCCTGCTTTTGGCGACCGCAGCGAGCGACCTCCCGACCAACAAGGGTATGCTACAAAATAGAAGAACGAGTTAATAAATAAACAGGCATGGACCTTGAGGAAAACAAATATAAAAAGAAGGATCGACTTACGAGGCGATTCAGCTTCCGCAGAACATAAGACAAGTCTTTGTCATCCACACCGGCGTAATCATCAAAAACCCAGTCCACACCGATTCCTGACTCGGCAGTGGTCTCAGCAACCTTCTTCCTCTTCGCTTCCCGAAGCTGTTCCCTCACCACCTCGGCAACAGATGGTCTTTTCTTTGTTTGCACTGCCGGCTCTTCAACATTAACCTCGACATTCGAGGTCAAATCGATAGGCTCCTCCTCGTCTTCGTCTCGAAGAGAGCCGAATCGGACAGTTAACTCGCCGGCGGTCGAGGGCATTTCAGTCGATCCAGCCGCGGCAGACGGCTCGATTACAGCAGGGCTTCTCCTAGGTCGATGGACGGCCCCTTCTCGAGAAGAGGAAGGCACACTGATCTCAGCCATTGGCAAGTCGGCAGTGACCTGACCCTCGAGAGGTGGAGCAGCCACGACCGTCGATTCAGGAATGCGCTGGGGGTTGGTGACCCTGGAGAATTTGCCCACTGCAACATAGAAAAAAGACAAGTTAGTCATGACCGACAAACAACTAGTTATCGACTCAAAGAATAGCCAGTATGTAAAAGCAAGTAAACATCCTATGATTCTCGTGATCAGGAACATTCAGGCCTACGTAGGGCATGGGCCCAGCTTCCTCCAAGCGAGCCAGGTGATACAGGAGACTCAGGTCTCGAGTACACACCTCGAAATTGTGTCCACTTAAGAGTCGAGCCTCGTGGGGAGCTGGTTCCTTCCCAAGCTTGTCTTGTTTCCCCTCTCTCGACCTCCATTGACCAATATAGGGGTTGTCCAAACCATGACGGAGAAAAAAGAATCGAGGCTTCCACTCCCCGTGAGAAGAAGGCCCTCTCGTAATAAACTCATGGCGATTTGCTCTCCTCTGGAAGGAATACCATAACTTGTCGGGTGTGGCAGCAATCTTGTAGTAGTATCGAAACACGGGCACCGAAAAGCATACCCGGGCCACTCGACACGCTATGATGAACCCCATCGAGTTCGACGCCATTCGGGCGAGTTGGGAGACGCTATCTCTCGTAATGGTGAAGGATGGCGAACAATTTGGACAAAGTGGAAACCTTAGTCCACTCGCCAGATTGATTTTAAATAAACAATGCAAAACCCCTCTGGGCTCATCCATGCGAATCGATGCAGGCTGATGGGAGTCGAGATTCAAGCGGAGGATGAACTATCTTCAGTACTTCCCACATTTTCAAGAATGTCCTCTGGAGTAAGTGTGCTAAGACACCTTTTGCACCCTTTCCGTCCATCCTAGTTACTAGTTTTTTAGGCTGGTTAGGGACAGGAGGAGAGGAAGCTACAGGCTCACCGGAGTCTCCCCGGAGAAGAAGATCGGAGATGACAGGTGCAGGAGATTGGCTATGAATGGGTGTGTCACTACCCCTATCTCGATTCGATTCTTATTCTTCTTGTAGACATGAACAAAAACAAAAGAAAAGATGAAGAACGCTAAGATAAAAGAAATGATCTTACTTGGTGTTTTGGATTTGGAGATTGTGAGAAGAAATAGCAAGCAGGTTGCAACAGCGTCTAGCTTCTCTCCTTTTATATGAAAGTAGAAGATTTGCAAATGATTTGAAGAGACGTGGGTTATGGGGGTTATAACCCCTGGAAATCGCGGTAATCAAGGCAATGACGCGTCTTTTGTGGGATTCGAAGCGTTTCGTGGGCTAGATACCGTTCCACGTGGATACTAGGCAGTTAGGGTTATGAAAAGGCGGGCTTTCTCCCGCCCAAAGAAAAACCCAACTCGAAGACGATTCAAGTGACAGACCCGACCTCGGACAACGGGAGTCGCCTCTCTCAAGTCTGGGGGGCTTATGACGATACAGGGTTTCACTCCCTCCACGTGTCATCTATCGGTTGGTCATCACACTGTAGATAACGCCAGTATATCCATGTCGATGCCCAGGCTAGAGGCAAGAGCCATCTCATAAACGCCAGGCTACGACGATCGACTATCGACTACCGAGCAGTGTGAGGCGACAAGTTCGTGAGGACAGAGTCCACACCAGCTAACAGTGTGGGATAACGAGTCTCGAGTCGATCACCACAGGTCGGAAGTATCGACTTCGAGGACGGGTCCACACCACCGTATCGAGGCCCACCCACAACGATAGCTTGGGCAAGGGTCAAGGCCCATTTAAGGGTAAAGGTGACAATAATACAAGCCGACTTAACCTTAGGGTTTAGGCAAGTATGATCACTATAAATACCCCCATTCCAGGAACTACGTAGGGCTTGATTCCTGGAACTTAACAGGATACGTAGGCAATCCAAGATACAGTCTTGGACTCAGCCGCATACATAAAATCCACCCCCTCATTCCTTTTTGGCATTAGGGTTCTTGTGTGTTCATCACTAGATTAAATTAGGGCTCAAATCATTAAGGTGACATAATTTGTCATCGTCATACTGATTTACAGTTTTTGGTACTGTGAATCTGTTTCTCTCTACTTTGTGCTGATTGGAAAAGATGGGTCTGATTTGATAGTCCATTGTGACGCTTGCGATGAATGGATCAGCGTGTTTTTGACATTTTCTATGTCAACTTGTGTCAATATGCTCAGTACAACCTAGTGAACTTCTCATATGTGTTAGAAGGTTAACCTGAATCTTCTGACTCCATGTCGATTTGTTGTTTACTTCCTACACCTTTTGATCTAAACTTGCCTTATTTGCCTGTATTTCTCTCCCACATTGGCCAAGGGTGTTTATATTAGATACTGTTGCCTGCTTCGGATTGATATTCCTAGTCTTGCTAATTCATAATGTTCTGTTTAGACAAATATAGAACATAGACAGCTTGAAATGTTCCTCTGGTTTCTTTTCATGTATACTTCAGAATTTTGGTTTGCAAATATCATTTTCAGATGGCTTAACAATACTAGCTATGATAGTTATGTTCTTGTTTGTTAAGCATATGTTTCAAGCATAAAAAAACATTAGGGGTTATCAGAATGTACAATGCAGCTTTAGCTGTAGATTTTGTCTTGCTTCAAGTTTGTGAATACTTGTAGCTGATTAAACTAAACCCATAAACCTGAATTTTATTGCATCGTTTCATCCTTCCTTTCTTTAAGCCTATATAGAAAGTAGTCAACTTGCATTTATGTGTCTGTTTCTTTCCTCTTGTGTACTTTATTTTGTGAGGATTTTGATGAAAGTCATTTAATGTTAATTATAGAAGGGTAGCTACGATACCTATGACTATCTTTGACAGACTTGTACCGTATGTTGTTTTGAATCAGGTTGAGGCTCTGTGGACTTTAAATTTACATGGTGTCTACAATACTTTTTTGCTATTCCATTTCAGTTCGTTTGCCAGTTTCGAATTCTGCTTATCCTCTTTGTAAATTGTCTTTAAGATTTAGCTTTTAAATGCATCATCGATCAGCCCTCATCCTGTAACATGCTTATAGTTGTGTTTATCGATGTATTCGAGAATTGGTTTAATGTATCTTCACTCATCCAACCTACAGGTTATGCAAGCCTTAAGAGATATAGAGAGAGAAGAGGAAGACCAACAACTGGAGAGTCCTATAGCCCAGGTCCAGGTTGCTGCTGTTCACAGGGCTTCAACATATGGTGCTCAACTGCTCATCTAGAGTACCATATCTCTCCATACACCATACACCAAGTCCCACCATACCTAACAGGACACCCCTACCCCTCACTGGAAAGAAATTTACCAAGTTGTTGCATGATTTCAGCACGGACAACAGAGGACACCACAGCGGAAACTACTCAATTCCATTGAAGCTGTGGAGAAAGTGATGAGAGCGGAGCTTCAAGAATGGAAGAATTCTCCTGCTGCCAAGAAAGCGGAGAGACAACAGAAAGTCCGTACGTTAACGTGAGTTTTCAGCCACCATGTCAACGAAACGTAAGTAATCGAGACAACCACCTCTTATCGCATAGACATCAACGTCACGGATTTTCTCGTTGTCTCTCGATTTAAGTGGCAGCAGGAGAATTCTTCCATTCTTGAAGCTCCTCTCTCATCACTTTCTCCACGGCTTGATGGAATTGAGTAGTTTCATTTGTGGTGTCCTCTCATTGTCCGTCTTTGAAATCATGCAACAACTTGGTAAATTTTTTTCCAGTGAGGGGTATTAGGTATGGTCGGACTTGTTGTATGGTGTATGGAGAGATATGGTGCTCTAGTATAGGACTCTCCAGTTGACGGCCTTCCTCTTCTCTCTCTATATCTCTTGATTGTGATTGGAAAGTACATATTTATACAAATTGGCTTGTTGTCACATATGATCCTTTGAGCTCCTTCTATCCTACCTTCAGGCTGAGGAACCTTATACTTTCCCCATCGCCATTGCCTTAAGTAAGGATGTCAATGTGTGGCACATAAGATTAGGACACCCCTCTCTCTTAGAGTTTAGTTCTCAAAAAAAAAAAAGAATTGTAATATTCATATCAATGATAAAACTTTGTTTTGTGACTCATTTCCGCATGGATAACTGCATGCCTAAAAAGTTAATCAATTTTTCCATTTTAATTGTCACATAAAATAAGTAAATCATTCTTCTTAATTTTACATAAAATAATCAATGACTAATATATTAAGTGAAAACTAAATTTTTGTTAATATACTTAAATGTAGGAAAAACTCATTTTACTCACTTTCCAATCACATAAATGTTCCTAAGCTTAATAACAGAAAAACGATTTTTCTCTTTTTATCTCGGAGCATATCCAATGTGGTTTACAAGAAGAGAACTCAGGGATAATGTACCTATATCCGTAAAACTCCAATGACTTGAGTCGATTGTACTTTTTAGTCGCACAGTTCATTAATAATGGCGTCATGTCAACATAGAACCGACATTTGCATTTTTTTCGGAATATAAAACATATTTATTGTACTTTGCATATAGTTACAGAACGCCCATTGATATAACCATTACATATGGATACCCTTCAACAAACGATCCGTATAAGGAGAAAAACGTTGTTTGTAAGATCTCTCCATAACATCTTATCTTTCGGCTACTATTAATTCTCTAGTAATAGATATTTATCATTGACGGAGGTCGGACTAGCTCTTGCCACATGTCATTTTCCTATCGACTGAATATCAAATGAAGACAGAAAGCGTAATATTGAGGGCCAGGAGCCCCACCTCATGCCTAAGGGCAGACCTACGCCCCATGAGAGAGGTCTAACATGTTCTCCCATACGGACCACCGTTGGTCGGCTCGGTCGTAATGGAGGACGGGTAAACGCAGTTTAGGCCGAGACGGCCCATGGGACTCGACGCAGGTCGGCCGGAGCCTCCATTATCCAAAATGTGCACGTGTTATAAATCAGGATAATTATAGGAAGATCCTTTACCCATTAGGACTCTGATCCTATCAATTTAAACTGTCCGTGATTATCTCCTAAATTAAAGGGATTGACCCGTTGAGAATCTTTAGGGGTTACAAAAGACAGTCCTTGATGAACACGACATAGGCTTGCCAAGGACGAGATGTCCTCTATATAAAGAGCTGACATTTGCATTTTTTTCGGAATATAAAACATATTTATTGTATTATGCATATAGTTACCGAACGCCCACTGATATAACCATTACATATGGATACCCTTCAACAAACGATCCGTATAAGGAGAAAGACGTTGTTTGTAAGATCTCTCCATAACATCTTATCTTTCGGCTACTATTAATTCTCTAGTAATAAATATTTATCATTGACGGAGGTCGGACTAGCTCTCGCCACATGTCATTTTCCTATCGACTGAATATCAAATGAAGATAGAAAGCGTAATATTGAGGGCTAGGAGCCCCGCCTCATGCCTAAGGGCAGACCTACGCCCCATGAGAGAGGTCTGACATGTTCTCCCATACGGACCACCGCTGGTCGCCTCCGTCGTAATGGAGGACGGGTAAATGCGATTCGAGCCTGAGCGGCCCATGGGACTCGGCAGCAGTCGGCCGGAGCCTCCATTATCCCAAAATGTGCACGTGTTATAAATCAGGATAATTATGGGAAGATCCTTTACCCATTAGGACTCTGATCCTATCAATTTAAACTGTCCGTGATTATCTCCTAAATTAAAAGGATTGACACGTTGAGAATCTTTAGGGGTTACAAAAGACAGTCCTTGATGAACACGACATAGGCTTGCCAAGGACGAGATGTCCTCTATATAAAGAGCCGACATTTGCATTTTTTTCGGAATATAAAACATATTTATTGTACTATGCATATAGTTACTGAACGCCCACTGATATAACCATTACATATGGATACCCTTCAACAAACGATCCGTATAAGGAGAAAGAACGTTGTTTGTAAGATCTTTTCATAACATCTTATCTTTCGGCTACTATTAATTCTCTAGTAATAGATATTTATCATTGACAGAGGTCGGACTTGCTCTCGCCACATGTCATTTTCCAATCGACTGAATATCAAATGAAGACAGAGAAAGCGTAATATTGAGGGCAAGGAGTCCCGCCACATGCCTAAGGGCAGACCTACGCCCCATGAGGGAGGTCTGACATGTTCTCCCATACGGACCACCGTTGGTCGGCTCGGTCGTAATGGAGGACGGGTAAACGCAGTTCGGGCCGAGACGGCCCAAGGGACTCGACGTAGGTCGGCCGGAGCCTCCCTTATCCGAAATGTGCATGTGTTATAAATCCGGATAATTATGGGAAGATCCTTTACCCATTAGGACTCCGATCCTATCAATTTAAACTGTCCGTGATTATCTCATAAATTAAAGGGATTGACACGTTGAGAATCTTTAGGGGTTACAAAAGACAGTCCTTGATGAACACGACATAGGCTTGCCAAGGACGAGATGTCGTCTATAAATGCAAAGAGCCGACATTTGCATTTTTTTCGGAATATAAAACGTATTTATTATACTATGCATATAGTTACCGAACGCCCACTGATATAACCATTACATATGGATACCCTTCAACAAACCATCCGTATAAGGAGAAAGACCTTGTTTGTAAGATCTCTCCATAACATCTTATCATTCGGCTACTATTAATTCTCTAGTAATAGATATTTATCATTGACGGAGGTCGGACTAGCTCTCGCCATATGTCATTTTCCTATCGACTGAATATCAAATGAAGACAGAGAAAGCGTAATATTGAGGGCCAGGAGTCCCACCTCACGCTGAGGCGGACTCACGCCCACGTGAGGAGGTCGACATGTTCTCCCATACGGACCACCGCCGGTCGGCTCGGTCGTAATGGAGGATGGGTAACGTAGTTCGGGCCGAGACGGCCCATGGGACTCGGCAGCAGTCGGCGAGAGCCTCCTTATCCGAAATGTGCACGTGTTATAAATCAGGATAATTATGGGAAGATCTTTTACCCATTAGGACTCTGATCCTATCAATTTAAACTGTCCGTGATTATCTCCTAAATTAAAGGGATTGACACGTTGAGAATCTTTAGGGGTTACAAAAGACAGTCCTTGATGAACACGACATAGGCTTGCCAAGGACGATATGTCCTCTATATAAAGAATCTCAAGGAAATACGAGAGACTTGATTCCTGAACAATTACATGATACATAGGCAATTTGGGATACCACTTTCCACCACGCTCAGTAAAAATTCATCAAATACTCCTCCGTTATTAGGGTTCTAGTTCTTAAATGATTTTCATTAGGGTAAATATGGCGCAGATTACATCACCGACGAGATCCAGCATTGTCAATTGGCGCTTGAAGGAAGGTCTAATTACTGACAATTTGTTCAAGATTATCATCATGCCACCAAAAAAGACCACCAAGAAATATCAAGGAGAAACCATCAGCGATGGTGGGGACAGGATACATGAGGGGTGACTGCAAACCCCACCACCAATCAGCCTCATCAGCATGAGCAAATTGCACTGGATCCAACTCAACAGGCGTTGGTTGAGCAGTTAGCCGCTATGGATGCGTCTACCTTGCAGGCTGCCATTGATGCAGCAGCACAAGAAAATGATCTAGGGGATTCTCTCTTGGAGTATATGCATACGACACCTCCTCCTCCCAATACAAGTATGTATGTGTTTTTGCCAATCAGGTTTTCTACCGTTTTAGGGATTGCCATTGTGCATCTTACCGATTTTGATATTTTGCTCGTACTTGTATGGGAAATAATTGGTGGCTGTAGATATTACTCAATCAATGCCATTAGTTTACCATTATGTTGCACATACATCTCTGACGACACGGATCGATAAATGCGATCTGACAAAACATGCGATGATCTGGTTAATTCCAAAATTTAAGGACACGACATATGCGCCAAGCAACGTTATATGTATATATTTTATATGATGTAAATAAGATCCAATTTATCAAAAAAAAATCGTAAAAATGTAAAAAACTAGAAAAAATAAGATAGGTAATACATAAACTCTATTAATATCTAAAATAGATATTCGACCTTAATACGATGCCAAAAGAAATTGTGATTGATTTTCAACATATAAACTTAATACGGCGTTCTATTTATTAAATTATTATAGAAGTATAAATTGTGTATTTTAACGTTTCCATTGAAAGAAAAACTTAAATAAGATTTTTAAAAAAAAAATTGGGTTCATGAGTGTCGGTGCCGTGTCGACAGCGTGTCGGATTAAATAATATTATTTTAATCAACCGACACGTGTCGGACACGTGTCGTGTCGTGTCGAAAATGTGTCGGACACGACGAACGACGCCCAGATTAAAGTGTCGGTGCATAATAGGTTTACCAATACTGACACGCCCAAAAATAAGGCAAAAACGGCGTTGGATCACTCCGTACGTATTCAACTTGTGGTTATCGGAGTAAGTAAATTTTATGTAATAGTGATATCATGACATAAAATAAGATAGAAGTGCAAGCAACTGAATGAAAAAAAAAAAGGAAAAAGAAAGAAACTCAAAATGCAAATGAGTAGGAAATCCTGTTTACTAATTGCATTGCCATGCCAACAATAACTGTGCAGGTTGAAATAAAGATCATGTCTCTAGTGACATAACATCAAATCTAGTTTTGAGTCGCCAGGTTGACGTTTGTCCCCTGAAACATCTAAAGGCACAATAGTAATGATCCAATTTTAACCGGCATAGTAACGGGTCGGATGTACTACAATGACAAGCAAGTCGATCCCACGAGGATCTAAATAGCATTGATTCATCCTACAGATTTCATTTCAATTGGAATTTGGTTATTCACCAGTGTCGAATACCAAGTCACTTTCGAACTTAGTTTAGGTCAACCAAAGGTGGATCACGTGTGGATTAACACTAAAACGGAATGAAAACTAAAAATAATAAGGAAACAGAAATAGCCTAACCATGATCGAATTAACTACTTTCGCCTCTCTAATCGATAATCGGGAATGAGATTCTACCAACCAACCATCCTTAGGTTTCTATCGATAAATCCGTGGACGCAAACTCCTAAAGTTGTACTAGACGCTAAAACAACAATCTAACACCCGTTGTCCGGTTCAACAATCTTTTTTTAAAAATTTAACTGACCGAGACAAGATTAAGCACTAAAGCCGCTCGATTCACGCCGACAAACCTCGTTAAGTAATCGAATCTTAACAACTCAGTCAACTAGAAATAACGATCATAGAACCCATTTTCCACACCCCTTCACAACATACATTTATAAAAATGGTGTGTAAGTGATCATGAACTATGTGATCTAGCCAATTCACGCAATAAGCACAAGTTCACGTGAATTAATCAATAGAGCAATAATTAAATACTACGGATTCCCAATTTCACTAATTAGAGGGGAAATTCATCAATTTTCACATGATTTGACTATGTGATGATCTCTCTACTATGTTAATAAAAAAAAAAAATCAACAATCAAACATGTAAAGAAGGCCATTAAACTGAAAAACGAGATGCAATTTGTTACCAAGTGCTAGAAATTCGAAATGGATCCAATCTCATACAAGTTCTTGCTCAAAAAGGAGAAATTGAGTTTCCACTTGCAAAAGATGGTAAAATCTAATCTAAATCTACCTAAATCTAAGTAAAAGAGAAGTAAATATGGAATCTAGGGTGAAAAGAAGTGAAAAACGGCCTAAAGTATCCTTAAATACATATCGAAATCTCTTAAGATATGGGGTAAAAATCCTATTTATACTTTTCCCAAAAAGTGTAGAAAAAACGAGCCATAGTGCACGCCTTAGCAATTTTGGCACGCGCCACGGAGAAATTGCGGCCTCCGGAAATCTGTTGGAACTCTCTCTGGCGTGTGCTAAAAACATATGGCGTGCGCCAGACTGGATCAAGATCAAGCAGAATGCTCTCTGTTTCATCTGGCGTGCGCTAAAGGCTAGTGGCGTGTGCCATCTTCTATGGCGCATGCTTGGAGTGCTGTGGCACGCGCCAAACTGATCAAAACTTGGACATAACACTTTGTTTGATCAATGGCGTGTGCCTGAGTATCATTGGCGCACGCGAAAGCTACAGAATCCCATTTTCTTCACTTTTCCTCACTCTTTTCATTCCTAAGCTTCGGTTACTCCTCTTTAAACCTTATGCCTTGTCTCGGGATCACGAGACACCTATATCTCACATCACAACAACGAAAAGCATACAGAACGTAATTCTGCGAGATAAATATGGCTCAAATAGATACTAAGGTTTCTCGTCTATGTGACGATTGATGTAAATCAACCAGATGGTGCATTTTACTATGTTTTACTCCCATTTCTTGAGCATTTAGTGATGTTTTCGTATCAATTTTAGCAAATATTGTGATGATATTGACCAGATTTTGTATATAGTAAATATTAAAAGAACTGACCAATTTGTCATATTTTGAGGCTCATTAGCCTAATTTTGTTATCATATTTACCCGTGGTATCTTTGTGTTTTTGTTTTGCACCAGATACCAAGGTATGGAGCCTTAATGTGGTGATGATTGAAGCTAAGAGAGTGTTTGAAAAGCAATCCAAGGATCAAGAATGAGAGCCCTTCAACTCTGTTTTGTACCCGGCTCAGGCCGGAAGTCACCCGGCTTGCACCGTGTAGAGTTCAAGGAAAGCAGAAGGATTCTCTTGTGTACCCGGCGCAGACCATAGTATTAGGCGTCCGCCATGTTTCGTGAGTTTCATCAGACAGAGCATTTAATGTTTATGACAGTTCCAACTACTCTGTTAGTTCCGGCGCACGCCGAAGACAAACCCGGTGCAGACCGGCAAACCGATTTCAGAAATTAAAAGAGCACATTTTGCTCTCATTTGGAGAGAACACATAGAAACCCGCTCTCACTCTTATTGATGGCATTCCAACCTCCAAGGCTCTTCTAGCCAAAATTACTCACATTTAGCTATTAAATGCAAGTGTAACTCTTAAGAATTCTTAGTTTGATCTTTTGGATTATTTGGTTGGGGCAAGATTAACACTTTTGTGTATCAAACTCCATTGAAGCTCCTTGAAGTTGATTGGAAGTTTCTCTTTTCAAGTTCATAGCTTGTGATTGGTAAATTCTTAGCTTTTACTTTGTTTTAATTGTTCTCATTGCCATGAATACTAACCTTGACAAGTTGGTACTCATAGTAATGAGTGACTAGTTCTATACTAGCCAAGGCAATGTAGTTGATATAATTTAGTCTCTTGTGGTTGATTGGGAATGATTGTTTATGTTTCTTAGTTTCAATTGTGTTGAATATTTTCCTACTTGCATTGTATGGCTTGTTTGTATTGGAGTAATTAACCAATGCTAGCACACACACACTTAATGGATACCGAACGGAGATATTAGGTGTGAGAAAGAGGTAGGAGAACCGAAAGGTAAAGTTGACCTTTGTTGGAGTTCAATTTCTTATCGAGGGAGTTGACTAGTTCTTGCATTCAAGTGTTTATCATGTTGAATCATTAGGTCTAAGGTTCTTAGGCCAATGAGGAGACATAGTGCAACTTTCATACACTCGTATGATGAGATGAGGTTGTTAGTTTAGGAATGCATCATTTCACACACTTGAACATCTTTGGAAGGTTGGTAGGCATCATTCCCATGATACTATAAGAGAAGGTTTGATCAATGAAATTGCCTTGGTTAGTCCTTTTATCATTCGATTATCGAATAATAGTAGAATAGAACAATTACTTTCTTGTCTCTTGCGACTTAGATCAAGATAATAATAGCTATTTGGTGTTTGACCTCACATCCCTCTGGGATACGACCTTGACCACTTACTCGACTATAATTGACCCGGTACACTGCCGGTAAGATTGGACATCTAGAAAGTTCCGATCATGTTTTTGGAGCCGTTGCCAGGGATTGTGTAATGGTTGATACTTATATTAGCTAGAAAATTCTTGAGAATAAGTGAATCTTTTCTATCTCTTTTCTATTTTATTTCTTTCGTGCTAACCTCTTGGTGAGTTACCAAGTGTTATTTTATTATGCTTTTGTGGTTTTCCATCTTGTAGTTGATGAACCGTTCTCGCGTGGTAAGACCCCGATACTCCTTATATCCCATATATCAATACTTATATTAGGGATCTAATTGTTGAGAATAAGGTTGGCCAAGCTCGTAGTGAATTGGATCTTAGTGAAGCATCTTCACAAGAATCATTACATCAAGAAGAGAGAATGGATGAGGTTCCAAGAAATGCACAAGGATGGCATAACCACGAAAATGCCCAAGTTGAACAAAATCCCTTAAATCCAAATGACTATCCTCCATCACCACCACCGTAAGAACCATATCCACAAATTCCACCACCTCCAATTGAACCACCTCCATCGATTCCTTCACCCACCCCAAGAAGAATATCCATACGATCCACCCCCAAATCCACCTTACCAAGATAGTCCGCTTTGTGAGCAAGCCACTCAAAGAAAAAATCAAGTTCATAATCCTATTCGGCTACCTCACATTGATGCTTAAAACTTTTCAATCAAGTCTCATATGTTCGGTCTAGTGGAGAGTCGATCTCAATTCCATGGAAAGGCCCATGATGACCCGTATTCACATCTTTATAACCTTGAAGAAATATGCAATATGGGATTCCAAAATAGTGCTTGTCAAGAATTTACCCGTCTTGCATTATTTCATTTTTCTTTGAAGGGTCAAGCAAATGAATGGCTTATGTCACTTCCCCACCATCACTTGCAATCATAGGATGATATACACACCAAGTTTTTGAAGCAATACTTTCCATAGGGTAAATATTTGGAGCTGAAGTTAAGAGTTACTACTTTCAAGCAAAATTTAATTGAATCTTTGGACAATGCTTGGGACCGTTTTAAGAAGCTTTTGAAGGCATGTCCGAACCACGATTATACTTTGGACATGCAAGTCCAATTATTTTTTAAAGGCTTGAATAAAGGGTCAAGGGCACAAATTGATTTGGCATGCCATGGATCACTTATGATGAGCACGACCCAAGATGTTTATAAGGCTATTGAAAGAGTGGCAAGAAATGAGAAACTGTGGGATCCCTGCAGCCCAAGTGAAATGGAAGTTGCCATTGGGGATGAGCATAATTCAAATGAGAAAGAAGTTTTGAGAAAAATGGCGGTGATAAATAAGAGGGTTGATGAATTACAAGCGGGGAAGAGAGAGTTGAAGCATCAAGAATGTGATGATGTGACATTTGGTATTTTTCATATCGAAGAATTATCAAACTCCGATGTATCTACACAAGAAGAAATAGTTTTATTGGGACAACATTGAGATTTATGTTAATGATCCACCATTTATAGCACAACAAGCCCCGAACCAAACAAAAGAGTATGTGGCCAATTTAAGAAAATTATTGGAGAACTTGATGGGAGTTATGGATACTCAAACTGCCAATATGCAGATAATGATGACTTCTATTGGTGTGATGTACCAAGAGTTTGGCAATTTGAAAACATCCATTGTGGGACTAAATACAAGAATGAGAACGATGGAAGAATCAATGAGAGGTACTGAAGACCTTTTGATTAGGGAAATAGAAAGAAATAGTAGTAGACCCCCGGGTGGGTTACCAAGCAACACCGAGAGAAACCCGAGAGGAGTCTATGTTATTACTCTAAGTGAAAGGTTATATGGGCATAATGAGGTTGAAGAAGATTTGAATGATGAGAAGGAGGAGGAGTGGTATGAAGAAGAGGAAGAGATCGTTGATCGTTTCTTGAAAAACGATGGCTATGTTGAGGTGGATAAAGAAGAAGAATGGATAAAATTCCCAAGAATATTGAAAAATCCAAGATTGAGTGATTTGAGGACTTTATTCAATGAACATGTTTAGGAGGAACCCATAAAAAAAAGCATGGCGTAAGCCGACACTAACACGGTGCAAGACGATGATACAGGGAAGCAAACAAAGAGTTTTACAAAGGTGTCAGTGCAGGCCGGCTTCAACTCGGCTCACGCCGAGAGTAAGAAAAATGTTTCTAGACATCCTTCAAGGAAAATGGTGCAGAATGATGACACGTGGTGTCCACCAAATGCACAAACATTCAAGGAAGCTCCATCATTTTCATCCAACACTAAGGGTAAGGATGGTATACATTCTAACCCGACTTTAATTGATCTTGAGTCACTTCCGTATCCCCCTCGAAAGGAAAGTAAAAAGATGAAGTTGGACAAGAAATATGCACGTTTTTTTTGACACTTTTCGGCACTTGAATATTAATATCCCTTTCATCGAAACACTCACTAATATGCTAGCGTATGGTAACTTTCTTAAGGACATACTCTCCAACAAGAAATGGTTGGAAGAGTATGAGACGGTGTGTCTAAGTGAGGAGTGTTCCGCCATGCTTCAACACAAGCTTCCTCCTAAGCTTAAAGACACTAGGAGTTTTACGATTCCATGTGAGACTGGGGGTTTTTCGTTTAAGAAGGCGCTATATGATCTCGGTGTGAGCGTAAACCTCATGTCCTACAATGATTTCATAAATCTTGGCATAGGAAAGGTCAAGCATACGGAGATGACTCTCCAACTTGCGGATATATCCATAAAACGTCCAAAGGGAGTCATTGAGGATGTACTAGTGAGGGTTGATAAGTTTTACTTCCCCGTAGATTTTGTTGTTATGGATATGGAGGAAGGGTACTCTACACCCCTTATCCTCGGTAGACCATTTTTAGCAATGGGAGAGGCTATGATCGATGTTTGTAAGGGATAGCTTAGTTTGGGAGTGAATGATGAGCGCATTGTCTTCAACATCTACACTTCATTGAAATATCCATGCACTACACTAGAATCTTGTTCTTTTGTGGACACTTCGTATCCCCTTGTTGTGTATTATACTAACACGCAGGTAGTTGAAGAAGACATGAGCAATAATGTGAGAGCTCACAAACCAAAAGCTCGGAAATCAAAGGAAAAAGGCCAAGAACCGTTGGGATTGGTGGCACTCGTCTAAATTATGTTGGAGACCGGTTTTGATGAAAAAGACGGATGCGGTGCATAAGAATGACCCACCACCAGTGCATTAGAGACCTTAGCAAGGATTAGTCTAGCTATAGACTATAAATTTAGCAATCATGTGTACTATCTTTCTTATTATTCTTTAAGCATTATCTTCCGGTCGGCTTTTGTGTTCATTTGCTACATGCTTATGTGAGTAGTTGTTAGTGGTATCTTTCACGATAATCTGTATAACCCATGTTTCTACCGTATAACTCCATACTTGATGATCTGTATAATTCCATCACTTCTACCGTATAATCACGTCGAGCAAACGACGTTAAACAAAATCGCTACCGGGAGGCAGCCCAAAAAAGTTTGGTATCATATTTTTGCTCTTTGTGAGGCCCGGTGTAGCCAATGATCCTTTTGCACCTACATTTTGGATGATACTTTGCTAGTATTTGGGATTGCTTATCATATCATTGGTTGTCTTTCATGTTCATGCCCACCCACCCACAATTTTATGGTTTCCCGAAATTTGTTTTGACTTGTTTTTTGTGGTGCACCATTGTTTTTGCAATCACTTCTTTACCCTTACTATGCATTGAGGACAATGCAAGTTCATAAGTGATGAGTGGAGTCGTGGTTGGTCTAGCAATGGCATTAATGATTTTTTTGTATCAGAAAATCCCTTAGTTTTTTTTTTTTTTATCTTTTTCGAGAACTATCTAGTTGGTTAAAATAAACTATATAAGACATATATTTCATGGATTTGAAGATGTAATGATCAATTCAGATTTGTGTAACCAATGTGAACCGTAAGTGCATTTTAACCCCAAATCTATTTGTGTAACTTGAATTCTTCGTGCACGTATAGCCTCAATCTTTTGTTAACGAAACTTTTGTATGATATCATGTAAGCATGCTTCAAGCAACTAGAACTTAGGATTGATATCCTTTCGAGGCGAAATAGAAAGGTGTTTGGAATCGAAGTTAGGGATGACGGTCCTGACATTTCTTTGACTCGACCATAGTAATTTCCACCTGTCCCCATCTCAGCCTTTGTAGAGTGGTGAGACCCAACGCAAAACTAGCCATTTGCGATTAACCTCATTATAGTCCGACCCTTAGCCTAATTTTGGTCTACATTCCCTTGGCATCCCGCAAGCTTAGCAAGTTTCTATGTATTGTTGTGATGATAACATTGGAAGTTGTGTTGATAGTTGGATGACATTATTGGCAGAAAGTTGAGATGGTATCTTTGAATTTCGAAGCCATTGGTTAAAAAAAACAAAATCCAAAAATTTCAATAAAGAATCCAAAAGTCTATAAATAATCAAGGGAAGCTCAAGTAAAGTGTAAATAAAAAGCAATAATTGAAGAGTCATTGAAGGCTATTTTGCAGGACAAGTTCAACAAGTCCAAATAATGTAAGTTTGGGTGATAAATCAATTGAAGCGGCACTTTACCTTTTATGTTTATTGTTGAGGAGACGACTTTGGCAATTATACGAGAGAGTTGGAGATGCCAATTCAAAATCATTGGAATTGAAGGTGTAGATTCTTTCTATCTTGCATGTGTTCCTTTTGATATATCCTGTTATCTCTTCGATTAGCCAATACCAAGCCTAACGTTACAAGCTATCAAGTCCTACATGACCTACCTTCTTGACTCTGAATGCCTCGATTAGTGAAGATTGGTATCATTCTTAAGCCTATGGATTGCATTTTATAAGTGTTGCATGCATGATTTCAACTTTAGTTGCTTGATAACAATTTTGAGAGACTATTCACACACGTACTCTGTTACACACTCAAATTGAGGTTAACGTGTGGTTATGGATTGAATGGTTGCATCGTCCGGTTGTACCTTACGTCTTACATCTTCATGAATTTGTCCCTCATTCATTTTGTTTTATCGCTTGTTTTGCTCGAGGACGACTAAAAGCTAAGCTAGGAGTTGTGATGAGAGACAAATTGTTGCTCTTTATTATGACATTTTACCCCATTTCTGATACCACTTTGAGCATTATTACACCAATTCGAGCCATTATTTGCTTAGTTTCATCCAAATGTGTAGATAGTAATTATTATATAAAATATCATATTTTGATAGGTTTTGTACCGGTTTTAGTAACCGGAGCGTCGTGTCGGGTTTACGCTTGGTATTTTGGTGATTTATTGCAGGATTATAGGTTGACCAAGACCCTGAGTGACGAAACGTGTTGAGCATAAACACATCTTTTGAGGGATAGAAGAGTGTTCTGGAAGCTTACGAATTCAAACGGATCATTTATCTTTTGTGTTCCTACCGTAATACATATTCAACGGACATTTGACCCCACTTAGAGGCATTTCATAGAGAATATTTATTCATGAGAATTTTAGATCAACAAACTATCTTTCCAACGCATTTTGAATCACATCAATCGGATTTCTGCAACTCAAGTTATGGCCATTTTATTGAACTGCTGAGAAAGGTCGGCGTACGCCGACTTATAGTGGCGTACGCCGAACGTTGCCAGAGCTGCCAGAGATATTTTCAGTAATGCCGGAGTGCACTGGATCATTGCAGAAAGTAGTTTTCAGCATATAAACTTCATTTTGGGCATATTTTACATATCTCTCCATTCCATCTTCTTCCACCTCTCTTCCGAACTTGAAGGCAACGTCTTTAAGGGCTCTTAGAGCCAAATTCCACCATAGCTTATCATCTAATTCGGCTTGTAAACATTAAGAATTCTTGCTTTGATTTTGGAATGCTTTTTGGAACAAGTTTTCATCTTTGGTGTAAAACTCCATTGGAGAAATTCTTGAGTTTGAATGCAAGTTTCTCTTCTTGAAGTGTCATCACTTTTGGTTGGGTAAATTCTTATCCTTTACTTATTTAGTTGTTCTTGTAGATATGAAATCCATTCTTGATATGGTGGGTTTCATAGCTATGAGTAGCTAGTTCCATTACTAGCCAAGATAATGTTTTTGTGATAGTTTTTATCTCTATTAGTTGAATGGGAATGTTAATTTATGATTCATAGCTTCATGTGTGTTGTTTATCTTTTCCTATTTGCATTGTATTGCTTGTTTGTGTTAGATTGATCATCTAGCACATATAAACACACACACTTATTTGAGACCGAAAGGAGATGCTTGGTGTGGGAGAAGGGATAGGAGAACCGGAAGATATAATCGACCTTAATTGGAACTCGATTTCTTATCCGAGGGTTATTGTTCATTCATTGCACTCGGGAAGTTAATCATGTTGAATCATTAGGTCTAGAGTTCTTAGACCAAGGAGGAGACATAGAGTAGTTTCATACACTCGTATGAGGGGAAATTGCTAGCTTAGGCGTGCATCGATAACATTTAAAAAAAAACTTTATTTCATTAAAAAACCAAAGAAAGAGCTACAAAGTTGAGTGCCATATCCCAGCCCACCCAAAGTTTACGTGATAGAGTGCATGGCATGGCCTCCTTAAACCCTATGTGTGGCAAGCCCAGTGTAGGAAAATCCACCACACAGGGAAGAGTACTCGCTCTATGCACTCCCAAAAAATTCCATTCCCCATAAATAATTTACATCAGTGGAATTCAGAGTGAAATAAATGGTGTCTCTCTGTTTTTTGCCTTGCGGAGAAGGAGTGGTTGAATAATGCTGAAGACCCCTTCGCATCCTCGTGTGAACTTTCTTGTTTCGAAGAGACTTGCGGCCCTTCCTGTTGAAATTTTGACATGACCGGTCCGTAAAGTGAGCAGTGAAACCCCTGCTAGAAGCTGTACCAAACACATAGGAGGCAATATCAAACACCAGAATAAGTATGAGCACATCGGTTGACAGCATAAGAAACAAAAACACTTGGATTGCACCCCTAGCAATGTGCTGAGGAGTGCGCGTCAAATCGACCTGATCCACTAAGCCGCAACCATAAGTAAGTGCCAGACAAACTGCAAGGTGGCGATCTGTCCGCAGCACAACCACACCAGGAATATGATAAACAACATACAAAATCCAGGCAACAGTAGAGAAAAAGAGCAAAAACACATGAATTGCACCCCAACCAAGAATAGAGGGGTGCGTCCAGTCATTCTGATTTTGGTGAAGAAAAATGTTCTGAGCAACTGGTTTCCTCCCATCTCCACCTTCATTGAACTTCATCGATCTACACAAAGTGGAATACGCAGTATATGGATACAACTGGATGAAAATGAGAAAGTCAGTGAGATAAGCAATACGACCTGGATTGCACCCTTTACAAGTGAAGAGTGCTTCCCGAGTTATCAGTGATACAGCGGATATGAGCTGGGCCGTATAAATCATCATGGATTGGATTCCTAATATGCGATGGGGCTTCTCTTTGTTGAATAAAAATCTGATCATCCCCTTCCAACGCCGCGAGGGCTTCAGCGACCCTGTTGCATTCCATATAGACATGCGAAATAGTATAGTGGAGTGATCGAAAGATAGCACATATCTGAGTGATGGATAGACATAGGGGCCAACCCCCACCACTAGCTCCAGAGATCATACGATAGACATAAAGAGAATCAGATTCGATATCCATATTCTGTGCCTGAGTGTGCAGGCGAATACCAAACAACAGAGCTTTAATCTCCGCATCCACCACCGTCCCCTGCCCAAAACACGCATGAAAATCCATAATAAACCTGCCATCAGAATCCCTGAGGAAACCACCACCATAAGCAATGCCATTCCTGACACTCCCATCCACATTCAATTTAACATTGCCAGAAGGCAGAGGCACCCATCTCAAAAAGGTCACTTTCCTCTTCGGGTTTGGTTTGACCCTAAAGGGTTGAAAGAAAGGAGTTTCTCTATCAGCTCCCAAGACTTTGGCTTCAAGTTTCTTCCGAAAGGCAAGTTTCCTAATAGCCCGCTCAATTTGTTTGATGGTGCGCTGTATAGAGGGTTGGACTTCGTCATGCCGGCACTTGTTCCTCTCAGCCCAAATACCCCAACAAACAATAACCGGGACAATAAGCCGAAGGCTGTAAATACTAGTAGCCGAGTTCTGCCAGAAGTGGAGCATAGACACAATCTCTGAAGTAGGAGTAAACTGCAACCCGAAATGATTCATAAAGTAATTCCTAATAGAGTTGGCAAAATGACAATCAATAAATGCGTGTCGCAGGTCCTTTCCATGTTGGCACGCAAAGCATTTTGAAACCAGAGTTATACCACGTCGCTGGATGTTCGGATCAGTGGGGAGAATGTTATGCAATAACCTCCAACTAATGAAAGAAATCTTTAGAGGTAGGATGTTGTTCCAAATTATCTTATAAATAAAATTGGAGGGGTGAGTAGTGCGAACCATGTTCCACGTGGACCGAGTATTATACCGCCCATCAGGGCTGAGCGTCCAAATAAGCTCATCATCCTTCTCACGTATGAAAGGGATAAGAATGATCTCTTCCACAATGTGACTAGGTAGGTAAGAATGAAGAAGATGGGTATTCGGCCATTCACCCAAAACTCATTAACCTTCCAAAACCGGCCTTCCGGTGGTTCTCCCAAATTTGCCATCGTCCACTTGTCTCTCCAAAAGTCGATGTTTCCCGCATTTAGCCTCCAAGATATGAATTGTTCTGCTATGTCTCTCATCCTTCACACTCTTCTTAACATCGGCGTACTGACCTTGGGCTCAGGGACATCCAGGGGAGACTTATCTATTATGTAGGTATTGAAAATGGCCTTAGCCCAAATACCCTATTTCTGACGTAATCGAACCCACAGCTTGATCGCAAAATTGTCGATAACATCAAAGAGATTCCGCACACCCAATCCACCTTCCTCAATCGGAGTGCACAATTTATCCCACGATCTCTAATGTATATGATGTCCATCCGGCCCACTATCCCATAAGAATTTATTAAAAATGTGGTGGATACGATGAATAACTTCTTTGGGGGGAACCAACACTTGAAGGGTATAAATCGGAATGGATGTTAAGACATGCCTGAGGAGAATTAGCTTCCCACCAAATGCCTGTTTCCCTAGTGATGAAGCTTCCTTTGAACCTTATCAATTATGTCCTGATAGAAAAGGGTGCAATTCCGGCCCCGAAAAAGGGGTGCCCCTATGTAGAGAAAAGGCACGTGCTCGCGTAGAAAGCCCATTCTATTACTCACCCATCCTGCCTTAGTAGACGTCAACTTCTGACCAATGAACGTACTTTTGGTGGAGTTGATACGCTGCCCAGAAACTAGTTCATAATGGTGAGGCACCGTAGCCCTTTCCTATTACACCGAGTAAAATGAATCGTGTCATCAGCAAAAGCCAGATAGTGGATACCCTTTACTTTCGATTGAAACTGCATGCCAGGATTCTGAGACATGAAATCATTAATCAGTCTGCCGAAATACTCCGCCGCTAAAACAAAGAGAGCAGGGGATAGAGGGTCTCCCTGTTTAACTCCACGAGTTGCATGAAAGTGTGTAGAAGGCACGCCATTGAGCAGGACGCAAAACCAATTGTCAGTGAGAGTTCTGAAAATAAGATCAACAAAAGGCTCTTGAAAACCAAACATCCTCAACATCTTCATTATGAAACCCTAATTCATACGATCATATGCTTTCTCCATATCTAATTTAAGCATAATATTGGGGCAACGGAGTGGTTTATTAACATTTTTGCATAGCTCCTGGGCAAGAAGAATATTTTCAGTGATGCATCTACCAGGGACAAAACCAGTTTGCTGATCCACCACCAGCATGGGAAAAAAGGAATTCAAACGCTGCGTAATAATCTTGGTTATAATTTTCAAGAAAACATTGCATAGGCTAATAGGCCGGAAGTCCTTCCATTTATCCGCCCCTATCTTCTTGGGCAACAGAATTATCATGGAGGTGGTGAAGTATCGAGGAAGATGACCACCCAAGAAGAAATCACCAACCGCATTAACCATATCCTGCTTAATAATCAGCCAGCAAACTTTGAAGAAATGCGACGTGTAACCATCAGGACCAGCAGCACTATCGGAGCTCATGGATAACACTGTATTATGGATCTCCTCAACAGACGGAGTAGCTATGAGGGCCTCATTCTGCGCATGAGAGATTTGAGGGAGGAGGAAATTAACAGGAGGAGTGCCCATTCCTTCCCTATCCACGGAGAAAAGTTGTTCATAAAAAGTAGCAGAGGATGCACGGATGTCTTCCTGATTGTCAATCCAGCTGCCGTCATCCACCTTAATTCGATGAATGTAATTCTGATTCCTTCTCTGTTTACAAATAGCACGGAAATACTTACTGTTGGCATCCCCAGCTTCAATCCATTTCACAGATGCTTTCTGCTTGAGGAATCGAGTCTCAACATCTTTACACCTCTCGTACTCTAAGATGGCCTTATCAAGATCTTTCTTAGCCGTTGTCGACCCATCCTGATCATGACGAATGGTCTTATCATTAACCGCTGACAACGCCTTCTTAGTATTATAAAAAATATTCCCAAAACCACACGATTCCATTCAGTGAATTTGTAACCCAGCTTCTTGAGCTTCCTAAGCAGAAGACGCATACCCTGGCCTTCTTCATGCTCCTCCCAGACCGACTTCACAAGGTCAATGAATGTGGTATCCTCAGTCCAAACATTAATGAAGTGAAATGAGGACTTACCCGGACTCTTCGAACCACACATAGCTAGGAGAGGGCAATGATCAGAATGAACCCGGGGCAGGTGAGAAACTTTCGTGACATCAAATTGTTCCATCCACTTCTCATCCAAGAAAATCCTATCCAAACGTTGCCAAGTCTTGCGTCTATACCATGTAAATTGAGATCCCTCAAAGGAAGCTTCAGTGAGATTAGCCCTCTGAACACAGTCATTGAAGTCTTGCATATCGTTGACCCTAGGAGGGCCGCCTCCTTTCCTCTCTTCAACCTGACCGATAATGTTGAAATCACCCCCAAGTATCCAAGGCCTATTGTTATTATGGGTCCAAACCTATATCTCTTGCCATAACGCTTCTCTATGACGTCTATTGTGTTTTGTATATATCCCCGAAACAGAAAATTTATCTCCGGTCTGATCTATAATGTCTGCCGTGCACATCTGATCACAATCCATATCCAGAGAGCAATCCACCCCCGACCAAAAGAACCAAATTTTCCCTCGCAAAACAGATTGAGAAAAATCAAACCCCAGTTTAAGACAGATACTAGTAGTGAACTTTGCAGAACAAAGAGGTTCAATAAGAACAAGTATCTTAACATTATTCTGGCTACAAATATTCTTACTGCAAGTTTGAGTGCTATCATTGCCAACACCACGCACATTCCAAAATAAAATATTGATCGGACTAAACATCGGAAGAGCAAAAGTGATAAGTTTGAGAAGGTACCGTTTCATGTGGTACAAGCGAGAGCTTCCCTTTTTTCCTCCCTTTTTTCTTTGTAGAGTAATTAGAAGTGCCAGGGATATTGGATGATCTGTCTGCCTTGTCGCTGATCTCTTCCGGAGTCACGAAAGATTCCAAAGTCGGGTTTTCCTGGCCAGTGGTCCCCTCGGTCAGCACTGTATCATTCTGCATCGTAAGACCATCTGCCAAGAAATCGCTATCAGCGACGAGGGGATCTTTTCCTTTATCACCTCCGTCAACCAGAAGAACAACGCGATGAAACTCCTGCATGTGTGTGTTATTATTGTGCGTAGGGCTGTCCTCCACTTTTTTCATATCCAAATCAATACTAGAGCTAATCAATCTTTGATCTAATGTGCTATGAAATTCCATCAAATCTGGCAGTGCAATAGTACGTTCAGTATCATATCCAGCTGATCGCGGCCTATTTTCCACCTGCCTGGTTCGATCTTCTTTCATAAGCGAGTGATGTGCTGTTTCAAAAATATCTTCGTCAGTAAGCGACTGCTGAACATGGAAAGAATTAGGATTATCTATGGTTTTTGTGGGCTGAGGGCTCAAAGCCGGATTTGGGGTAATATTCACTGCAGTAGGAACAATATTAGTAGTCGAATCTCCCCCACTAGTGATAATAGGTCCAGTATTCTGTGACCATTCTGCTTAACCTGATACACCTGTTGAGGCGGTCGGCGATTGGGACCACTATGCCCTTTCCTATTTGAGGTCGACGGCCCACCATCAGGGTTGGGTTTCTTGCATGTATTTTCAGGTGGTGGGTTCTTCCTTAAACATTTGTCCTCTGAGTGACAAATCCTATGACAAAAGGTGCAATAGTCAGGCCAATATTCAGCATGAACCTCCTGCCAATGTCCCTTATGAACATCTTCACCTAACCAGATTCGAGTACAATGGGGTTTTTGAATATCCACTTCAACAAGTGCCCTAGCAACAGACGGTCTTCTCATATCTGAAGTAGTTGCATCCGTCTGAAGTGGTCTTCCAATAAGGCCACCAATTTTACTCACATATTTAGGGTTATAGTATGGCAACGGCAGTCCAGGGAATTCAAACCAAATAGGAACCATAGAACAGTCGGCATTACAGTGAAAATCAACCGTCCATTTGGAAAACTCAAATCTATTAGGGCCCATATTCCACTCTCTGCGTGTAAATAGACGGTTATAGTCCTCTTGACAACCAGGTTGAACAAGAACATGCTTCGCATCAAGTAAACCAATTTTACATGTAGATTTTAAGTCAAGCCGAATGAAAAATTTACGTATGTCATCAATTCTCGGCCGATAATCAGGGAAATAAGCAACCAAAGCATTCTCAAAAGGACGTGCAAGAATTTCAAGCTCAGCTCTCGGAACAAAAAATGCCGGTTCTCCCTTACACGTACCATAAACACCAAAGTCAGGAATGTCTACCTTATTGCCGCTAGCTGCAGCCGCATACGATTTGGGAGGCTGCGTGGTAACATCATGTTGGAGCGCAGCCACGGGTAGGACCCCCGGTGGGTCCGCCATGACTGAAAAATCCCCGTAAAGAAACTTGGTGGACAAGAAAAATATGAGCAGCCGTAGGATGCCTGTACCGGAGCATTAAGCGGCCGACGAAAGCAAAACAAGCTCCGGCAAGGCTGTATGAACCCCGGCCATAGTCTTCTCGAAAGCCTGGATGCCAATGAAGAAAGCCGATGCATGTCACAACGCAAACCCTAAAACCTAGTTCACAGCCTGATGGAGCCAATGAAGTTCTCAGCGATGGAGCCTATGAAGATCCCAGCAGCGGGGACGATGCTGGAAAAAAAAGACGACGAACCAGCAAGAATGCCGGAAAGAATCAAGGGCCGCCGGTCAGAATCAAGGGCTTGATAAATGTTTTTAATCATGATTCTCTAGTGCACTGATAACATACACTTGAACACCAATGGAAGGTTGGTAGGTGGTTTATTACCATGATACTAGTAGAGATATACTTGATTATTGCATTGTCTTGGCTAGGCTTTTTATAATTTTATCATCCTTTGTAGTAATAGATTCTTAGATACATTTACTTTCTTGTATTGTTGCAACTTAGATCAAGATAATAATAGTTTTTCGGTGTTCAACCTCACAATCCTCGTGGATACGACCTTGACCACTTACTAGACTACAATTGACCCGGTACACTGTCGGTAAGATTGGACACCTAGAAACCCTCTCTCACTCTTCTTGAAGGAATTCCCACCTCCAAGGCAAAGACCGGCAAACCGATTTCAGAAATTAAAAGATCACATTTTGATCTCATTTGGAGAGAACACATAGAAACCCGCTCTCACTCTTATTGAAGGCATTCCCACCTCTAAGGCTCTTCTAGCCAAAATTACTCACCTTTAGCTATTAAATGCAAGTGTAACTCTTAAGAATTCTTAGTTTGATCTTTTGGATTATTTGGTTGGAGCAAGATTAACACTTTTGTGTATCAAACTCCATTGAAGCTCCTTGAAGTTGAATGAAAGTTTCCCTTTTCAAGTTCATATCTTGTGATTGGTAAATTCTTAGCTTTTACTTTGTTTTAATTGTTCTCATTTCCTTGAATACTAACCTTGACAAGTTGGTACTCATAGTAATGAGTGGCTAGTTTTATACTAACCAAGGCAATTTCATTGATCAAACCATCTCTTCTAGTATCATGGGAATGATGCCTACCAAACTTCCAAAGGTGTTCAAGTGTGTGAAACGGTGCATTCCTAAACTAACAACCTCCCCTCATACGAGTGTGCGAAGTTGCACTATGTCTCCTCCTTGGCCTAAGAACCCTAGACCTAATGATTCAACATGATAAACAATTGAATGCAAGAACTAGTCAACTCCCTGGATAAGAAATTGAACTCCAACAAAGGTCAACTTTACCTTCCGGTTCTCCTACCTCTTTCTCACACCTAATATCTCCGTTCGGTATCCATTAAGTGTGTGTGTGCTAGCATTGGTTAATTACTCCAATACAAACAAGCCATACAATGCAAGTAACCTGTCAGAATCACAACTACATGTTAAATTGCTATCTATGAGAGTAATGGAGTGTGTGTGCGAATATTCCTCAAATTTGTTATCAAGCAATCAATTATGGAATCATGCATGCCTCACTCATAGATATAACTGTAAGCTAAAATTGATATCAATCTCAACTAATCAAGCATTCCGAATCGAGGAGTTAGGTCAGGTAGTTGACAAAGTGACTTGTAACGTTTAGGCCCGGGTGATTGGCTAATCGACGGGATAAACAAGGATAATAAAAAAGAACAGGGCAAGATAGAAAGCATCTACACCTTCATCTCAAAATTGCTCCAAGTTGGCTCCAAAATTGCCTTACTTGACTGTCCAATTATTATTTACACTCTACTTGAGCTTCACTTGCTTATTTATAGTGTTTGGAAGCTTTATTGAAGTGATATATATATATATATATATATATATATATATATTTAAATTTTTTTTTTGAAAAGGAAAAAATAAAAATCGATGGTTTCCGAACTTGATAAAAGGTCACCTCAACTTGTGCCAACTAACGTCATTCAACTCTCAATTCCATTGCCACTACCCACACGATCCATAGAAAGTTGCTAACTTGCGGGATGCCAAGGGAATATTGAAGACCAAAATTAGGTTAAGGGTTGGATTATAATGAGGTTGATCACGAATGGCTATTTTGAGTGGGGTCTCGCCACTCTAACAAGGCTGATATGGGGACAAAAAAGGAAATATATGTTCGGGAAGGCCATTTGGCTATAGTTGAGTCAAGGTGATGCCAAAAATCGTCATCCCTGCTCCGATTTCGAACACTTATTATTTCGCCTCGAAAGAATATCAATTTTAAGTTCTTGTTACAAGTAAAAGTATGCTTGTACAATTACGTGAATGATTGCATGTTAACAAAAGATTGAATTATACGTGCTCAATGATTCACACTACCATCAAATATTTGCAAGTTAAAATGTACCTCTAATTCGTCAAAGTTTCTCACTTCATTGGAACATTCATTCTATTAATCGCAAAACTATACGTTATGTCAAAAGGTATTTTGTCCTACTTGATATGCTCGAAAATAATCAAAATTAAGTGCTTCTCAAGTATCTAGTGAAATTACTCATTGTTGAACTAACTACGTCTCCACTCCCCACTTACAAACTTGCATTGTCCTCAATGGAAAGTGAGTAGTAAAGATGTAGTTAGAAAAACAAGGAGGAATCAAAAGGAGAAAACATAGTGATGATAGGTGCCGAAATGCGGCCGGCGTGCGCCGATGTGTGCAAAACGGAGTGTGTGCAAAGCAAGTGCGGCGTGCGCCGGGATAACCCGAATGATGGGCAATGAAGCCGGGGGTTGCGTGCATGAGGTAATCCGGGAAATATGCATCACTAAATAAGGAGCGTAGCACAGATGCAAATAGGGAAAAGAACAACTAGAATACTGATGATAGTCAAATTGGCTATCATTTACTATGTAATTATACCCCATTTATACCTCATTTTATATGTTTCCGGAGACATTTGATTGCATTTTGATGTATTTTACACCTTGGTTATCATTTCGAGACCTAGGACGAAAAGTCCAGAAATCTCATTATTTTTCGGTGTTTTAATACATTCTCGGTCACCCTAGTGTCCTGTAGGGATTACATGTGGTATTTGTTGTGATCTTGTACAGGTATTAGGTGATTCGAGAAGGCCAGAATGCGAGTTACGAGGATTGGAACGTGTGCCCGAAGCTTAAACGTTCAAACGGATCAAAACGCGGTGGTACTACAACCATACCTTCCATTGATCTGCATTTTGATCTACCTTAGAGGCATTTTATGGGCTAGACATCTGCATGAAAGTTGTAGAAAATTTCGTTAGCTTTCCAAAGGATTTTGAATCACTTGATTTAGAGGTCTACACACAAAGTTATGGCCGTTTTTCTCAAGGTAAGTCAGCTAGGCGCGCGCCTGAGAAATGCTAGGCGCATGCCTAGCAGTGAATTTTGGCCAGAAGTTTCAGTACGTGATTTCAACATCCTAGGCGTGCGCCTACACTTTTCTAGGTGCACGCCTAGCATCCAGAACTCATAAAACACTATAAATACCCCCATTTTGGATCTAGATCCACACTTCTTCTTCCCCAACTCATTTTTCATCATTTTTCTGCGTTTTTCTTAGCTTAGATTAGATTTATAGATATATTAGCTTAGTTTAGTTGTAGATTGTTGTAATCCGGAGGATCTTGGTGATATCTTGACGCGTTATTGACGGGATTTCACTCGGAGACTCGATTTTTTACGGCATAATATATTTGGTATTTCGTTTTCATTTCTTGTTCTTGCTTTTAATCTTGTTTATGTTAACTTTATTGTTGATTTCTTGTTGTTTTTGTTGATATAATGAGTAGATAATTTTCCGATAGTCGAGTAATGTGATAGTCTTCGAAATCGAACCTTAGCTTGTTCATGTGGTGTTCTTGATGTTTATCTGTTGTTTCTCGACGTTACCATAGTTCTAGAACTTATTCTTATCACGTTTGTTGAATTGATCACTTAATAAACGTATCACACGTAACGTCTTTATATACGTATTTTGTGAGAGGATACGGGAACACAGTGAAATCGAGAATTGATGAAGTGTTTCCATGCCCTCATGTCGACAAGTCGATACATTAATATCACGGTCCGACCTTCGCTCTATCGGAAGTTGAGCAGCCGTGGCCTCAGAAAGCATGATAATCAGCCCACTCATAGCATTGAGATTCCATGCCTCCTCATAATGGCTTTGAGGAGGTGCGTGACGTGCGGGATGGAAAGCGATGTTGATGTCAAGAGGGTAAAGGGACATGAAATCACGATAGATAAGAAACCGGTAGCCTCATAGATGGAGTTTGAAAAGAAGCGACATAGAACTCGCGCACCCAAAGAGACGTTGATGCGTCTTCATGGAGCCAATACAAATCGCTTCCACCCACCCCACTCAATACGCATCTCCGAGTAGTCCTCTAGCTTGTAGGTGTTTAAACCTTTTTCGAGCTGAATGGGTGAATGAAGGTAGCTTGCGAGATAACGGTCATGAGCAATTTCAGACCCGTTCTCGATGATGTATGGTGGTGATCGGGTTTTATAGGTTCAGGGGAGGAGGGATAAGGGGAATCGGGGGGGAGGGGGGGTGAACGGGTTGGGGAAAAAGAAGGAGAATACATGGTGAAAAGAGGGGGTGAGAAAAAAAATGTGAAAGAAATAAAGAAGTAGAAGAAGAAGAAAGCGGAAGTTGTATCAGAAAAGTGGGAGGTAGGGTTTATGAAAAGTGAGGAGAGAAAGAAATAAATAGGGTAGAAGGGAAGAAAAAGGGTAATATTAAGTCGGCCAAGCATAAGAGAAAAAACAGGCGTAAACCGGAAACGAACCGGCGTACGGCGGGTCTGGAAAAGGCAGCCCCAGATTCTCGGGAAGCAGAGGCAGAGGTGTAGTGCTTTAGGTCATCTGGCATAGACCGAGGAGATTCCGGCACAGGCCGAAAATTTCCCGGCGTGGGCCGGACTTGTGGTAACGTGTCTCAAAGTGTGTAGTTCCGGCATAAACCGTGACAACTACGGCGCATGCCGGAACAGGAAGAACATAAAAGTAGTTAAGAAGTGTGCTACGCCAAAGACAAAATATGGAAAGCCACAATACAAGGAGCTAAGAACAGGCAATGCAACAAAATGATAGTCAAGGGCATGCTCAAAACATGAAATCAACTACCATCAACACATGAGAACGTACTGCCACAAATACTAGTCTGGTAAACAAAAAAAAAAAACAATGTTTCCAATTGTATCAAGACACACCAAAGAGCAACACACATAAAGTTTGCAACAAAACAAAATAAAAGTCTAGGCCAGAGACGGCCATCAAAACAAACAAGATTTAGTTTTGGTGAACGACAAGGACAACTCAAGCATCACGATCGGACTCAAAATCATCAAGGCTATGTCTTTGTGTTGCATCCACAAACTCTGCATCAGCCATCCCAACTGTGCGCATAGGAGCAAAACTCATCGGCTGCACTAAACTAGCTCCTTAGAAGTCGGCTGTATGGGGATTGCTCAGCATCTGAACGGTTTCTGAAGATAAGGCAGCAGATGCCAAAGTTTCTAGTCTAACACTAGTAGTGATAGTGGACATGATCACCAATCCATCCAAGCCCAAACTACTCAAACCTGTACTGATGGAAGAAACAGAGAACGGCATGCTGACCCCAGCAGAGAAAACAGCCTCAGCACCTGTACCTGTAGACATAAAACTGGACACACCACTAGAGGCCATGGAAGTTCTAGGATAAGCTTGGTGAGGGGTGTAGATAGGTACATCAGGTACCCAAGCAGGCAAAGAATAGGGGTCATGCTGACATGAATCAAGATCATCTGAAATCCGAGCAGCAGCAGGGTAAAGTGTTCTACGAAAAGCACTTTGACCTCATAAACCAACACGTAAATCATCAGTCCATTAACGGGCTCTCTCGAAACCTAGGGTGAGATTTATATCATGAGCCACCTGGCCACCCCGAAGGAAGGAGACCTCAGACTCAAGGAAGTCTAGTCGAGCTGCAAAGGCAGGGTCTTGGACAGGAATCGCACTAGAAAAGGGGATGCTAGATGGATTAGGTCTCGGTGCACTCTAGGGAGGTAGGCCTCGGGATAGTGCCGGAGTGTCAAAAGCAAGACAGCCAGGAAGAAGCTCAGGAAGGTGAGGGCCAATCACAGGCGTAGAGGGTGAGATGAGCCTATCACACCGGAGACTCTGAACTCGACTTGCTTACAAAGAGAGGAGATGAGGCTGGAAAAGGCATGTTGCCATTCTTAAAGCAGTGAAAGCAAAGTCTAAAGCTTTCCTATAGATGTGCTGATCTACATCTACTGGGATGTTCCCCTCAATCGCCCAAGCGAGACAGGCTTCGTCATAAGTGAAAGCATTAAGATGCCGGGATGGACAAAAATTATGGCCCAGAAAGTGCTTCAAGGCTCTAATGTCTTTGATACACCCACCAAATGTAAACATTTTTTTCAATCCATGTGGCAGAAGGGTGAAAAGCATGTTGAGCCTCAAGAACTCGTGTTTGCAACATCCCATCATCATCAATGTTCCAAACAACAGAGTAATCCTTTTTGTTGGTCCTTTGGAAAGGCTAACACAAGTTTAGAGGGGGGGGTGAATAAACTTGTCACCAAAAACTTATCTGGTGGAAAAGCCAAAGGCGAGTTTCTTGAAACTCAAGCGATCTCGATTCGATTTGTTCTGTCCATTAACTTGTGCGGAGTTCAGCTAACTCAACTGAGTATAAGTCAATACTGACTTATATTTAGTCTTGTTAACTGGCAGCGGATAAATATTATCCTTTAACAACTAGTTAACTTAGTTTCAGTATGAAAACCATGTAAATAAGTGAATGCATAAATTAAATAGACAAGAATTATAGAGGTTCCAGGTGGTGTAATCCTGTACGTCCTCTCTTCCCCTGTGATGCGGAGGAAAATTCCACTAGAACTTCTTTGAGATGGCCCGGTTACAAAAACTTCTAAACTGATAGTCCTTGACTAATCCCTAGCTTCACTATCTAAACACTTGCAGAACAGGTAGGATTGTTGCTCTTCAACTGTTTGAACAACTAGCCTTGGAGGGTAGAATTGCCTCTTCACCAGCTCATCACAAACACAGTCTTCCTGACTGCACTCAACTGTCCTTCACACCTTCTTGGTGTTTCACAGTCTAAACCTTTGATAAAATCAAAGTTGAGACTTTGAATCAACAACTATGATTCAACTGTGATTTGAGCTTTTCTTCTGGATGATTAATTTAAGCACGGCTCTGTATTTCTTCTAATGAAAGATCTTGAATCTGCTTGAATATGCTTGAACACTTTGAAGAAATTTCTTGATTTTGCAATTAAACACTTAGCATGTATTCTTTTGAATTTGGCTTTCCCCCTCAATTTGATCTTTCTTGACTAGATAGATTCTTTTTAATTTTCTTGCTTTGTTATCACATACCTGCACACTTCTTTCATGATGTCGTAGAAGTAATCTATTTATAGGGGTTCATTCAACGTTCATCCTGCTTGAATCTTGCAACGGCTATATTTTATGACCGTTACGATTTGTCGATGAGTTCATCCAATAAAATTGGTTCCTTTACAACGTTCGACTGTACAATCAGTTTGATGGATGACTGATATATAAAACTGAGTTTCCTTATCAGTTTTATACTGAGTTTTTCACTTATCAGTTTCCTAACTGACTTGGAGCATTAACTGACATTTTACTCTTCTTCAAATATCGGTACTCGGTTTTCATCGATTATTATTGACTTAATCAGTACACCATGACTCATTATTATCTAAGAATTCATTGTCCTTATGATTCTTAGGTCTTATATCTAAGATCCATAAAGTCAGTTCAGGTCATCACAATCTTGCCTGAAGTCTAACTTTATAGTCTCGACTTGTAATCTTCATAACTGAGTTTGAGCCCTCAGTTCTTCAATCTTCAATAATTGAGTCTGTGTCCCTCAGTTCTTCAGTCTTCTAGATAAGCCAACCGAGTCATGTGTCCTCGGCGAACTTATCTTCTTGATCTTACTGTTGGTGTGCTCTATGTTCGATTTCTTGTAGAATCTCGATTAGATTAAATCTCGGTTTCTTCATTTCTCGATTCCGACCTAGAACTATTACGATGCTTATGCGATTTAACTTATACAAATATCGACTCTAATAAATCCTATACATTGATATCTAGACATCTTTTCGCTTTGCACTATAACAGCTAGTTATGACACTTCATTAATGGGGTTAAGAACAATTAACAAACAAGTGATGAATCATCATCAAAACATAAATTTTATTTCCAACACTTTTCCTCAAGAACATCGGGGTACCATAAAAGGAATTAACGACCTCAGGGGAGAAAGGGACCTGAGTGTTACGAATGGAAATCGAAGCCACTTGTTCATCTTCTTGAGGCTCGATAATAGAGAGAATAACATAGAACTCGGTTACCATCGTGGCATTGATAATCACGGTTTGAGTTTTTGCAGGTGATGGTGGGAAAGTATTGCTTCAAAAACTCGGTTTGTATAGCATCCCATGATTGCAAGTGATGGTGGAAAGTGACATAAGCCATTGCTTTGCTTGACCCTTCAAAGAAAATGAAATAATGCAAGACGGGTAAATTCTTGACAAGCACTATTTTGGAATGCCGTGTTGCATATTTCTTCAAGGTTATAAAGATGTGAATCTGGGGTCATAATGGGCCTTTCCATGGAATTGAGCTCTATTCTCCACTAGACCGAACATATGATACTTCATTGAAAAGTTTTTAGCATCAATGTGAGGTAGCCGAATAGGATTGTGAACTTGATTTTTTCTTTGAGTGGCTTGCTCACAAAGAGGTCTATCTTAGTAAGGTGGATTTGAGGAAAAAGAAAATGATTTTTAAATCATTTTAAAATGATATTTTAATCATTTTTACAACCACTTTATGAGCGATTTGGATTAAACTCTTGTATAATTTATCAAGAGTTCATGGTTGTTTAAAAACTACGTGTGGCGTGAGACGAGTCTTTGAATCATTCAATTTGGATATTGGGTGAATGAGAAATTAAGGCTTGAAGTTGGTTAGTTGGAAAAGTTGAAGTGTTGAAACTTGGAAGTTGAAGAGTTCAACTTCTTTAATCCCACATTGTGAAGGCTGCTAATATTTTCTCAATATTTAAGTGGGAGGAGTTTAATCAATGGTATAAGCTCCAGGAAAGGAGAGAGTTCGAATGGTTTTAGTTAGGCGATGATCGCTAAAATTACCACAGCCTTGCGCCTTGCCTGCCGGTGCCGTGCCGAGACCGTTGACCGTGGGCTTGGGGAATTGGGCCTTGATGGGCCTGAGGCAATACTAATTTTTAGGAAAAAGTTACATTGAGATTAGTCAAGCTCAATTCTGATCTGATGAGTAATCCGAGTTGAGTGAATCGATTCGATTCAGGCTCGACTCAGCTGAGTCCCTTCATTTGCAACTGATACATAACTACAAAAGTTAATGGAGTTGCATCATTACTTCAACCTGATTGAGTTAAAGGCTGTTAGTGGAGTTATAGCCCTATTAGTGGAGCTCCTTCAATACACTCCAGGCCAATCCCTCCCTATAAAAGGATCCTCTACTGCAATGAAAATGATACACAAGAAATACAACACAAATATCATCTTTACTGCGAAATGTTGAAGAGTTTTTTCGAAGCTTATTATCGAGTTTGAAGTTGTTCGGGAGTTGAAGTACCTCCCTCTTGAATAGGTAAAGCGAGTAATCACAGGAGACAATTTCTTAAACCGTAGGTACATGCGAACAAATTTGTCTTAATGATGAGTTCATCTTGCCTCAGTCCAATCCATATATCCTTTCTGTTTTGTTATTTCATTTCTTTATTTTGCTTTAATTATTCTAGTTCGAGATAAATAAATGAAAGTGTTCTTTATCTTCTGTTTCCTTATTTTATTTGCATATAATACAACGGGTGAATGCATAACCATGGCAAATTTGGGCACCGTGCAAGTGAGTGGCGTGGAAAGAAGCCATTTCAACCAAAGGCACATATGGATGGCCCGGTGATGATGAGGATATGTTCTCTGTTGTGGTGACGGAATGCAATGTTGTTGGGAATCAAAGCGTGGTTTGTGGACGAGTGGAGCCACAAGACTTGTTTCTGTGACCGTGGAGTGTTCTCAACCTATAAAGTGGGGTGGTGACAAACTATGTATAGGTAACTCTTCCCGTTCAACCATTCGGGGAACCGGGAATGTGGTTTTAAAGATGACTTGGAAAAAAAGTGACATTGACCAATGTTCTCCATGTTCCTGACATTCGTAGGAATCTAGTTTCTGGTGCTATGTTGAGCAATGATGATTTCAAAATGATGTTTGGTTCTGATAAGGTCATTCTGACAAAAAATGAAGTGTTTGGCGGTAGAGGCTATCTCACCGAGGGTATGTTTAAGTTGAATGTAATGGCCATTGTGCCTAAGAATGTTGTGGTCGATGAGGTTAATAAAATTGCATCTACTTCTGCTTACTTGCTTGAGTCTTCTTGTTTATGGCATAATCGATTAGGACATGATAATAATAAATCAATTAGTAGAATGATTAATTTAGATTTATTACCTAATATAAAGTTTAATCAAACTGAAAAATGCCAAATATGTGTCGAAGCTAAAATGACTAAGGCACCATTTCCTTCAGTGGAAAGAAACACAGAACCGTTGGATTTAATTCGTACAAATTTGTGTGATTTAATATTTGTGCAATCGAGAGGCGGTAAAAAATACTTTGTAACATTTATCGATGATTGTACATGATACTATTATGTCTATTTGTTAAGTAGCAAAGATGAGACAATTGAGGCTTTTAAAATCTATAAGAATGAAGTCGAAAATCAACTTAGCAAATGAATCAAAAAGGTTCGTAGTGATCAAGGTGGTGAATATGCCGCACCGTTTAATGAATTATGTTCACAATTTGGCATTATTCATCAAACTACTGCTCCGTGTACACCTCAATCAAATGGTATTGCTGAACACAAGAACCGCACTCTAAAAGAGGCGATGCATGCTATGTTGATAACCGGTTTTACCTCGAGAACTTGTGGGGGGAGGCCATCCTCTCAGCAAATGTCATTCTTAATAGAATTCCATCCAAGAAGATGGATAAGACCCCATATGAGTTGTGGAAAGGCCATAGGCCAAGCTACAAATACTTGAATGTGTGGAGGTGTTTAGCAAAGGTAGAAGTTCATAAACCAAAACAAATAAAGATTGGGCCTAAAATGATAGATTGCATATTTATCGGTTATGCAAATAACATGATGAGTGTATATATATTTCTAGTGCATAAATCGACATTCACGATGTATATGTGAATACCGTCATGGAGTAAATAAATGTTGTGTTTTTAGAGGATGCCTTTCTAACAAAGACATAAACAAAGAAGACTCGAGTCCAAATAAGCGGATGAATGAATCTTTAGAGGATGCCACTCTTGAAAATGAGGAACTAGAAACTTGTAGAAGTAAACAGGCTAGGTATTCAATGTCATTTGGTCCGGATTTTCAAACCTATTTGGTAGAAAACGATCCGAGAACATATGCTGAGGCTATGTCAAATCCAGAAGCGCCTTACTGTAAAGAAGCAATAAAAAGTGAAATAGACTCCTTTATACAAAATCAAACTTGGAAATTGGTTAATATTCCACCAGGGCATAAAGCACTCGGTTGTAAGTGGATTTTTAAGAAGAAACTTTAAGTTGATGGATCTATTGATAAATATAAGGCCAGATTGGTAGCCAAAGATTATCGACAAATGGAAGGTCTTGATTTTTTCAATACATAATCACCGGTAACTAGAATCACTTCGATAAGGGTTCTTATTGCGATTGCTGCGGTCTATAACTTGGAAATCCATCAAATGGATGTTAAGACTGCCTTCTTAAATGTTGAATTGGAGGAAGAAATATACATGAAACAACCCGAGGGTTTTGTTGTTCAGTCGAGGAACATAAGGTGTGTCGAATCGTTAAATCATTGTATGGGCTAAAACAAACGCCAAAACAATGGCACACAAAATTTGATCAAATGATGTTGTCGAATGGGTTTAAAATTAACGAGTGTGACAAATGTGTCTATATAAAAAACATTTCTAATTCTTATGTGATAGTATGTCTTTATGTTGATGACGTGTTTATCATGGGAAGTACCCGTGATATAATCATGAATACTAAGAGGATGTTGACACGGAATTTTGATATGAAGGACATGGGAGTTGCAGATGTAATTTTGGGGATTAAAACCTCTAGAATATCTGAGGGGCTTGCATTGTCACAGTCTTATTATATTGAGTCTGTTCTAAAAAGATTCAATGTCTTTCATGAAAGTCCAGTAAAAACTCCAATTGACTTAAGTTTGCACTTAGTCAAGAACAAAGGTGAACCTGTGTCTCAGTTGAAATATTTACAAATCATAGGCTATCGATGTACATAACCAATTGTACTAAACCAGGCGTAGCCCGTGCTGTGAATAAACTAAGAAGGTTTACGACTAATCCAAGTGAGGATCATTGGAAAGCTTTGAATAGGGAACTAAGGTACTTAAAATTTACAATGAATCTGGGATTATGTTATATAAGCTATCCAGCAGTATTAGAAGGGTACTGTGATGCAAATTGGATATCTGACTCCAAAGATTCGAAAGCCACAAGTGGATATGTATTCACTATTGGTGGTCTTTGTGGTGTCATGAAATCCAAAAGCAAACATACATAGCTCGTTCCACAATGGAAGCCGAGTTTATTGCATTAGACAAAGCGGGAGAATAAGCGAGAATGGCTTCATAATTTCTAGAGGACATTCCATGCTAGACTAAACCTATAGCTCCAATAAGCATACATAGTGATAGTCGATCGGCCATAAGTCGGGCACAAAATAGTATGTATAATGGTAAGTCTCGGCATATCGTCGTAGACATAATACTATTAAACAACTGATCTCTAATGGTGTGATTTCTATTGATTTTGTTAGATCGAAGGAGAATCTTACGGATCCACTTACCAAAGGCTTACCTAGAGATCAAATGTCAAAATTGACACTCGGAATGGGACTAAAGCCTATTACGATAGAAACCTTGTAATGGTATCCCATCCATACTGACTAGAGATCCCAAGATCATGGTTCAAATGGACAACTAAGTTATGAAGGTTCAATGAACACTTACCCATTCTGTGAATAAAAGTGTTATCAGTCAGTGTGGTATAAGGTTAAGTGAAAACTTTTAATGATTCCTATAACTTGTTTAATTCAAGTGGGGTATGACAGAATACTCTTGATAGGAGATCACCTATGTACGTGCAAAGTGGGGCCTTTTCTTTGAGAATTCAGTGGCTAGAATTCTCTAACGCACTTTCTGAAACCAGAGGTGATTCATGGACAAAATGAACACAACCATGAGAACCAAATACGGTGTTTAGGGAAATATTGTGTGAGTATTGTTATGCAGTTTTACAATAAAAAATTGAGCAGATTCAAGACATAGTTCCTTTGAATAGCCGAGTAGATCCGATAGTATTTCACTTCTGGCGGGTTCAAAGCCAAAAGCTACCTCTCCTGATGCAATATTTTTCTGTCAGAAATCTCTTCAGGGTCTGCATTTGCATTAATTCCATTCATGTGGGTGATTGTTCGAAAATTTTAGGGAAAAAGAGAAAATGACAGTTTAATCATTTTTTACAACCACTTTATGAGCCGGTTTCGATTAAACTCTTGTATAATTTATCAAGAGTTTATGATTGTTTTGAAAACTACGTACGAGGTAAATGAAGACAGGTCTTTGAATCATTCAATTCAGATATCGGGTGAATGAGAAATTAAGGCTTGAAGTTGGTTAGTTGAAAAAGTTGAAGTGTTGACGATTGGAAGTTGAGGAGTTCAACTTCTTTTATCCCACATTGGGAAGAGTGCTAATCTTTTCTCAATATTTAAGTGGGAGGAGTTTAATCAATGGTATAAGCTCCAGGATAGGGAGAGGTTGAGAATGTTTTTAGTTAGACGATGTTCTGCTAAAGTTGCCACGCGTGGGCACATGCACGCCCTTGCCGCCCGCCCGTGCCTGAGACCATTGACCGTTGACCGTTGACCTTGGGCATGGGGAATTGGGCCTTCGTGGGCCTGAGGAAATACTAATGTTTTGTACAAAGTTACATTGAGATTTGTCAAATAATTAGTCAAGCTCGATTCTGATCTGATGAGTAATCCATGTTGAGAGATTTGAGTCGATTCAGGCTCGACTCTGCTGAGTCCCTTTATCTGCAACTGATACATAACTACATAAGTTAGTGGAGTTGCATCATTACTTCAACTTTGATGGAGTTGAAGGCTATTAGTGAAGCCCAGATGGAGTTAAAGCCCTATTAGTGGAGCTCCTTCAATACACTTGAGGCCAATCCCTCCTATAAAAGCGATCCTCTACTGCAATGGATATGATACACAAGAAATACAACACAAATATCATCTTTCTATATAAAAGTTCGAAGAGTTTTTTCTGAAGCACTATCAGAGTTCGAAGTTGTTCAGGAGTTGAAGTACCTCCCTCTTGAACAGGTTAACTGAGTAATCCTGGTAGACAATTGCTTAAACCGTAGGTACATGCCGGAGCAAATTTGTCTTAAGGGCAGAGTTTATCTCGCCTCAGTCCAGTCCGTATATCCTTTCTGTTTTGTTATTTCATTTCTTTCTTTTGCAGTAATTATTCTAGTTCAGATAAATAAATAAAAGTGTTCTTTATCTTTCCGTTTCTTTATTTTATTTGCATATAATACAACGGGTATAACAATCTTAAGACAAATTTCTTATGACCTTCTTTGCTCTAAAAGGTACTGCATGCAACCAATAAATATTTAGTTAAATGCAGAACAATTTATTTTTATTGTTGACTGAATATCTTTTGTGATATTCATTAAGTTTCTTCATCTTCTTTGGTCTCGTTGAAAACGAACCTGAATCTGATTGTTTATCTTTTGTCTTGAACAGAAATGTCTACTGTCAATGATCTGTTGTTTACACCCACTGCTGATGCTACGCAACTGCATGTAAGGAATCAGTGTCAAATGCAATGGTGCCCTCTTTGCTATTGTGACACAATGTCTTATTCTTTGTGACTAGTTCATCTCATGGTGAGAAGCCAGAAAAGTTTAACGGGCTGAATTTCAAGCGATGGCTGCAAAAGATGTTGTTCTACTTGACTACTCTTGGATTGGCCATGATGCTTACTGAAGAGCAACTAGTTGTGCCGGCTGACAACATTAAACACAAAGCTCTGCTTTCTCTTGAGAGTTGGAAGCACAGTGATTTTATTTGCAATAATTGTTAGGAAATCTACGCGGGATCGCAGCGGAATTTAAAATTTTATTTCCTTTTAACCAGGATCGACTTCGTTTAAGCAATAAACAAATAAACTAGTAGACGGTGGTTACCTTGGTTGATCTAAAGATCGGCGCTTTGACCGTCTAAGGAGAGTAGTTACGCATAGAGCCGCCCAAGTGTTCGGCCTCTGCCGCTAGTCCACACTGAGCAGTCCGCGGAATCCCGTCATGGATTGCTATTGGAAAACTCCGGTTGCTAGACCGGCCTTTTCCCTCTCTCCAACTCTCATAGGATGCTCTCTATTTTACACAAGAACTATTAGTTCTTGGAATTGTGTTATCTGAAAGAGCTTGACACCCACCTCTTATTTATAGTAGAAGTGGCGCCCCAAATAGTTGTGGAGAAGAAAAAACCTTTAACCAATAAAATAAGGAAAATATAATTGATTGATTTATCTCATTTATTGTAATATCTTATATTAAATAAATCTAGGATATTGTCAATATCTTATATTGACTAACTTTATTATATTACCATAAATCAATTTACACATGTATATATATCACATATATATTACACAAATAAATCTATATATATATATATATATATATATATATATATATATATATATACACACACTACATGCGCATGTGCATGCAAATCACTAATTTGATTTACACTAGTGCACACGCATACATAGATATTTACATATATATTTATTTATTAATATCTAATATTAATATTCAGTAATCTTATTAATTAAATTGCATAATCCAAGTATATCACACATACACATATGTGGCGCCACTTATCAATATAAGTGTATTTAATTAATCAACTTAATTAATATCTTGTATTTAATTATTCATAATAAATAAATACCACCATATTAATTTACCACTATAATCTTTATAGTCGTGAGATAAACTTTCCTTATTTGGTTATCATCTATAACCACATTTTAATCCGGCTAGATGTTCTTATGTGTGTGACCCGAATATGTTGGCCGTAGACACAAAGTGCAAATTACGAAAATGCCTTTCATGCCTAACGATCACGGGATAGCGTCTAGAAACACGCCGTGACCCCCAATCATCGGAAGAGTCAAATGCAATGACTACTACCTTTCATGTGAAAGCGATTACCGTGTAACTTACAATCCTATCATTTGTAATAATATCCATACGGTCGTTGATCAGTGTCAAAACATTAATTACCGTATCTTATAATCTGGATATCATGCTCTCTCAAAGTAACTCATTTACTCCCACTTTGCAAAGATTCACGAGTAAGACATTCCTTAAAAGAAGGCCATTTGGATATTCAATCCCGATCATAGGATCTGCGATTCCCGGACGACCAATCATGTATACTCTGCATGCTTCAATATCATACCCAATCACTACCGCATGATCGCCCGTGGCTGAAACCTCAATAGTGTCAAAGCATGACAATCCACACCGTGATGCCATGAAGACTCGGTCAAAGGATAATTAGACAACCGTCACATAGTGTGACACTTATCCGTGTAAGTGGGTTAGTCTAACGTCGCATTCTACAATACCGTCCACGTCACGGTCCAAGTGTCTACTACACTTGATGAGCGAGATCTATCCACCTTACTAAAGGCGAAGACATCTAATACGTGCTAGTACTGTTTATACTATCAATGCCTGTTTAATAGTACATCGACTAGAGACATTTAAGTATCAAACTTATTAAAGTGATTAGAGATCTCATCAACCATAATCGCCTATCATGGTTTCTCTATCACATTTTAATACTAAGGGCGTTATCATATAACAATTCACGATTGATTCTCACAAAGAACATATATATGACAACGAAAAAGCCATTTAATATATGTACAAACATAAAGAAATAGTAGAAATGATCCGACCGGTGGATCTATCAACCGATTGGGTTTAGGACCTTATTTCAACAATAATTACATTACGAATTGTTTAGACAATACTCTGTATGGTTTCTATTGTACTTTTGAGTCTGCTAAAGCATTGTGGCTTGCCTCAGAGTAAAAATATAAAACTGAGGATGCAGGTGCTAAGAAATTTATAGCAGGTAAATTTCTGGACTATAAGATAGTCGATTCCAAAACCGTAATTAAGCGAGGTTGAGGAATTACAAATCGTTATATCCGAAATTTTAGAAGAGGTATGATAATAAGTGAAAACTTTCAAGTAGCTTATGTGATTGAGAAACTACCTTCATCATGGAAGGAATATAAAAGTTATCTCAAACACAAGCGAAAGCAAATATTTATGGATGATCGATTATGCGACTCCGTTATAGACAATAGAGCATCCGAAAATAAACGTGTTGTGCATGTTGGACAAGCCAAAGATCATGTTCTTTGAGGTCAAGAATCGGAAGAGGAAGAAACTGGACAATCTTCCAAGAAAAGCGGTGAATTGTCAGAAACCACAAAATGCATACAAGTTTAATGGTGAATGCCTCAAGCGTGGCAAATTAGGAGCCTTTGTGCAAGTGAGTTCCGTGGAAAGAAACCATTTTTGCAAAAGGCACATATGGCTGAAATTGATGGTGATGATGATATGTTACTGCGCCGTGGTGATGGAATGCAATCTTTGTTGGGAATCAAAGCGGTGGTTTGTGGACACTTTGGAGCCATAAGACATGTTTGGTGACCGTGGAGTGTTCTCAACCTATAAAGTGGGTGGTGAAAAGCGTGGATGGGTAACTCTTCCCGTTCAACCATTCGAGGAACCGGGAATGTAGTTACGAAGATGACTTGGGAAAAGAAGCTAACATTGACCAATGTTCTCCATGTTCACGACATTCATAGGAATCTAATTTACGGTGCTATGTTGAGCAAAAATTTGGTTTCAAAATGATTTTTGGTTACGATAAGGCCATTCTGACAAAAAATGAAGTGTTTGTCGGTAGAGGCTATCTCACCTAGAGTATGTTTAAGTTGAATGTAATGTCCATTGTGCCTAAGAATGTTGTGCCCGATAAGGCTAATAAAATTGCATCTACTTCTGCTTACTTGATTGAGTCTTCTTGTTTATGGCATAATCGATTAGGACATGTTAATAATAAATCAATTCGTAGAATGATGAATTTAGATTTATTACCTAATATAAAGTTTAATCAAACTGAAAAATGCCAAATTTGTGTCGAAGCTAAAATGACTATGGCACCATTTCCTTTAGTGGAAAGAAACACAGAACCGTTAGATTTAATTCATACAGATTTGTGTGATTTAAAATTTGTGCAATCGAGAGGCGGTAAAAAATACTTCTGTAACATTTATCGATGATTGTACAAAATACTGTTATGTCTATTTGCTAAGTAGCAAAGATGAGACAATTGAGGCTTTTAAAACTATAAGAATGAAGTTGAAAATCAACTTAGCAAACGAATCAAAAAGGTTCGTAGTGATCGAGGTGGTGAATATGAGGCACCATTTAATGAACTATGTTCACAATCTGGTATTATTCATTAAACTACTGCTCCATATACACCTCAATCAAATGGTATTGCTGAATGCAAGAACCGAACTCTAAAAGAGATGATGAATTCTATGTTGATAAGTTTGGGTTACCACAGAACTTGTAGGGGGAGGCCATCCTCTCAGCAAATGTCATTCTTAATAGAATTCCATCCAAGAAGATGGATAAGGCCCCATATGAGTTATGGAAAGGCCATAGGCCAAGCTACAAATACTTGAAAGTGTGCGGGTGTTTAGCAAAGGTAGAAAAGCCTAAATCTAAACAAATAAAGATTGGGCCTAAAATGATAGATTGCATATTTATCGGTTATGCAAATAACAGTAGTGCATATAGATTTCTAGTGCATAAATCTGACATTCCTGATGTACATGTGAATATCGTCATGGAGTAAAAAATGTTGTGTTTTTAGAGGATGTCTTTCCTAATAAAGCGAAAACAAAGAACACGAGTCCAAATATGTTGTGAATGAATCCTTAAAGGATACCACTCGAGAAAATGAGGAACTAGAATGTCGTAGAAGCAAACAGCGCTAGGACTTCAACGTCATTTGGTCCCCGTTTTTCTCACTATTTGGTAGAAAATGATCCAGAACATATCTTTGAGGCTATGTCAAATCGAGCGCCTTCTTGGAAAGAAGCAATAAAAAGTGAAATAGACTCCATTATGCAAAATCACACTTAGGAATTGGTTAATATTCCACCAGGGCATAAAGCACTCGGTTGTAAGTGGATTTGTAAGATGAAACTTAAAGGCGATGGATCTATTGATAAATATAAGGCTAGATTGGTAGCCATAGGTTATTGACAAAGGAAGGTCTTGATTTTTGATACATATTCACGGTAACTAGAATCACTTGATAAGGGTTCTTATTGTGATTCTTTGCGATCTATAACTTGGAAATCCATCGAATTGATGTTAAGGCGCCTTCTTAAATGGTGAATTTGAGGAAGAAATATACATGGAACAACCCAAGGGTTTTTGTAGTTCTAGGTCGAGAACACACAGGTGTGTCGACTTGTTAAACCATTGTATGGGATAAAACAATCGCCAAAACAATGGAACCAAAAATTTGATCAAACGATGTGGTCAAATGGGTTTAAAATTAACGAGTGTGACAAATGTGTCTATATCAAAAACACTTCTAATTCTTATGTGATTGTATGTCTTTATGTTGATGACATGTTGATCATGGGAAGTACTCGTGATATAATCATGAATACTACGAAGATGTTGACACGGTATTTTGTTATGAAGGACATGGGAGTTGCAGATGTAATTTTGGGGATTAAAACCTCTAGAATGTCTGATGGGCTTGCGTTGTCACAGTCTCATTATATTGAGCCTGTTCTAAAAAGATTCAATGTCTTTCATGAAAGTCCAGTAAAAACTCCAATTGACTTAAGTTTGCACTTAGTCAAGAACAAAGGTGAACCTGTGTCTCAGTTGAAATATTCACAAATCATAGGCTGTCTGATGTACATAACCAATTGTACTAGACCAGGCGTAGCTTTGTCTTTGTGAATAAACTAAGCGAGTTTCTGGGTAATCAAGTGAGGATCATTGGAAAGCTTTGAATAGGTACTAAGGTACTTAAAATTTACAATGAATCTGGGATTACGTTATACAAGATATCCAATAGTATCAGAAGGGTACTATGATGCAAATTGGATATCTGACTCCAAAGATTCGAAATCCACAAGTGGATATGTATTCATTATTGGTGGTGCTGTGGTGTCATGGAAATCCACAAAGAAAGCATGCATAGCTCATTCCACGTTGGAAGCTGAGTTTATTGCATTAGACAAAGCGGGAGAAAAGCGAGAATGGCTTAGTAATTTCTTAGAGGATGTTCCATGCTGGACTAAACCTATAGCTCCAATAAGCATACATAGTGATAGTCAGTCGGCTATAAGTCGGGCACAAAAAAATATGTATAATGGTAAGTCTCGACATATACGTCGTAGACATATTACTATTAAACAACTGATCTCTAAGGGTGTGATTTCCATTGATTTTGTTAGATCGAAGGAGAATCTTGTGGATCTTCTTACCAAAGGCTAACCTAGAGATCAAATGTCAAAATTGACACTCGGAATGGGACTAAAGCCTATTACGACAGAAACTTTGTAATGGTAACCCAACCATCTTGTTGGAGATCCCAGATTATGGTTCAAAGGGACAACTAAGTTATAAAGGTTCAATGAACACTTACCCGTTACAGTGAATAAAAGTGTTATCATCGATTGGTGTATAAGGTTAAGTTAAAACTTATAATGATTCTTATAACTTGTTTAATTCAAGTGGGGTATGGCAGAATACTCTTGATAGGAGGTCACCTATGTACGTACGAACTGGGGCCGCTTCTATGAGAATTTAGAGGCTAGAATTTCTAACGTATTTTTTGAAACCAGAGGTGATTCATGGACTAAATGAACACAACCATGAGAACCAAATCTGTTTGTTTAGGGAAATATTGTGTGAGTACTATTATGCGGTTTTACAATAATGGTTTGAACATTTCACGACATAGTTCAGCTTTGAATAGCCCGAGTATATCGAAGTATTTCCTTCTGGCGGAGTTCAAAGCCGAAGCTACCTCTCTGATGCAATATTTTACATGTAAATCTATTCGAGTCTACATTTGCCTTAATTTCCATTCATGTAGGGATTGTTGGAGAAATTGAGGAAAAAGGAAAATGATTTTTACTTCATTTTAAAATGATATTTTAATCATTTTTACAACCACTTTATGAGCGGTTTGATTAAACTCTTCTATAATTTATCAAGAGTTTTGGATTGTTTTGAAAACTACATGCGGCGTAGATGAAGGCAGTCTTTGAATCATTCAATTCGGATATCGGGTGAAAGAGAAATTAAGGCTTGAAATTGGTTAGTTGAAAAAGTTGAAGTCTTTGAAACTTGGAAGTTGAAGAGTTCAACTTCTTTAATCCCACATTGGGAAGAGTGCTAATATTTTCTCAATATTTAAGTGGAAGGAGTTTAGTCAATGTTATAAGCTCCAAGGAAAGGTAGAGGGTACATAATGGTTTAGTTAGACGATGTTCTGCTAAAATTGCCACGAGTGCCACTTTCGCCCGCCCGTGCCCAAGACCGTCAACCGTCGACCGTCGACCTTAGGATTGGGGAATTGGGCCTTCGTGGGCCAAAGGCAATACTAATTTTTTGGACAAAGTTACATTGAGATTTGTCAAATAATTAGTCAAGCTCGATTTTGATCTGATGATTAATACGAGTTGGGAGATTCGATTCGATTCAGGCTCGACTCGGTGAGTCCTTCATCTGCAAGCGATCATAACTTCTGAAGTTAGAGGTTGCATCATTACTTCAACTTTGATGGAGTTAACGGCTATTAGTAGAAGGCCGATGGAGTTAAAGCCCTATTAGTGGAGCTCCTTCAATACACTTGAGGCCCATCCCTCACATAAAAAAGAATCCTCTGCTTTGCAATGGAAATGATACACAAAAATACAACACAAATATCATCTTTCTGCATAAAAGTTGAAGAGTATTTTAAAACCTTTGTGATGGCGCTTAAAATAGTCTATGCACCAGGTAAGTTAAGGCGTGGGGTTAATACAACTTGATTCTCCTTAGAGCGCACTATCATGAAGGATTTATCAATGACACATTGATGCATGGTAAGTAATGAATAATAGGGAGCTTATGGAATGTTGCTTGATATGTGTTCGGCCGGAAATCTTTATTGAATATGTGGTAGTTGGTGGAGATTTCTCTTAGAGGTACATTCTGTCTTGATACTCTGCTCGGGGATGAGCAAAAGGCTAGTGGGGGGTAGTTGATGACACTTAAAATAGTCTATCGTACGGCATCAACATTCTATAAATTATGAGCTAAAAGTAGTTGTTTAGACCTATAATTATGAACCATTTGAGTTGAATATCATATGTCGGGTTAAGTGAGTCGAGTAATTTGCATAACGTTTATTTTCCTATTTCGATATTATTTTGGGCGTTATTTGACTATTTTAGAGAAGCGAGATATTGGGCTGAGCATTGTGGGCGAATATGGAGTGGGTGAGCGAAAGGATTGGGCTTAAGGTATTCCAGAACCTTCCAATCTAAGTCTACAGAAAGAAAAAAACAAAAATACCCCAGATTAATCGGGGTATGCCGCCAATTTACCAAGGCTCTAGAATCTTCCGAAACGTATTTTCTTGGACAATGGGTAGATCTAGGTGTTTCTAAGTCAGATTATGTAGCTATAACTAAGAGGCATCGCCTCGAACTCGTCTTAACAATTGTACGTCAAAACATACAAGTAGAAGCAAGGGATTGCTCATTCCCGCGCAGGACAGCTAGTTTCTCCACATGCTTGTTAATAGAACCGATGCGGCTTATGATTTGATTGTTGATGGGGGGATTTTCCGTGATCATGTGAATTTATGCATGTAAATCTTGGCAAGATTGTCTATCCTTTCGGTTCGGCACCCCGCCGTCTTTCTTGTAGTGATCATGCATGCCGCGTGCCAACAGTTTTTCAATTTCTCTTTTGAACTACATGTATTCCTCAGTGGTATGACCCTTATCTCTATGCAATCCGCAATACTTGGTAGTGTCACGATGAGGGTCTAGATTCATGGGGTACGGCTCAGGGAGCTCGTCTCTTACTTCATTTAACATCTGTGTGTATGAGACTTGGAGAGGGGTGAAGGTCTCTTCTCTAAATGTCAGGCTTTTTGATTTCCCGATCATGATTTCTGCGGCTGTCCTTGGGCGGACTGCACTCAGCCCTCTGTTTGCCCTTGTAGGACGATGAAGATCCTTCGTTCCCCATGGTCACAATATATTTCCTCGTTGAACTTAACATCTCTTGGAGGTTCATCGGCGGCGTGAGAGCAAAATAAGATTTAAAATAGCCCGGACTCAGCCCCGTTTCAAAGTTGTTCATCACAACTGTTGGTCCATTGGAAAGCCTAACACAAGTTTAGAGGGGGGGTGAATAAACTTGTCACCAAAAACTAATCCTGAGCTGGAAAAGTCCCAGGAACTGAGTTTCTCTGAAACTTAAAGCGATCTTGATTTTGTTCTGTCCACTTTAACTTGTCGGAGTTCGATTAGCTCAAGCCCGAATATAAGTTATTCTTGACTTATATTTAGTCTAGTTAGCTGGCGTGGATATAAAATTAGCCTTTAACAACTAGTAACTATAATTTCGATATGAAAACCACTATAAGGAAATAAATGAATACGTAAAGTAAATAAACAAGAATTATAGAGGTTCTAGGTGGTGTAATCTATCGTCCTCTCTTCCCTGTGATGCGGAGGAAAATTCCACTAGAACTTCTTTGAGATGGCCCGATTACAAAAGTCCTAAAGCGATAGTCCTTGGCTAATCCACAGCTTCACTATCTAAACACTTGTAAGCGGTAGGATTCTTTGCTCTTCAATTGTTTGAACCAGGTCCTTGGAGGGTAGAATTGCCTCTTCACCATTTCATCACAAACAGTCTTCACATTTGCACTCAAGCTATCCTTCACACCTTCTTGGTGTTTCACGATCTAAACCTTTGATAAAATCAAAGTTGAGACTTTGAATCAATGACTATGATTCAAGCGTGATTTGAGCTTTTCTTACGGATAATTGATTTAAGCATGGCTCTGTATTTCTTCAAATGTTAGATCTTGAATCATGAATATGCTTGAACACTTTGAAGAAATTTTCTTGATCTTGCAATTAAGTATTTAGCGGTATTCTTTTGAATTTGGATTTCCCCCTCAATTTGATCTTTCTTGACTAGATGGATTCCTTTTAATTTTCTTGCTTGTTATCATATGCCTGCATCTCATTTGATGTTGTAGAGGTAATCTATTTATAGGGGTTCATTCAACATTCATCTTGCTTTATAACGGCTATATTTTATTTATTCTATTTGTGTCGTCATTGACTCGTCAATGAGATTTCTTTCTTTACAACGTTCGATTGTACTTCAGGTTTGTTGGATGACTAACTTGTAAAAGCGAGTTTCCTTATCGATTTTATCTTGAGTTTATTACTTGTCGGTTTCATTCTTGACTTGGAGCGATGCTTGAGATTTTATTCTTCTTCAAATATCGGTACTCGAATTTTCATCGATTATAATTGACTTAATCAGTACACCATGATACATTTATCATCTTAGAATTCATTGTCCTTATGATTCTTAGGTCTTCATACAAGATCCATAAAGTCGATTCGAGTCATCACAATCTTGCACGAAGTCCAACTTCTGATCTCGACTTGTAATCTTCATAAGCGAGTTTGAGCCTCGATTCTTCATTCTTCAATAAGCGAGTGCTGTGTCCTCGGTTCTTCCATCTTCTAGATAAGCCAACCAGTCAGTAACTCTCAGTGAACTTATCTTCTTCAATCTTACATTGGTGTGCTCTATTGTCGAGTTTCGTAGAGTCTCGGCTAGTCAAAATGTCGGTTTCTTCATTTCTCGATTCGGTCAAGAACTATTACGATGCTTATGCGATTTAACTTATACAAATATCAGACTTTAATAAATCCTATACATTGGTATCTAGACTTCTTTTTGCTTTGCACTATATACGACTAGTTATGACACTTCATCAATGGGGTTAAGAACAATTAATAAACTAAGTGATGAATCATCATCAAAACATAAATTTTATTTCCAACAACAACGTTGTCCGCTAAGCCATGGTCATTTCATATACCTTGTAAAATCGCTCGTAATAGCTACGGGTGGATTCGTTTCACCTGTTAGACCTCACGAAGGTTGATGTGGGTTTTAGGTCCACCCAGACTTGAACTTCGGCTATAAATTTACTTATTAAATCGTCCCAAGCTAGGATCGAACACGGAGGAGACCAGCGAATCCATGGCGCCCGCCTTTGTCTTGCATTGATCCCACAAAAGCTATACACCATGCCTCGTGATTCGGTGTGCCTGATTGATTACGCTCGGGAAAGGTTGAAATCAATCTAAAGGTATGTTGCTCCATGATAGTTGGTGAAGCTAGGATAGTGAGTACCTCCATTCGGAGCCGCCTTCAGGATGTTAGGATGAAGGACACTGGCACCCCAAGCGGGATTAGCTTCCTTCCCGGTCCTACCATTTTGCTACTCATCTATCTGTTTTTTCATTATGCCCAGTTCGTCCTGGGTCTCTGGGATTATAGGGAGTTGGTTATAACTTTCATTGGCATGTGATTCCTCGCGTCCTTCTACGGGATCGTTACTGTCGAGGATTTTAGGTGCCCGGGCCTACACATGATCGTCGACCACGGGCCCTAGACGACTAAAGCTGACCTCCTTCCCTCTTTAGGTTGAGAAGTGGCATGACTGCTTCCCCCTCTCTCTCTCCGTTGAGGTTGAATTGTTTTTTGTGGGTTTAGAGTGGGTTGTATCTCTGTATAAAGTCTTTGTGCGGGAGGAATAAACTTCTTTGGCGGGTTGAGAGGTAGACCTTATGCAATGAGTAGCATGTTACCCACACCACATAGCCTCTACGTAATCCATATGTGCCCGGAGAGATATTGCATAAACACTTTGTTCTTTTTGTCTCTCCCGTTGAGACCGCTCCCCGCTCTTGATTCCGATGAGAAGCCCCTGCGATACCCTTTCTGCGGCTTTGTCTGACCGCCGCCTCGTGTATCTCACGAGGCTCGGGTTCTCTCCACTATATAAGTCTACATGTCGGGTGTGATGTCTGTCGGCCTCGTCCCGGTGGACAATACCCTCTCTACTTGCTTCCCGTGATGCGGCGTCTTTTAGACATATGGTGTGTTAGCTCCATATGTAGGGACATGATTGCCCGCTCTAGACGGTGTAGTAGGTGTCATGTTCTTCGCGCAAGCCATGCTTGACTATAGATATTTTGAAGATATTTGTTGACTATGAAAATATCTCTCCAACTCGAGAATCAATATACCCAAAGTGTGTTTCCACGTGGTTTCAACAAGCGAGTGACTTCCTTAGTACTTGAAGAGTAGAAGCCCGACCAAGAGTTTATACCAACTTGGGAAATATAATGGGCTCGAGTAGAGCCATGAACTCACCAGGAAGGTGTTTTCAACTTTGAGGTGGATCGGGCTAAACATAAGCCGAAATCTGTAGGAACCAAACTCCGTTTAAGAATCTCTGACTTTCTTGATAAAAGCAATGGTTTGAGAGTGCGTACAACCCGAAAAAGTAAAGCTTTTGTTGACCAAAAATTTGAAGATGTTGGCTTAATCTTGTTGGCGGCGCCGTGAAACCGAATTTATGGTGGAGCAAAAGATTCGAAGATCTTGAATGATAATGATGTTCCCGATAGCAGAGCCAAGCGATATAGTTGGATATATCGAGTTTGTAGTATGATATCTTGTGAGGATATATGGTACATTTATATCACGATTTCTCGGTGAGAAGTGGTGGACATCAAGAACAACGGTGGTCGGACATATGCTTATGAATGGAAACACAAGCGAGTCGACAAATTGTGAGTAACTCTGTGTATATTAGTTCTTGGATCATTTTCTATTACATCGTGATCCCGTATATATAGGCAAAGACTAAGTGGGTTTAACTAAACATGACAAGACATATAACTAAGAGTAATCGGCCACAACTTTCGATTAGGCAGTTTCACGGTGAGGTGGCGGGGAGTGGCCTCGACAAGAGAGGCGGACTCATATCTTCTTTTGTCTTGTTGTCATTAATTTGAAGATCGATCGGCTGACGATCACGGGTTGAACCCACTTGAGTCCGAGGGTCGGAGTGGGGATGAGTGTCGGCGTCGGATGTCGACCTTGCTTTGAGTGCGGCAATGAAAGTAGACCGGCGAGATGGAGGCCCAGAGATCGTGGTTGGGCTTAGGTTGAGGCCCAAGTTAGATGCTCGAGGTTCCGATCCGAGATAGGGTATATCACAAACCAATAATGATGGTGCCTTTTGAGAACCCTAGGCAATGACGATGACGATTATCAATACACGCCACAACTCAGGGAACATGTATCAGCTAGTAGCCTTTATTAAAAAACATGGACAGTTACGATAGACCACGAACTAAGAATAACTTCCTGGAAAATGATTAAGGGCAAGCCCATCCGACTCGCACAACCCGAGATCATGCTCATGCAACTCGCAACTCAACATAACGAGATCTCAATGAGAGTTAGCCCAGCTAGTTCGCTCCCAGTAGCGTTCCCATCGGCTAGCTACCCACCAACTCGACAAATAAAGTCTGAATGCTTTAGCACGGAACCATGCAAACATAACGCAAAAAAATCCGTTCACCTCAGCCCGGCATCATGCAAGTAAAATGCAACAAAAGCCCGAATGCTTCAGCACGGAGCTATGTGAGTATAACACAATAAAGCCCGTCCGCTTCAGCACGGAATCCATTAGCCAGTTGCGTTCACGCCATAAAATGATGATTAAGACCGGTCGCTCACAAGCACGGCATCGTGATCATACTCAAGGGCCTAATGCTGATATAAGCAAGGGGATTTTGCGGTAGTCACAAGAGGTATGTGAGAAATCAAGTCGCTTCAACTTTACTCCATGGTTTCCATTTGAACAATGGAGAACTCAAGGAGCAGGGGGCCATTGATACGCTAAAACTGTAAAGGAGCCCACATATTCACATTAGGCCTCCAAGAAGGTCCAATAACGAATAGGGTCCCTGGCTCAAACCAGTTCGTGCCTCTATAAGACGAACATGTTCAGGAATAATCTCACCCACCTCATGCCATCATGATATCTATATTCGACCAAGAAAAGGGCGTCGATAACAAAACCTTCATACGCCATCTGCACGGCGAGGCAAAGCATTAGGGGCCGACCAGCTCGCCCCTAGATTCACATCCTGCTTCATTAGGCAACATGGTCATGTTTTAGGCGAAGAACTTACAAGTGTCCGAGGTACAAGTCAACTCATACAACCGATGATCCGACTCGCCATTTACCTTTATGCAGAACTTGTATTTCATTTCTCGCCATATGAACAGTGATTACGTAAGCCCTATAAATAATGGCATCTTTTACCCCTCAAGGGGTCGGACATTCAATGAAAATGCAACCAAGATCTGTCAATTTGTCGACAAATACTCTCTATCTTTCTCGTACATGCATATAGTTCTTGCTAATTATTAAGCATATCTTGAGCAATACGTAATCATAAACACCGAAAAACCGTGCCAGATATCCACCAAACAATTCAAATACCGCACTCGTGATATTTCCAACCGTATCGAGAAGGTTACACATATTATTAATTAAGTTGTCTTTCATGAACCACGACTCAAACTCTAGGTTCAATTCATGCTCATCAACATGTCATGAGATCATACTTGTTTCTAGCTTAGCTTATCTTTGTTACATCGAGTATTCAAGGTCACTACGCATGGTGCTACTAGCCCACACGAAGCAAGCCCCAGGGCAACCTATTAGTGGATGACCAGGGCCGGCCCAATGTGTAGGCGGATGAAGCATTGGCTTAAGGCCCGACCGTCCGAGGCCCGAAATTACATGTTTTACAAAAAGTACTTTCAATAATAATTTTGTATTGAGACATTTAGACATGACTTGTTGTAGTCGGGCTAGTTGGGGTGTTTAGCTAAAATCCAATAGACACAGGTTCGAGTCTTGGGGCTGCTTTTTTTCCCTATTATTTTAGCCAATTTATCAACTCCTTTAAAACCTCTTTTGGACCTTTTCTTTTAAAACATCTTTTGGGCCTTTTAAAATGTTATTCTATTATTTCAATAAATTTATTGACTCCTTTAAAACCTAATTATGCTAGAAAAATATGTGGACTGGGTTCGAGTCTTAGGAGCTACTTTTTTTCTATTATTTTAATCAATTTATCAACTCCTTTAAAACCTCTTTTGGACATTTTCTTTTAAAACATCTTTTGGGCCTTTTAAAATGTTATTCTATTATTTCAATAAATTTATTGACTCCTTTAAAACCTAATTATGCTAGAAAAGATATGTTGAATTTTACTACTTTGTAGGTATGTTTTGAGGCTATCAATGAATTGAATTTTGTATCTACGGATGTAAAGAGGCGATATTGAAGTAATTTTTGTAATGTTTTTGAATAAAAAAACAACTTGAACTTATAGGCCTAATTTGGCGACTTAGCCGAAGGCTAAAATTTTCAGGACCCGTACATGGATGACACTAGTAGCCACGCAGGCTGGCCAAATAGAGTGTGTGTTCGTGAAGTCCTTCCGTGCCAGGGTCTTAGTAACCTCTGGAGTTATTCACTTTATCTTGACCACACCACGCATAGGGCGCCTCTGAGAATGGAGGCAATACAACGTATCAAGCGATATCTGAGTTGTTAGATAAGTATTTGGAACATGGCAAATTGCATATTGATAACATCGTGGTTTCAACTCTTGCATTTAAATTTCCTACAAAAGTTAAAACAACAGAGAACAAAATCAAAGCAACATGGTGCCTTACCTCAAAGCGTAATCACCAACAAAAGAAATAAAAGAAAGATAAAGAAAGAACAACTTAATCCCAAATTTTTAAAGTCAATGTAAGTATTAGCGGTTTACACATCTACGCTTAGCGGCGCCAAAAACTTCATCGTCCTTTTCTAGGTGTCCGAAATTTTAGGCAAGTATACCGAGTCTGTTGGTCCTTGAAAAGGCTTTGGTTAAGTTTAGAGGGGTGAATAAACTTACCACTTAAAATTTTGGAGTTAACAAATTCGCAACCAATGATCTGCGATACTTGATGTCTAGCGATACCTCGATAACTGTTGATAAGCGATGAGTCTTTGTGATTGAAGTTCTTGAATTTGTGCGGTGAATATATCAAAATTAAGCCTTAATACTTGTTGTTAAATATGATACTAAGTATTAGATACTCATTAGTGCAAGTGTGTGATTTCGGTTGCTAGATTGATAGGTTGATGTGTAAAATAAACTAAGTCACAGTAAATCTTTGAAAGTAAGTAAGCGAGATTTTATAGTGGTTCGGTGGTGTAACCACAGCCAGTCCACTCTTCTCTTGTGATGTTGGAGAAATTCACTAGAGATCTTTGATGTAGCTTTTACAAAGATTCCTAAGTTGCTTGTCCTTCATCAATAACTATGGCTTCACAAACTAAAAGCAGGGGAAGCGGTAGGATTCTTTGCTCACTGAGTCTTCAATTGGTCCTTGAAGGTAGGATTGCCTCTTCACGGCTCCTACACAAATATGATCTTTCACACAAGCGTGCTTCACTTTGTCTTGATGAGTTCTTTATAAAATAAAAGATTGAATCAATTAAATGATTCAAATCGGCGACTTGATTAAGATGAAATAATCGACTTACGGGCTTCAAGTGTGTATGCTTGATGTAGCTTGAATGTAGAAAACACTTGAAGAATTTTGGATCGGTAGCTTTAAGTTCGATAGGATTCGATGGGGTGTTTTTATTTCGATAAAATATCTCTTCAAAGTTTATCAATTTTCATCAATCATCATCTTGTTTACGAGTTGAAAGTCCTCTATTTATAGGCAGAATGCATGTGACTTGTATTTGAAATTCAAATGTAACCGTTCCTTGTTTTAGTCCCATCGATTTGCGATACATCACTATTCATAGGGTGACACTATCTCGAATTCCTTTTTTGGCGATCTGATCTGTCCACCCTTTGACTTATATCCATTGGATAATAATCTGAATCATCCCAGCGTTTGTTTAATCTCGACCCTGATTTGTTTGATAAGTCGGAGGTAGTTGGCATGTCATTTCAACTTGTAATCTTCCAATGTGATCTTGAATTACCGAGGTATTTTATCGGCGGGTTCATCGATCTGTTGAGATACTATCGATCTCTTTGACGCAATTTCTTGTGTATAAATACAATCACGGTGACTTCTTTTATCTAACTTTTATTTGTGAAGTTAGATTACACCTTTTAATTATAACCAAGTTCCAAACATCATCCGACATGGAACTTAGACCTTCTTCACAAGGTATATGGCGTCAGTTTAGGTCATCACGGACTTGCCTAAATTACGATTTCATATCCTTGACTTTAATTACTAAGTTTGATCCCTTGCCTTACATGGCGAGTTTGAGCCCTCGGCCTTTCCGGTCTTGGCGGAGTTCACGACAAGTCTCTTGACCTATCTACCTCTTGATATTGACCGGTCTGTGATATAAATCGGTGACCATTCTGATCTTGTTTGATCAAACCTATTCATAAATCAAACTCTAATAAACCTATACATTTGATCTAGACATCTTTTTGCCTTTGCACTATAACGACTAGTCGGCACTCATCATCAAAACACGAGAAATAAGTCTAACAATTTCCCCCTTTTTGGTGATGATGCCAATACCCTCACTAATAGCAAAGCAAAAGATATAAAAGCAACAGAACAAATTCATTCATCTTTCATTATAATCAATTGTTCAAAGATATTCTGATCTAGAATCAACAAAAAAATATAATCTGCGATTAAAGTATCTTTGATCTCTTGTCTTCTCTCCACTTTCTTATGCTGGATTTCTCTGCTTGTTCTTGGTATTCTCTGATTTCTTTCACCATATCTCTCATCTAATCATTTTCAATTAGAGAGAAGTCAATATGAGGATTTACATGTTTCCACCAATGCCATGCTTGAGTAGAGTAAGGGATATTTGATTTACCACAAGCCTAACCTCATATATACTTCTTTAAATTCATTCACTGAATCCTTTGCCTTTGTGGTAGGTATACCAATGCCACTTCTACCACCTCTGTGTTTGGCCCTCAAGGATTTGATTTTTGCTTCCCAAAACTTTAGTCCCAAAAATAAGTTCAGACCTTCATGAAATCCCTTGTCATGATAGGGTCTATATGCATTATTATTATACCTTCTTGTATTGTTGGAGAAGCTCATCGATGAGTGGAAATGCAGTCTTGGTTGTGCGAAAGCATTTGTATCGACTTCCCATCTCTTCTTTGCAAAAACTCTGGCGGCTTCTTTTGTACCGCCGTTGCCTCTTCCCCCTTATTGACATCATCAACAAACCGGGATGACGAGGCCATGCACACTCTCTTGTGTGATAACTAGGTTGCTGGTTGTCCTTCAATGATTTCAGATCCTAGTATCAATTGTTGTGATCCTTCCTTGCATTGTTTGCTCCAGCGGAGGTTATCCTCTCGATAAGTTTAGGATCGAGGCACATCGGTTGTTGTCTGTGTGACCAGGCTCGGCGAGTCTAGGGGTTTGACAAGCTTGTCAAGTTTTGTTGAATGGATGTAAATTGATCTTTCAAAAATTTCTCTTTCAAAGTATTCCCTTGCTTGATTCCCTCACATCTAGCATCATATCATTGTGACATTTTGAGTAAATACAAAATTTGAAGCAAGCTATGTCAGTGATTATCTGTTTTCATTTATCGAGTTCATCGGCTCTTCAAATCTACTGTTCTTGTCTATCAATTGAGTCATTAAGCTGTTGCATGTCATTCCTTACGAGTCCTCAACTCATGCAAGACCTCCTCGAGGCACTTGTCAGTCATTCTTCCACCGATCTTGTCGGCGAGGCTCTTCCACATTATATTGTGGCCTCGATTGCTCACAACCATTGCCCAACTCTTATCTAATCCAGCGAGGAATAGGTCCTTGATATTCTTCGAGAATAGGATCAATGGCGAGTTCTTCAAAGATAGGTACAAATGCACGTTGGGGATCAACGTTCACATTCTCTTCTTGAGGGCATTTGAAACTCCTCATCACTAAAGTCATAGTCCAGTTTGCTCGTCCTCGTTAACGACGATCTGTGACCATCTTTCCTTCCGGTGGTCTTGTCTCGAGTGAGGCTCCACTACGGCGACCTCTTGACAGTGAGGGGTATCCTCATACCCAAAGTTTGTTCCAACCTTTGTCGAGTCTTTGTTTGAGACTCGGCCCGACTGTACCTCTGTTCCAACTTTGTGTCGGTGATGTTTGTAACTCGACAACTTTGTACCTCCTCTTCAACTCTCTGTGGATTGAATATAGCCTCATTATCCACTTGGAATCCTTGACATGACCAATCTTGGTTAGGATATGGCAGTTTTAGTAAGAGTACCCTCAAAGTCAAATCCATCTTGATATACAATAGATTCTTACAGTGGCACTAGGTTCACTATAAACAGTAACCTTTTCTTCATCCAAATCCTCACTCTGTTCAGGTTTAGTTTGTGTAGTAGGCTCTACAACATGGAATGTATTTGGTTCATCAGCTAGCCTATTAGCACTAAAATTGATTCCATCATTTATCAATGCTTCGGATCATCCATGGTGAGATCATGTAGATCCTCATCCATCTCTCGATCTGCTTGGCCCTCGTCGAACTTGCAGTGTTAGTGGTATTTTATGCAGGTGGTTCTATGATTCTGCGGTCCCACTTTGGTTCCTCTCACAGTCGGAGGAAATCTCATAGAATCACGATGATGAGGATGAGTCATCATTGCCATCTCATGGATCCACTAAACTTGATACCCTCACTCTTTCATTTGTTCATCAAATAAGTCCATCAACTGGATTGCGGCCAGTGTTATCAACTAGGTCAACAAATTCTCTACTCCCAATTTGTTAAAGCCCATTCCTCAAAGTCTGTCATAGGTTCGACTAGCTTTAGTCTCTTGTAGAAACCAAACTTCCATTGGAAATAGTCGACAATTTCTTTGAAGTTTGGGATCTACATACTCTTATTTTCTTCCTTTCTTTCACATGCCTTTCAAAGGGCATGAAAGATCTTCCGAGAAACTCTTTTTCGGTGCCTTGTTGACCTCGAAAGGTCTCAACAAGTAGATTCATAGTTTCTTCAACGAGATGTTCCAAAGTCATTAGAGTTCTTGAGGTTGTATATTTGTGCCTACTACTTCCATCTGTATATAACACTTGGTTCCCACGACTTACACGCTCATCGGCGGGGGTTAGCGACGGTGCTCTTCCCACGAGTTCTTGCAACACTTGCGGGGTCTTCAACCATTTCTTCAACTACCACAATGAGTTCGAGTTCGGTGGTTTGATGTGGGTCTTGATAGATACTACGATAGGCTCGAGGTCGATGAAGCTGCTGTATATCTCCAACAGTTGCTCAACAACAACTTTTGCGGCTTGATGGAGCTTAACAACCTCTTGGTGAGAGTCGATTAATTTCTACGAGGCTTGATGATAGTCAAGGGCTCGGCCTCAATAGCCTCTTCTTCCTCTTCTACGATGCTTCTTCTTGGGCTCTTTGTGCCTCCAGTTTTTCGATTCTTTCCGCTTTACCATGTTTCTATTTTTGGACAATTTCTTTTCTCCTCATGGAAAGGGTTCATCATCTTTTTCAACCACAGTGACTTCCTCTTTCTCTTTGTCTTCCTTATTGTTCCTTGAATTTCAACAGCATGATTCTTCTTTGCGGCAATTGAAGTCGATACCTTGATTAAATTTGGACCTCGGCGAACTCGTTGCGATCTGTCTTTGTTTGCCTTCTTGTTCTTTTAACTTTAACAATTGATAATCTTTCTTGTTTCTGCGGCCTTTCTTTTCTC
>CM047814.1:43819214-43901714 GCA_026214975.1 Gentiana macrophylla
AAACTTTGTAATGGTAACCCAACCATGCCGATCGGAGATCCCAAGATTATGGTTCACAAAGGACAACTAAGTTATAAAGGTTCAATGAACACTTACCCATTCTCGTGAATAAAAGTGTTATCCAGTCAAATTGGTGTATAAGGTTAAGTTAAAACTTATAATGATTCTTATAACTTGTTTTAATTCATGCAAGAGTGGGTATGGCGTATCACTCTTGATAAGAGGTCACTCTATGATGCATTTGTCTAATCGGGAACGCTTAGCGAGAATTTAGAGGCTAGAATTTCTAACGTATTTTTGAAAACTGAGGTGATTCATGGACTAAATGAACACAACCATGCTGAGAACCAAATACGCCGCTTAGGAAATATGTGTGAGTACTATTGTGCAGTTTTACAATAATGTGTTTCAACATTTCACTTACATAGTTCACTGAATAGCCCATCATATCCGTAAGATTTCACTACGGCAGTTCAAAGCCGTAACTACCTCTCGATGCAATATTTTCTTCAAATAAATCTATTCAGTGGTCTACATTTGCCTTAATTTCCATTCATGTGGGGATTGTTGGAGAAATTGAGGAAAAGGAAAATGATTTTTACTTCATTTTAAAATGATATTTAATCATTTTTACAACCACTTTATGAGCCGGGTTTCGATTAAACTCTTCTATAATTTATCAAGAGTTTTGGATTGTTTTTGAAAACTACATGCGGCGTAGATGAAGACAGTCTTTGAATCATTCAATTCGGATATCGGGTGAAAGAGAAATTAAGGCTTGAAATTGGTTAGTTGAAAAGTTGAAGTTGTTGAAACTTGAAGTTGAAAGAGTTCAACTTCTTTAATCCCACATTGGGAAGAGTGCTAATATTTTCTCAATATTTAAGTGGAAGGAGTTTAGTCAATGTTATAAGCTCCAAGGAAAGGTAGAGGGTACATAATGGTTTAGTTAGGACGATGTTCGCTAAAATTGCCACTTAGTGCCACTTTCGCCGCCTGCCTAAGACCGTCAACCGTCGACCCGTCGACACTTGGGATTGGGAATTGGGCCTTCGGGCTGAAAGGCAATACTAATTTTTGACAAAGTTACATTGAGATTTGTCAAATAATTAGTCAAGCTCGATTTTGATCTCGATGATTAATACGAGTTGGGAGATTCGATTCGATTCAGCTCGACTCAATTTGAAGTCCTTCATCCGCGCAATCGATACATAACTACGAAGTTAGAGGAGTTGCATCATTACTTCAACCGATGGAGTTAACGGCTATTAGTGGAAGCCGATGGAGTTAAAGCCCCATTAGTGAGCTCCTTCAATACACTTCCGTGCCCATCCCTCCTATATAAAGAATCTCTTCACAGAATGGAAATGATACACAAGAAATACAACACAAATATCATCTTCTCGCATAAAAGTTCAAGAGTATTTTTTCAAGCACCGTGATGACGCTTAAAATAGTCTATGCACAGTAAGTTAAGGTGTGGGGGTTAATACAACTTGATTCTCCTTAAGAACGCACTATCAGTGAAGGATTTATCAATGACACATTGATGCATGGTAAGTAATGAATAATAGGGCTTTATGGAATGTTGCTTGATATGTGTTCGGCCGGAAATCTTTATTGAATATGTGGTAGTTGGTGGAGATTTCTCTTAGAGGTACATTACGTCTTGATACTCGCTTGGGGATGAGCAAAAGGCTAGTGGGGTAGTTGATGACACTTTAAAATAGTCTATCGACGGCATCAACATTCTATAAATTATGAGCTAAAAGTAGTTGTTTAGACCTATAATTATGAACCATTTGAGTTGAATATCATATGTCGGGTTCGTGAGTCGAGTAATTTGCACTTAACGTTTATTTTCCCTATTTCGATATTATTTTGGGCGTTATTTGACTATTTTCAGGAAACGAGATATTGGGCTGAGCATTGTGAGATCTAATATGGAGTGGTGAACGAAAGGATTGGGCTTAAGGTATTCCGAAACCTTCCAATCTAAGTCTCATGTAAAAAAAACAAAAATACCCCAGATTAATCGGGGTATGCCGCCAATTTACCAAGGCTCTAGAATCTTCCGAAACGTATTTTCTTGGACAATGGGTAGATCTAGGTGTTTCTAAGTCGATTATGTAGCTTATAACTAAGCAGGCACGCCTCGTAACTCGATGTAACAATTGTACGTCAAAACATACAAGTAGAAGCGAGGATTGCTCATTCCCAGCAGAGAAAATGCAGAGTTCTCCACATGCTTGTTAATAGAACCGATGCGTGGCTTATGATTTGATTGTTGATGGGGATTTTCCGTGATCATGTGAATTTGTGCTGTCAGATCTTGGCAAGATTGTCTATCCTTCGTTCCGGCACCCGCCCGTCTTTCTGTAGTGATCATGCATGCCGCGTGCCAACGCTTTTTCAATTTCTCTTTTGAACTAGCATGTATTCTCGTTGGTATGACCACTTATCTCTATACGCATCCGCAATACTTGGTAGTGTCACGATGAGGGTCTAGATTCATGGGGTACGGCTCGTGGAGCTGCCTCTTACTTCATTTAACATCTCGTATGAGACTTGGAGAGGGTGAAGGTCTCTTCTCTAAATGTCCAGGCTTTTGATTTCCCGATCATGATTTCTCGCATGTCGCTCTTGGGCGGACTGCACTCAAACCTCTCTGTTTGCCCTTGTAGGACGATGAAGATCCTTCTGCTCCCCATGGTCACAATATATTTCTCGTTGAACTTAACATCTCTTGAGGTTCATCGGTAGCGTGAGAGCAAAATAAGATTTAAAATAGCCCGGACTCAGCCCCGCTTCAAAGTTGTTCATCACAACTGTTTGGTCCATTGGAAAGCTTCTAACACAAGTTTGGGGAGAGAGGGTGAATAAACTTGTCACCAAAACTAATCTCGAGTGGAAAAGTCCCAGTGAACTGAAGTTTCTCTGAAACTTAAAGCGATCTTCGCTTTGTTCTGTCCCTTTAACTTCAGGCGAGTTGATTAGCTCAATCAATATAAGTTATTACCGACTTATATTTAGTCTCGTTAATCGGCGCCGGATATAAAATTAGCCTTTAACAACTAAGTAACTATAATTTCGATATGAAAACCACTATAAGGAAATAAATGAATACGTAAAGTAAATAAACAAGAATTATAGAGGTTTAGGTGGTGTAATCCTATCACGCCCTCTCTTCCTCTGTGATGGAGGAAAATTCCACTGTAACTTCTTTGAGATGGCCTGATTACAAAAGTCCTAAATCGACAGTCCTTGGCTAATCCTAGCTTCACTATCTAAACACTTGTAGAGCAGTAGGATTGCTGCTCTTCAATTGTTTGAACCATCAGTCCTTGGAGGTAGAATTGCCTCTTCACCGGCTCATCACAAACATGTCTTTCCCATCGCACTCAATCGTCCTTCACACCTTCTTGGTGTTTCTGATCTAAAACTTTGATAAAATCAAAGTTGAGACTTTGAATCAATGACTATGATTCAACTGTGATTTGAGCTTTTCTTCTGGATAATTGATTTAAGCATGGCTCTGTATTTCTTCAAATGTTAGATCTTGAATCTGTCTGAATATGCTTGAACACTTTGAAGAAATTTTCTTGATCTTGCAATTAAGTATTTAGCAGGTATTCTTTTGAATTTGGATTTCCCCCTCAATTTGATCTTTCTTGACTAGATGGATTCCTTTAATTTTCTTGCTTGTTATCATATGCCCTTGCATCTCATTTGATGTTGTAGAGGTAATCTATTTATATGGGGTTCATTCAACATTCATCTTGCTTTGTAACGGCTATATTTTTCTGATCGTTCTGCTGGTGTCGTTGACTCATCCAACGAGATTTCTTTCTTTACAACGCTCGATTGTACTTCCAGCTTTGTTGATGACTAACTTGTAAAACCTGGAGTTTTTTATCGCTTTATATCGAGTTTATTACTTGTCGATTTCATCGACTTGGAGCATTAATCCAGATTTTATTCTTCTTCAAATATCAAGATTCAGGTTTCATCCGATTATAATTGACTTAATCGTAGTACACCATGATACATTTATCATCTTAGAATTCATTGTCCTTATGATTCTTGGAGTCTTCATACAAGATCCATAAAGTCGCCTCAGTCATCACAATCTTGCCTCAAGTCCAACTTCATAGCCTCGACTTGTAATCTTCATAACCGAGTTTGAGCCTCGCTTCTTCATTCTTCAATAACTCGAGTACCGTGTCCCTCGCTTCTTCCATCTTCTAGATAAGCCAACCGAAGTCAGAATCTCTCAATGAACTTATCTTCTTCAATCTTCATTGCTTGTGCTCATTGTCGGTTTTCAGAGTCTCGGCTTAGTCAAAATGTCGCTTTTTCATTTCTCGAGTTCCGGTCAAGAACTATTACGTTGCTTGTCCTGATTTAACTTATACAAATATCGACTTTAATAAATCTATACATTGGTATCTAGACTTCTTTTGCTTTGCACTATAACAAATGAAGTTATGACACTTCATCAATGGGGTTAAGAACAATTAATAAACTAAGTGATGAATCATCATCAAAACATAAATTTTATTTCCAACAACAACGTTGTCCGCTAAGCCTCATGAGTCAGCTCATATACCTTGTAAAATCGCCGTAATAGCTACGGGTGGATTCGTTTTCACCTGTTAGACCTCACACGAAGGTTGATGTGGGTTTTTTGGGTCCACCCACCGACTTGAACTCGGCTATAAATTTACTTATTAAATCGTCAAGTTAGGATCGAACACGAGTGGAGACCACGAATCCATGACGCTTGACTGCTTGTTTGTATTGATCCCACAAAAGCTATACACTATGCCTCGTGATTCGGTGTGCATGATTGATTCGCTCCGGGAAAGCCGAAATCCAATCTAAAGCGGTATGTTGCTCCATGATAGTTGGTGAAAAGCTAGGATAGTGAGTACCTCCATTCGGAGCCGCCTTGAGATGTTAGGATGATGACACCGGCACCCTGCCGGATTAGCTTCCTTCCCGGTCCTACCATTTTGCTACTCATCTATCTGCTTTTTTCATTATGCCCATTCGTCACGGGTCTCTGCGGGATTATAGGAGTTGGTTATAACTTTCATTGGCATGTGATTCCTCGCGTCCTTCTACACGGATACGCATCTCATCGAGGATTTTTTAGGTCGCCTGAGACTACACACATGGTGCTTCGACCACGGCCCTAGACGACTAAAGTCGACCTCCTTCCCTCTTTAGGTTGAGAAGTGGCATGACCTGCTTCCTCTCTCTCCGTTGAGGTTGAATTGTTTTTGTGGGTTTAGAGTGGGTTGTATCTCCTGCAAGTGCCGGCATGCGGGAGGAATAAACTGCTTTGACGGGTTGGAGAAGGTAGACTTATGCAATGAGTAGCATGTTACCCACACACATAGCCTCTACGTAATCCATATGTGCCCGGAGAGATATTGCATAAACACTTTGTTCTTTGGCCTGTCTCCCGCTGAGACCGCTCCCCGCTCTTGATTCCGATGAGAAGCCCCTCGCGATACCTCTTTCTACGGCTTTGTCGACCGCGCCTCATGTATCTCACGGGCTCGGGTTCTCTCCTTATATAAGTCTACATGTCGGGTGTGATGTCCTGTCCGCCTCATCCCGGTGGACAATACCCTCCTACTTGCTTCCACTGAGTGCAAGCGTCTTTTCAAGACATATGGTGTGTTAGCTCCATATGTTAGGGACATGATTGCCCGCTTCTAGACGGTGTAGTAGGTGTCATGTTCTTCGCGCAAGCCATGCTTGACTATAGATATTTTGAAGATATTTGTTGACTATGAAAATATCTCTCCAACTCAGAATCCAATATACCCAAAAGTGTGTTTCCACGTGGTTTCAACAAGCGAGTGACTTCCTTAGTACTTGAAAGTAGAATCGACCAAGAGTTTATACCAACTTGGGAAATATAATGGGCTGTAGAGCCATGAACTCACCGGGAAGGTGTTTTTCAACTTTGAGGTGGATCAGGCTAAACATAAGCCGAAATCTGTAGGAACCAAACTCCATTTAAGAATCTACAGCTTTCTTGATAAAAGCAATGGTTTGAGGTACGTACAACCCAGAAAGTAAAGCTTTTGTTGACCAAAAATTTGAAGATGTTGGCTTAATCTTGTTGGCGACGCCGTGAAACCGAATTTATGGTGGAGCAAAAGATTCGAAGATGCTGAATGATAATGATGTTCCCGGTAACGGAGCCAACTGATATAGTTGGATATATCAGGTTTGTGGTAACAGTAATACTGTGAGGATATATGGCTGTTTATATGCGATTTCTCCAGTGAGAAGTGGTGGACATCAAGAACAACGGTGGTCGGACATATGCTTATGAATGGAAACACAAGCGAGTCGACAAATTGACAGAGTAACTCTGTGTATATTAGTTCTTGGATCATTTTCTATTACATCGTGATCCCATATATATAGGCAAAGACTAAGTGGGTTTAACTAAACATGACAAGACATATAACTAAGAGTAATCAGCCCTAACTCGATTAGGCAAATTCCCTGGTGAGTATGGGAGTGGCCTCGACAAGAGGCGCACTCATGTCTTCTTTTGTCTTGTTGTCATTAATTTGAAGATCAGTCAGCCTGACGATACGGGTTGAACCCACTGAGTCCGAGGGGTCGGAGTGGGGATGAGTGTCGGCGTCGGATGTCGACCTTAGCCTGGGTCTGGCTTAATGAAAGTAGACCGGCGAGACGAGGCCCCAGATCTGTGGTTGGGCTTAGGTTCAGGCCCAAGTTAGATGCTCAGGTTCCGATCCAGATAGGGTATATCACAAACCAATAATGATGGTGCCTTTTCAGAACCCTAGGCAATGACGATGACGATTATCAATACACGCCACAACTCGGGGAACATGTATCAGCTAGTAGCCTTTATTAAAAACATGGGGCGATTTACGATAGACCACTTAACTAAGAATAACTTCCTGGAAATGATTAAGGCAAGCCCATCCGACTCGCACAACCCGAGATCATGCTCATGCAACTCGCAACTCAACATAACGAGATCTCAATGAGAGTTAGCCCAGCTAGTTCGCTCCCAGTGAGCGCTCCCATCGCTAGCTACCCACCAACTCGACAAATAAAGTTCGAATGCTTTAGCACGGAACCATGCAAACATAACGCAAAAAAATCCGTTCACCAAATTTCGGCATCATGCAAGTAAAATGCAACAAAAAGCCGAATGCTTCAAAGACGGAGCTATGTGAGTATAACACAATAAAGCCCGCCCGCTTCAAAGACGGAATCCATTAGCCGATTGCGTTCACGCCATAAAATGATGATTAAGACCCGTCGCTTCACAAGCACGGCATCGTGATCATACTCAAGGGCCTAATGTCGATATAAGCGTGGGGATTTTGGCGGTAGTCACAAGAGGTATGTGAGAAATCAAGTCGCTTCAACTTTACTCCATGGTTTCCATTTGAACAATGGAGAACTCAAGGAAAGAGCAGGGGCCATTGATACGCTTAAATCAGTAAAGGAGCCCACATATTCACATTAGGCCTCCAAGAAGGTCCAATAACGAATAGGGTCCCTGGCTCAAACCGGCCAGGCCTCTATAAGACGAACATGTTCAGAATAATCTCACCCACCTCATTGCCATCATGATATACATATTCGACCAAGAAAAGGCGCCGATAACAAAACCTTCATACGCCATCTCCGCACGGCGAGGCAAAGCATTAGGGGCGACCAGCCGCCCCACAGATTCACATCCTGCTTCATTAGGCAACATGGTCATGTTTTAGGCGAAGAACTTACAAGTGTCCGAGGTACAAGTCAACTCATGCAACCGATGATCCGACTCGCCATTTACCTTTATGCAGAACTTGTATTTCATTTCTCGCCATATGAACAGTGATTACGTAAGCCCTATAAATAATGGCATCTTTTACCCCTCAAGGGGTCGGACATTCAATGAAAATGCAACCAAGATCTGTCAATTTGTCGACAAATACTCTCTATCTTTCTCGTACATGCATATAGTTCTTGCTAATTATTAAGCATATCTTGAGCAATACGTAATCATAAACACCGAAAAACCGTGCCAGATATCCACCAAACAATTCAAATACCGCACCCGTGATATTTCCAACCGTATCAGAAGGTTACACATATTATTAATTAAGTTGTCTTTCATGAACACGACTCAAACTCTAGGGTTCAATTCATGCTCATCAACATGTCATGAGATCATACTTGTTTCTAGCTTAGCTTATCTTTGTTACATCAGTATTCAAGGTCACTACGCATGGTGCTACTCGCCACGAAGCAACTGGGGCAACCTATTAGTGGATGACCAGGGCCGGCCCAATGTGTAGGCGGATGAAGCATTGGCTTAAGGCCCAACCGTCCCGAGGGCCCGAAATTACATGTTTTACAAAAAGTACTTTCAATAATAATTTTGTATTCAGACATTTAGACATGACTTGTTGTAGTCGGGCTAGTTGGGGTGTTTAGCTAAAATCCAATAGACCTGGGTTCGAGTCTTGGGAGCTGCTTTTTTTTTCCCCTATTATTTTAGCCAATTTATCAACTCCTTTAAAACCTCTTTTGGACCTTTTCTTTTAAAACATCTTTTGGGCCTTTTCTGAAATGTTATTCCTATTATTTCAATAAATTTATTGACTCCTTTAAAACCTAATTATGCTAGAAAAATATGTGGACACAGGTTCGAGTCTTGGGAGCTACTTTTTTTCTATTATTTTAGTCAATTTATCAACTCCTTTAAAACCTCTTTTGGACATTTTCTTTTAAAACATCTTTTGGGCCTTTTTCGAAATGTTATTCCTATTATTTCAATAAATTTATTGACTCCTTTAAAACCTAATTATGCTAGAAAAGATATGTTGAATTTTACTACTTTGTAGGTATGTTTTTGAGGCTATCAATGAATTGAATTTTGTATCTACGGATGTAAAAGAGGCGATATTGAAGTAATTTTTGTAATGTTTTTGAATAAAAAAACAACTTCGAACTTATAGCCTAATTTGACGACTTAGCGAAGGCCTAAAATTTTCCAGGACGGCCCACGTGGATGACACTAGTAGCCACGGGCTAGCCCTAAATAGAGTGTGTGTTCGTGAAGTCCTTCCGCACTTGGGGTCTTAGTAACCACGGAGTTATTCACTTTATACCTTGACCACACCACGCATAGACGCCTCCAGAGAATGGAGGCAATACAACGTATCAAGCGATATCCGAGTTGTTAGATAAGTATTTGGAACATGGCAAATTGCATATTGATAACATGCGTGGTTTCAACTCTTGCATTTAAATTTCTACAAAAAGTTAAAACAACAAGAACAAAATCAAAGCAACATGGTGCCTTACCTCAAAGGCGTAATCACCAACAAAAGAAATAAAAAGAAAAGATAAGAAAAGAACAACTTAATCCCAAATTTTTTAAAGTCAATGTAAGTATTAACGGTTACACATCTCTGGCAACGGCGCCAAAAACTTCATCGTCCTTTTCTAGGTGTCGGGAAATTTTCGCAAGTATACGAGTCTGTTGGTCCCTTGAAAAGGCTTTGGTTAAAGTTTTAGGGGGTGAATAAACTTACCACTTAAAATTTTGGAGTTAACAAATTCTGCAACTTCGCTGATCAACGATACTTGAAGAATCTGTTGATACCTCGATAAACTCTTTGATAAGCATGTAGTCTCTCGGCGAGTTGAGTTCTTTGAATTTGTGCAAATGGAATTATATCAAAATTAAGCCTTAATACTTGTTGTTAAATATGATACTAAGTATTAGATACTCAAGAGTGCAAGTGTGTGATTTCGGTTGCTAGATTCGATGAGGTTGATGTGTAAAATAAACTAAGTGCTGAAAGTAAAGTAAACGAAAGTAAGTAAGCAGATTTTATAGTGGTTCCAGGTGGTGTAACCCCTGTCACCCACTCTTCTCCGTGATGTTGGAGGAAATTCACTAGAGATCTTTGATGTAGCTTTTACAAAGATTCCTAAGTTGCTTGTCCTTCATCAATAACTATGGCTTCACAAACTAAAAACAGGGAGCAGGTAGGATTGCTGCTCCTGAGTCTTCCACTGGTCCTTGAAGGGTAGGATTGCCTCTTCACCGGCTCCTCCACAAACAAATGATCTTTCACACAATCATGTGCTTCTTTGTCTTGATGAGGTTCTTTATAAAATAAAGATTGAATCAATTAAATGATTCAAATGCAAGAACTTGATTAAGATGAAATAATCGCGACTTGCGAGCTTCAAGTGTGTATGCTTGATGTAGCTTGAATGTAGAAAACACTTGAAGAATTTTTTACGGATCAGTAGCTTTAAGTTCGAGAGAGTTCGATAGGTGTTTTTTAAATTCTCAGTAAAATATCTCTTCAAAGTTTATCAATTTTCATCAATCATCATCTTGTTTCTGAGTTGAAAGTCCTCTATTTATAGGCAAGAATGCATGTGACTTGTATTTGAAATTCAAATGTAACCGTTCCTTGTTTTCGTCCCATCTGATTTGCATTCTGTCACTATTCATAGGACTGACACTATCAGAATTCCTTTTTGGCAGTGCAGTCTGTCCACCCTTTGACTTATATCCATTGGATAATAATCTGAATCATCCCAACGTTTGTTTAATCTCAGCCCTTGATTTGTTTGATAAGTCAGAGGTAGTTGGCTGTCATTTTCACTGTAATCTTCCAATGTGATCTTGAATTACCCGAGGTATTTTATCGAGTTCATCGATCTCATTTGAGATACCTATCGATCTATTGAATCGCAATTTCTTTGTGTATAAATACAATGCAGCTGACTTCTTTTATCTAACTTTTATTTGTGAAGTTAGATTACACCTTTTTAATTATAACCAAGTTCCAAACATCATCCAGCTTATGGAACTTAGACCTTCTTCACAAGGTATATGGCGTCAGTTTAGGTCATCACAGACTTGCCTAAATTCTGATTTCATATCCTTGACTTTAATTACTAAGTTTGATCCCTTAGCCTCCTCAGAATCGAGTTTGAGCCCTCGGCCTTCGGTCTTAAAGAGGTTCTCGACAAGTCCACTGACCTATCTACCATCGATATTGACCCGATCCTCATGATATAAATCGGTGACCATTACTGAGGCTTGTTTGATCAAACCTATTCATAAATCAAACTCTAATAAACCTATACATTTGATCTAGACATCTTTTGCCTTTGCACTATAATCAAATTTAGTCGGCACTCATCATCAAAACACGTAAATAAGTCTAACAATTTCCCCCTTTTTGGTGATGATGCCAATATACCTCACCTAATAGCAAAGCAAAAGATATAAAACAAACAGAACAAATTCATTCATCTTTCATTATAATCAATTGTTCAAAGATATTACTGATCTAGAATCAAAGCAAAAAAATATAATGCGATTAAAGTATCTTTGATCATGCCTTCTCTCCCTTTCTTGTCCTGGATTTCTCCGCTTGTTCTTGGTATTCTCTCGATTTCTTTCACCATATCTCTCATCTAATCATTTTCAATTGAGAGAAGTCAATATGAGGATTTACATGTTTCCACCAATGCCATGCTTCAGGTAGAGTAAGGGATATTTGATTTACCTGCAAGCCTAACCTCATATATACTTCTTTTAAATTCATTCATCGAATCCTTTGCCTTTTGGTAGTAGTATACCAATGCCACTTCTACCACCTCTCGTGTTTGGCCCTCAAGGATTTGATTTTTGCTTCCCAAAACTTTAGTCCCAAAAATAAGTTCAGACCTTCATGAAATCCCTTGTCATGATAGGTCTATGTCTCATATTGTATACCTTCTTGTATTGTTGAGAAGCTCATCGGTGAGTGGAAGTCCGCCAGTCTTTGGTTGTCTCGAAAGCATTTGTATCACTTCCCATCTCTTCTTTGCAAAAACTCTGGCAGCTTCTTTTGTTTCTCTGCCGTTGCTTCTTATTGACATCATCAACAAACCGGGACAGCAGGCCATGCACACTCTCTTGTGTGATAACTAGGTTGCTTAGTTGTCCTTCAATGATTTCAGTCCTAGTATCAATTGTTGTGATCCTTCCTTGCATTGTTTGCTCCAGCAGGGTTATCCTCTCAGTAAGTTTAGGATCAGGGCACAGCAGGTTGTTGTGCAGCAGCAGGCTCAGCAGGTCTAGGGGTTTCAGCAAGCTTGTCAAGTTTTTGTTGAATGGATGTAAATTGATCTTTCAAAAAATTTTCTTTCAAAGTATTCCCTTGCTTGATTCCCCTCACATCTAGCATCATATCATTGACAGCATTTTGAGTAAATACAAAATTTGAAGCAATGTATGTCGCCAGATTGTCTGTTTTCATTTATCAGGTTCATCACTCTTCAAATCTCGTTCTTGTCTATCCAATTGAGTCCTTAATCTGTTGCATGTCATTCTCATAGCCTCAACTCATGCAAGACCTCCTCGAGGCACTTGTCAGTCATTCTTCCACCGAGATCACAAGAGTGCTCTTCCACATTATATTGTGGCCTCGATTGCTCACAACCCATTGCCCAACTCTTATCTAATCCAAAGCAGAATAGGTCCTTGATATTCTTCCGAATAGGATCAATGGCGAGTTCTTCAAAGATAGTACAAATGCACATTGGGATCAACGTTCACATTCTCTTCTTCAGGCATTTGAAACTCCTCATCACTAAAGTCATAGTCCAGCAGCTGCTCATCCTCATTAACAGCAGTCTGCTGACCATCTTTCCCTTCAGTGGTCTTGTCTCCAGTAGGCTCCACTACAGCAGCCTCTTCAGCAACAGGGGTATCCTCCATACCCAAAGTTTGTTCCAACCTTTGTCCAGTCTTTGTTTGAGACTCGTGACTGCACTCCTCTGTTCCAACCTGTGTCCAGGTGATGTTTGTAACTCAGCAACCTGTACCTCCTCTTCAACTCTCTGTGGATTGAATATAGCCTCATTATCCACTTGGAATCCTTCAGCATGACCAATCTTGGTTAGGATATGGCAGTTTTAGTAAGAGTACCCTCAAAGTCAAATCCATCTTGATATACAATAGATTCTTCTGAGCTGGCACTAGGTTCACTATAAACAGTAACCTTTTCTTCATCCAAATCCTCACTCTGTTCAGGTTTAGTTTGTGTAGTAGGCTCTACAACATGGAATGTATTTGGTTCATCAGCTAGCCTATTAGCACTAAAATTGATTCCATCATTTATCAATGCTTCCAGATCATCCATGGTGAGATCCTGTAGATCCTCATCCATCTCTCCGATCTCTTGGCCTCGGCAGACTTGCCCGATAAGGAGTGAATTTGTTATGCGGTGGTTCTATGATTACTGCAGTCCCACTGGTTCCTCCTGGTCCAGAGGGGAAATCTCCTCTAGAATCTGATGATGAGGATGAGTCATCATTGCCATCTCATGGATCCCTAAACTTGATACCCTCCTCTTTCTGTTGTTCATCAAATAAGTCCATCAACCTGGATTGCAGCAGAGTGTTATCAACTAGGTCCAACAAATTCTCTACTCCCAATTTGTTAAAAGCCCATTCCTCAAAGTCTGTCATAGGTTCAGCAGCTAGCTTTAGTCTCTTGTAGAAACCAAACTTCCATTGGAAATAGTCAGCAATTTGCTGAAGTTTGGGATCTACATACTCTTCTGTTTTCTTCCTTTCTTTCACATGCCTTTCAAAGGGCATGAAAGATCTTCTGAGAGCTCTTTCAGTGCCTTGTTGACCTCCAAAGGTCTCAACAAGTAGATTCATGGTTTCTTCAACAGATGTTCCAAAGTCAGTAGGTTGCTGAGGTTGTATATTTGTGCCTACTACTTCCATCTCAGTATAACACTTGGTTCCCCCTGACTTACACGCTCATCGGCCAGGTTAGTGCAGCAGATCGCTCTTCCCACGAGTTCTTGCAACACTTGCAGGGTCTTCAACCATTTCTTCAACTACCACAGCAGGTTCAGGTTCAGTGGTTTGATGTGGGTCTTCAGTAGATACTACAAGTGGGCTCAAAGTCGGTCAAGGCTGTTTTGTATATCTCCAACAGATTGCTCAACAACAACTGTGCGCCTTGATGAGACTTAACAACCTCTTGTGAGGAGTCGATGTAATTTCTGAGCTTGATGATAGTCAAGGGCTCACCTCAATAGCCTCTTCTTCCTCTTCTATCGATGCTTCTTCTTGGGCTCTTTGTGCCTCCAAGTTTTTTGATTCTTTCCTTTACCATGTTTCTATTTTTGGACAATTTCTTTTCTCCTCATGGAAAGGGTTCATCATCTTTTTCAACCACAGTAGACTTCTCTCTTCTTGTCTTCCTTCCTTCGTTGTTCCTTCCGAATTTCAACAATGATTCTTTCTGCAAAGAATAAAGCAGGTCAAGACTTCAGATTCCTTGACCTTTGGACCCTCAAGAATTCGGCGATGTCATCTTTGTTTGCCTTCTTGTTCTTTTAGGCTTTAACAATTCAAGAATCTTTCTTGTTTCTGCGGCCTTTCTTTTCTCAAAGAGCTTTCTTTGGTGCAACAGTTTAGTGATTTCTTCACGATTTGCTTGACGCGCCACCACCAACATCACCATCACCATCACTATCATCACCAGCAGCAGGGTCAGCAACATCTTCATCATCATCTAGACCAGGAATAGCATAATCAATTTCCTTCTTGTATCTAGATTGATTGATCTTCTCAGGTTCAATATCAGGAACCTCCAAGTGATTCAGCAGGGTCTGAACCATCAATCCTAAGGGCAGGGCCTTGGATTTCCTTTTTCCCTCTTTATCTTCCTTGTCTACCTTCTTCATGTAATGGATGAAGTAACCAGCCCAATCAAACTTCATGCTCCTGCAGATGATCATTATCAACTCTATCTTGGGTCCAGATAGAGTATCCATACTTCCAACTAATCCAAGTATGTTCTTTGCAATGAGCTTGCTCAGCAGACTGTACTCATTTCCAATATGTCTGCAATTGATGCCTGGAGTGGATTTGGTAGCTGTATTTGTCTTGATTTGATCAACAAAAGCCATCTTGGATAGTCCCATTGCTTCGGATTTCTTTGGACCATCCACTACTTCCTCAAATCCGAACACTTCCCCTCGGTAGACTAGGGGAAACTTCAATCTCCTCGGCATTCACAGTTGTCTTGAATGCTTCAGTTCCTTCTTCCACAACCATGTTCTTCCAGAAATCAATAACATTGGTGTATGATATTGTTTCCAATCTGATATTGAGTATGTTCTCCAAACCAGCAAACCTCCTTATTCTTCGACCGATATTAATGGCCAGTTCAGTTCTGTTTGCATCCACAACAAAGCCTCTAACACTTTGGCTTGATTCAATCTGGACATCAATCTTTTCCGCCATTTTTATGAGATTAAAGAGATGAAGAAGATAGATTATGAATCTGTGTTCACACAGTGTGAAATTCGTAGTGATAAAGCAGATTTTGCAAGTAGAGAATCTGCTGTGTAACAGTCTGAATATATAGACAGTGAGTAGTTGCAACTGTCATTGCACGTACATCGATGCTAACCACGATTAATCTGAATAAATGCTGGCTTGACACGTGTTCCATAACTCTTCCATAACGTCTCATAACCGTTAGATCGTGTTAACTGTGGTAATAAAGGATAGAATAAATATCCCGCCAATTCTGCTTTTTGACTTTAATAACTTTGACTGAATAACGTTCCATTCAAAGAGGTTGTCCCTCGTGAGGAGTTAGTTCAAAGATCTGGCGATAAAGGTGCTTCAGAACTGGCGACAAAGTGACTCTATTTGATCCTTGATTTCTTCTTGTTTTGTTCAATTGATAATACAAGATGAAGTTTAATACCAATGACTGATCTGTCAAGTGAGCTCACCCAACATGACAAAGACCAATCCCCTTGGCAACCTCATTTGCTCAATTGTCCAAACATAAGTACATGGAATTGTTGATACCAATGATTAATCTGCTAAGTGAGCTCACCCAACATAGCAAAGACTAACCCCCTTGGTGAATTCCAGTACATTGCTGAATATCAGTCAACTTTTATAATTCCAAGTTCATCCCTTAATTTGGCAAATCTTTCACTATCAAGTGGTTTAGTGAAAATGTCAGCAAGTTGATTTTCAGTAGGGATATATAGAACCACAACATCTTTCTTTTCAAAATGATCTCTTATAAAATGATGTCTCACATCAATGTGCTTGGTTCTTGAGTGCAAAACAGGATTTTCTGTGATTGCAATTGCACTTGTGTTGTCACACATAATTGGAATTTCCTTTTCTTCAATTCCATAATCCCTTAATTGTTGTCTTAGCCATAGTACTTGTGCACAACAACTTCCAGCAGCTATATATTCAGCTTCAACAGTGGAAGTTGATATTGAATTCTGTTTCTTGCTGAACCAGGAGACCCGACCTACTTCCCATTAATTGTGAGTTCTGTAGTGCTTTTCTATCAATCTTGCATCCAAAGATAATCGAATCTGAGTAGGATATAACTTTGAAGCTTCCATCCTTGGAATACCATATCCCTACTCCCAAAGTCTCCTTTAGATACTTGATAACTCTCTTGACTCGCACCTAAATGACTTTCTTTAGGTTTAGATTGAAATCTTGCACAAACACTACAAAGAAAGGATATATCAGTCTCTTTGGCGATGAAGTGCATAATGAGATCGCCTATCATCCTTCGTATAAAGTCGATCAACATCTTTGCCTTCTTTATCTTCATCCAATCTGATGTTTGTACTCATTGGAGTTGATATCTTAGTGCTGTTTTCCATACCAAACTTCTTCAGCAACTCCTTGGTATACTTGGTTTGATGAATGAAGATTCCATCTTTCATCTGTTTAACTTGCAATCCCAAAAAGTAGTTCATTTCTCCCATCATACTCATTTGAAATTTACTCTTCATTAGATTTGCAAAATTTTCACAAAGTAAATCATTTTCAGAACCAAATATTATGTCATCCACATAAATCTGTGCGGCGAGGTCTTTGTTCCCTTCAACGATTCGAAAAGTGTCTTGTCAATGGTGCCTTTTGTAAAACCATTGTCCACCAAGAATTGAGATAGAGTCTCATACCATGCTCTTGGTGCTTGTTTCAATCCATAAAGTGCTTTGTTGAGTCTATACACTTTATCTTCTTGATCTTTAACTTCAAATCCAGGAGGTTCTTTGTACATACACTTCCTCCTCTAGAATACCATTTAAATGCACTTTTGACATCCATTTGATATACTTTGAAGTTCTTATATGCAAGATGTGCCAAGAATAACTGATAGCTTCCAATCTTGCAACAGTGCATAAGTTTCATCAAAATCTATTCCTTCGCTTGAGAATAGCCTTTTGCAACTAGTCCGGCCTTATTCCTTACAATGGCACAGATTCATCAAGTTTATTTCTGTATACCCACTTAGTACCAATGATATTTGCATGACTTGGCCTTTCAACTAGTGTCCAAACTTGATTTCTTTCAAATTCATTCGATTCCTCTTGCATAGCTATTATCCAACGGATCGAAATAGCTTCTTCAACAACTTTTGGTTCCATTTGAGATAGAAAACAAGTAAACATTGCTTCCAGGTTGTCTTACGGTCCTTACACCTTGTCGTACATTGCCAATAACTTGTTTAGCGAGGTGATTCCTTAACCATTGTGGATTCTCGGTTAGTTTGATTATCGTGAACCTCATCTTCGTAGAGAGGTCTGCTTTGTAGCTTCTTCAAACAATGGGGGTTCAAAGCAGATCCTTGAATTGCTTCGATTGTTGCATCGGTAATGTCACCGGCAGGTGTTCAACGAGGGGCGATCGTAAACTTTTAAGTCATTGAATCTTTCCAAAACTTCAACGATTCGGATCGGTGACTTGTTGATTCTCAGCCAGAGTTCACAATCTTCATCTTCCATACCGGTGAACTTAGGTTCATCAAACACAACATGGATTGTTTCTTCATGCTTGATGACCTTTGTTCAAGACCACAATGCCTTGTCGATCGAAGAATATCCCAAGAAGATTCCTTCATCGACTTTGGTTGGAATGTCTTCAAATGAACCTTGTGATTTAGGATAAAACATTTACTTCCAAATGGATGGAAATAGGATATATTAGGTTTTCTTCCATTCCATATCTCATAAGGTGTCTTCAAAGCAGACTTCTTGTTCACTTGAGGTTCATTTTGTGTGTAGCATCTCAGTATTAATCGCCTTGGTCCAATATCTTTCTGGTAGCAAAGCTTCACATATCATTGTCCTTCCTGCTTCCTTTAAAGTCCTGTTTCTTCTTTCAAAGAACCCCATTTTCTTTGAGGTGTACCACAGAAAATGACAAGTTGATGTAGTACACCATTCTGTTCACAGTATTTTCTTATAACTTTGTTGAGGAATTCAGTACCCTGATCTGATCTTATCTTTATTACTGTTAAACTTTTCTCATTTTGTAATCTCTTTAAAAGGTTAGGCATGATTTTGAGTGTTTCACTTTTGTTGTTCATAAATATCACCCAAGTGTACCTTGAATAATCATCCACAACCACTAAGGTGTATTTCTTTCCTGTTACACTTGTTGGAGTTATTGGTCCAAAAGGATCCATATGCATCAGCTCCAACACTCTATTAGTTGATTGTTTAGTTTTTGACTTGAAGCTTGACTTTATCTGTTTACCCTGCTGACATGCATCACATATAGCATCCTTCTTGAATGTGATCTCAGGTAAACCAATCACCAGCTTATTCTTCACCAACTAATTGATATCATCAAAGTTTAAATGATTCAACTTCTTGTGCCATAACCAATTAAGTTCAGACTTGGTATGCACAATTAGGCAGGTTTCTGGAACTGCAGTAGACCAATCCACAACATACATGTTTTGTTGAGTTCCAAATCCAGTCCTTCCACATATGCAACATTCTTGATTGTAAGTCCATTTCTGACAAGTGTGCCATATCCTCTTGTGTATCCAGGTGTATTCTTGTTGCCAAAATTTACCCTTGGACCATCTTTTGCCACAAAGTTTGATAAACAGTGCTTATTCTTTGTCATATGTCTGGAACATCCACTGTCAAAGTACCAGACACCCTACAAAACAAAATTAATGCATTTTAGGTACCCAAACCTGTTTGGGTCCATAGTGGTCGATGAGTAAGCATGACTTTTGGTAAGTTTTCATAAGGTCTTCTCTAAAAGTGTCATACTTTGGTTCATACATGTATTCCACACATCCATAAGTTCTTCTGAGTAGGTTGTGTAGGATTCACATATGTTTTCTCGGCCTTTTGGTTTATAATCTTTGTTTAAAGTGATTCTTGGTGTTGGAAGCATTGGTATAACCATTTGTTTGTTTGTCTGTTAGAATGCACACTGTAATATGGAGTCTCATTGAGGTCCCTTTGAGGCCTTTTATAAGTCCTCTCTTTGAGTCTTTTTTCGATTCCATTGCTTAGGTTTTACCCTAGCGGCATGGTTATCTTGGTTGTTTTATCAAGAGTGCACAGAATATTCCAATCATCATCGTGAGGGAACAGTCTACCTTTTCCCCGAGATAAGTATCCTTGAATGATTAACATTTTTAGATTTGGGATTCTTATCCTTGGAATATTTCGACCTTTATCTTTTGTGGTCCAAAGAGACTTGGTAGCGGTCTGCTATCGATCAAGGTCTAGAAGGTCCAAGTGATTCTATTTTTGGATTTGTTCTTTTATTAGGAGTTGTTGACTTCTTAGACTTTTGATTTTGCTTCCTCGAGGCATTCTCAGAGGTTTTCTTGCCTCGGCAACCTTACTTGGAGTTGGATCTTGTCTTTGGTACAAACTTAGGACCAGTGCGGTGCTAGTTCATTAACCTTACTAGATCCACTCTTTTTTGGATTGTTGAGTTCCAAATCCAAGCCTGTCTTTATCACCATAAGGCTTTCCAGATTTGAATGCATTGAGTGGAGTAAGATGGTTCAAATAGATCGAGTGGTCTTTGGATGATCACAGAGCTTACACTGATTCTGTCCAACATCTTTTTCTTTACCTTTGAAACTCTTAATTCCAGCTTTCAATCTTCCAACTTCTAATTCAAGAGCTTCTTTTTCAGCCTTCACAATCTCATAACCAGATTGTATTATCCTCAGTTGATTAAGGATGGCATCCAAAGTCTCATTATTATCAGAATTTCTAGGATTTGAACCACAAGTTGATTCACAATCACTTCCAGCAGGAGTATTGATGGATACAGTATTGTATACCTCCTCAGTTTCATCCATATTGGCCATCAAAGCATAATCTTCCATATCAGCAACCAGTGCTGTGTCATCTGATTCATTTCCTTTTTCAGATTCCACTTCATACCCTGATTCATCTTCAGCAACCATAGCCTTCTTGCCATGTCTTCTTTGTTGACTCTTGGTCTTGGTGAGTCCGGACAATCAGTCAAAAAGTGTCCAGGCTTCTTGCGGTTGAAGCAAAGATAATCAGTTCCTTGCCTTGTTTTAACTCAGGCGATCCAGTTTGAAGTGTCTGGTTTCTTGCAATGAAAGAACAGATAGTCATTATCTTTCTTTGATTCTTCTTTCCTTCTTTCAAGAGGCCTTTTGTGAAGTTTCTTGAAGGGGCCTTTCGGTCTTCATCATCCCGATTTTCTTGCTCAAGAGGGCAATACATTTCTTGCATCTCATCCAGCAGATCATCTTGTCCTCCAGGATGTTTCTTCCCGATGTGAAGCAACCAATGCGATGGTCTTTGGCTCTTCTTTTTCGATCTCGTGTACAAGCTTTTGCTAAATTCATAAGCTTTGAGATCTCGAAAACGACTTGAAGTGTCTTCTTCATGCAACTTTCTCATTTCTTCTATTGCGATCACCTTCATTTTCCAAACATCTTTTGCGTGTAGAGCCTCCAAAATTTTGGTGTTTATTTCTTCTTTTGAATAACTTACACTTAGCAGGGTAAGTTCATCCAGGATTGCATTAAATCTAGACTCCATTTGCTCAATGGTTTCATTTGGCAGCATTTTGAACTTTTGGAACCTCTTTCTGGCCACACTGATTTTATTCTTCTTTATTGCATCAGTGCCTTCACAGATCAAATGTATCTTGTCCCAAAGTTCCTTTGCAGTCTTGCAATCTTTAACCTTCATGTACATATTGCTATCCAAGGTTCTATAAATGATGTCAATAGCAATATTGTTGAGGTTTGCTCTCTTTTTCATCTTACGCATTCCATTCTTTTTTGGTTTAGGAATGTACTCGGTTGTATCACCCACTGTTATTGCCTTGGTAATCTCCAGGTGGTCCATCGATTAGTACATCCATCATCTCATCATGAGTTGCGCAAGGTAAGCCTCGCATTCGACGTTTATACTCATCAAATTTATCTAGAGAACACATCAAAGATAGTTCTAGCATACCGTGTGTTATCCATGATGCAGTCTTTGAAAATCAAGAATTTGAAAGAAAGTTTCAAAGAATTTTCACAAGCACAACAAGTAGGATTTCTTGAGCAATGTAAGCACCGCTCGATACCAATTGTTGGTCCTTGAAAAGGCTTTGGTTAAGTTTAGAGGGGGTGAATAAACTTAACACTTAAAACTTTGAAGTTAACAAATTGCAACTGCTCAAGAATGGCGATACTTGATGATCTGTTGATACCTCGATAACCTGGCGATAATAAATGAGTCTCATCGACAGCGGTTGAGTTTCTTGAATTTGTGCAAATGGAATTATATCAAAATTAAGCCTTAATACTTGTTGTTAAATATGATACTAAGTATTAGATACTCGCAGAGTGCAAGTGTGTGATTTGATTTGCTAGATTCAGAGGTTGATGTGTAAAATAAACTAAGTGCGAAAGTAAATCTTTGAAAGTAAGTAAGCGTGATTTTATAGTGGTTCTAGGTGGTGTAATCACGCTGAGTCCACTCTTCTCCTTGTGATGTTGAGGAAATTCACTAGAGATCTTTGATGTAGCTTTTACAAAGATTCTTAAGTTGCTTGTCCTTCACCAATAACTATGGTTTCACAAACTAAAACCGGGAGCATGTAGGATTGTCGCTCCCGAGTCTTCCACTGGTCCTTGAAAGGTAGGATTGCCTCTTCACCGGCTCCACCACAAACAATGATCTTTCACACAACTGTGCTTCACTTGTCTTGAGAGGTTCTTTATAAAATAAAGATTGAATCAATTAAATGATTCAAATGCAACAGCTTGATTAGGATGAAATAATCAGCAGCTTGCAGGCTTCAAGTGTGTATGCTTGATGTAGCTTGAATGTAGAAAACACTTGAAGAATTTTTCTGGATCAGTAGCTTTAAGTTCAGTAGGTTCAGCAGGGTGTTTTTCACCATAAAATATCTCTTCAAAGTTTATCAATTTTCATCAATCATCATCTTGTTTCTGAGTTGAAAGTCCTCTATTTATAGGCAAGAATGCATGTGACTTGTATTTGAAATTCAAATGTAACCGTTCCTTGTTTTTGTCCCATCGATTTGCATTCTCGTCACTATTCATGGGATCGATTTATCGAAAATTCTTTTTGACAAGTCTGATCATCATTCACCCTTTGACTTATATCCATTGGATAATAATGAATCATCCCGACGCTTGTTTAATCTCACTCTTGATTTGTTTGATAAGTCGGAGGTAGTTGGTCGTCATTTTCACCGTAATCGTCTAATGTGATCTTGAATTACCGAGGTATTTTATCGCGAGTTCATCATCTGCTTTGAGATACTATCGATCATTGAATCGCAATTTGTCGTGTATGAAATACAATGCAGCTGACTTCTTTTATCTAACTTTTATTTGTGAAGTTAGATTACACATTTTTAATTATAACCAAGTTCCAAACATCATCCAAAACATGGAACTTAGACCTTCTTCACAAGGTATATGGAGTCGTTTAGGTCATCACAGACTTGCCTAAATTTCGATTTCATATCCTTGACTTTAATTACTAAGTTTGATCCCTTAGCCTTCAGAATCGAGTTTGAGCCCTCACCGCTCCGGCCTTCAAGAAGCAGGTTCCCGACAAGTCCATCGACCTATCTACCCCATTGATATTGACCGGTCTCTTTGATATCGTCGGTGACCATTACTGAGGCTTGTTTGATCAAACCTAATCATAAATCAAACTCTAATAAACCTATACATTTGATCAGACATCTTTTTGCCTTTTGACTATAACAATTTAGTCGGCACTCATCATCAAAACACAGAAATAAGTCTAACAGAGTCAATTGTAGTCTTGTAAGGGTGAGACAAGATCGTATCCACGAAAATTTGAGGTTAAGTACCGAATGACTATATTATCTTGATCTAAGTCAACAAAAGACAATAAGGTAAAGTATAAAGATCAAGCTAGCTATGATGCTCAATCAAGTTAAGGTACTGATTAAATTGGTAAAAGAGCTAGCCAAGACAAATGTGAATAAGCATATTTGTTGTAGTGTTGAAAGACAAATGTATACTAATTACACTCATGGTAAATAATGGGAGAAAAAAAATAGGGCTGTCACCGATAGTTAGTAAATTCATGAATAATTCGTGTCCGAACAAATTAATAAAAAATACTCACGTTTCACGTATCGATTTTAATTGTTTGCGAATATTCACGTTTTTTATGGTGTGTCAAAACTTCGTACGTATAATTCGGATCCTGAATTATTCGGTTGAAAAATTCACGATTTTATCGCAATATATGATTTTTCTCGTTAGCTATAATATAAAATAATGCGATGATTTGGCCTTTACCACCTACGATTTTTTATTTTTTATTTTCAATTTCCAATTCGTTCATCATAAAGAAGTTTAAAAGACTCACAAGATACAAGCCAATGTAGAATAACAATCATCTCCCCTTTCATTTATATATCGTTGAAGATGATTCTAATTTTATTATGACAGTGAAGATAATTTAAACATTACTTAATACCGATGAATGTAATTATATTTTTCATTACATCAGATTCAATTTCTAGTTATGGTTGTGTTCTATTACTATTATATGTTATCAAAAACTTATAGCAAACTTTCCGTTTGTTTATAACGTTTTTTTAAACAACAGACATTTGTTACACGTTGGTATGTTTACCGTTTATTTTTTAAGAATATTAAAGTATTATACGTGCCCCTTTTTATAATATATAATTCAAGTTCCGAGTTTTTTTTTTTTTTTTTTTTTTTAGAGACAAAGGAACAATTATTGCCACGTTCCGAATTTTGCAACTCATTACCCTAATTAGATCTAACGGTTAATTTTCCCGCCGGACATTTAATCTAGGCGCGTTTTCATCTAACATTACCCACTGCGCCGTTTTCTTTTGGCACCAAAAGCTATAGTTGCGCATCTCCTCAATTCAATTCTGCAAAAAAGAAACAAAATTTGTCTGCAATTCTTTCAGGTTGTCTGCAATTCTTGAAACGAACGATAATGTCTGATATTACGGGAGATAGGTTTATTCCGTTCAGATCGTCGTCTAACCTCGATCTCCTCCATCTTCCTAATCATTCACCATCTCCATATAATTCATTCCTTTTCGATGCCCTGTTTGGCGAAAACAGGACTAATATGTTTAGGTATAGATTGGAGCCGATAAGACGACATTTGACCCCATTTGAGTTTGACGATGATCAATTAGTCCATGGCAGGAGCAGTCATCATATTAAGGCTCCACCTCCACGAAAAATCCACCCCTCCCCTTACAGGGTTTTGGACGCACCACGATTGGCAGATGATATTTGTTTGAATGTGGTTGATTGGTCAGCAAACAACGTCTTATGTGTTGGTTTGGGAAGCTTTGTTTATTTGTTGGATGCATCTAATTACGAGGCTGTAATGCTGTGCGACTTGGGGGGTGATGATGATGTTTGCTCAGTCGGATGGGGTCATGTGGACACACATCTTCTTGCTGTGGGAACAAGCACAGGGAAACTCCAGATCTGGGATGCCTCCCAATGTCAGAGAATACGAACTATGGAGGGCCATCGTCAACGAGTGGGTGCTCTAGCATGGAGCTCATCATTGTTATCTTCTGGAAGCCGTGACAAAAGCATTCTTCAGCGTGATATACGTGCTGGGGAAAATTTTGTTAGCAAGCTAAGAGGACACAAGTCTGAGGTTTGTGGACTTAAGTGGTCTAATGATAACTGTGAACTTGCATCCGGTGGAAAAGATAATCGGCTTTTTGTTTGGAACCGGAGCTCAACTCATCAACCTGTTTCGAAATTTCGTGGGCACATTGCTCCTGTGAAAGCGATTGCGTGGTCCCCGCATAAAAGTGGACTTGTTACTTCTGGCGGTGGTGGGACAGCTGACAGATGCATTCGGTTCTGGGATACAACAAGAAACTCCTACTTGAAATGCATTGATACCGGCAGTCCCGTGTCCAATCTTGTGTGGTCCAAGAACGTTAACGAACTTGTGAGCACACATGAAAGCTCCCAAGATCAAATAATAGTGTGGAGATATCCGACAATGTCAAAGATGGCCACTCTCACTGGGCATAATACGGATAGGGTTCTTTACCTTGCCATATCACCAGATGGACAGAATATTGTCACTGGAGCAGCTGGAGATGATGAGTCACTCAAGTTCTGGAATGTTTTTCCCTCTCTACGATCTCAGGTCTCTCAGAACACAGGATTTTCATCTTTCGCAAGAACTCAAATCAGGTGATAGACACTCTATGGTACTGAGGCAGATATACTCAGGTTCTGGAATTTCTTCCCTCCCTACACACACACACATATAGATATAGAGATATATACACACACACACACACAGATATACGAACTATGGAGGGCCGAGTGGGTGCTCTAGCTTGCATGGAGCTCATCATTGTTATCTTTTGGAAGCTGTGACAAAAGTATTCTAGTATGTGTTCTGTTTACACGATGTGATTAAATGTTATGTCTATAATCTGTTAAAAGTCCAGGTCCTTGCTCTGTCTTGTGTGAATCTGCCTACTTTATTGGTTGTGTGCTTTCTTTGCAATCTGTTGCACAGCCTGGTTTAAGTAAATCGCTTTCTCTAAAAGAGATGAAAAGAGATCAAGTAGTCAATCGGAGCTACAATAGGCAGCTAAACTATTTGTTGGAATAAGTTTGTGTTTTAATTTTTGCTTGTGTTATTCTTTTTATTTTCTTTTTTTAACTCTTTGTAAAAAGCGGAAACTGAAGAAATGCCGATTCAGAGAAGGTAAACTGAACTCAAACCTTTTTTCAATATTAAACTATTGAATATATTGAATATATACATAGTATAGTTTATGTATCATATTGTTACATGTTTTATTTTAGTAAATAGGCCGGTTACATCCTTACAAGGATCACTTATTACTACCCACTCTATAAAGTGTATCATAAGTAGTATTTATTACTTTGTTGCTTTTTCTCTTTCCTAGATAAGCATGCCTTTTACTTTAAGTTCAAGAGTCTTGTAATATGCCTATTTAATTGAGGCTGTTTATTCAAGTAAAACAATAAGAGTTAAACTTTTCTCTTAATCATCTTCTTCTTCCTCTCTTTTATCTCTATATGGTATCGGAGCGGGAGGTCATGGGATCAATCCTTGCTACCAGCATTGTTTCCCCAAATATTGTGCAAGTGTTGGGCCTCTTTGTTGGCCTTATGTGCCCTTTATATGCCTTTGTGTGCCATGTTGGCCCGGGCTTGTTATCGGCCCACACTTGAGGGGGCGTGTTAAAAGTGATATAAGGAAATATAGTAGCGCCTTTACTAACACCAATTGGTTTTAGTACAACGGTAAGCGCTTGATCCTTATAAAACATGTAACAATATGATACATAAACTATACTATGTATATATTCAATATATTCAATATAAACTTGTAAAAGTGCTTCGTTTCGTGCCCATTTATTCCATATGTGAATTTCTGTTCTAACTTGCTATTTGCTGGGGAAGTCGTGAAAACATATTGGATTCACATCATGTTCACTGTCACCCACTTCTAATGGTTTGTACATTAACTTATTTTGTATGCTTTTGATGTAAGCTGCTGCAATATCTTTTGCATTCAATTGTAGAAAAGGTCCCCTATTGTTGTTTGATATAATTTCTGTGTCTCCTGCACCATAGAGTTTTTAAACATAAATATTCATGTAACGTGCCTTTCCATGCCTCTGTTTATGTCAAATTGTTTGTGAGCTGGAACCTTGTGAGTTAATGGCTTTGTTCAAAATTTTACATCAAAAGCATACAAATACATATAACACACACACACACACACGCACGCACACTAACACTAACACACACACACACCGACACTCACACACTGGCACACAGAACAACAACAAATATATACACCTAGAACTACGTCAGCTTTGATTCTTTTATGTGTATGGTATACACAAATACATATAAAGGATACGTAGGCAACCAAATTTCAAGTTTATAATGGCTTTGAAATTTGGGTCAAGCAATTTCATATTTGTTTTTATTATAAAACAAGTATATTATGTCATAGAGTACTCTATATGAATTGAGCCGTCTTTAGTTTTCATGTGGCAAGGTTATTTTTTGGTTTGAGGTTATGTAACTTATGTTCTTGTTTTTATAATTGTAACTCACCGGTTTTAGCTTATAACGATTGCCGTAATTCAGCTCTCTTCTCAACGAAATCTTGTGTCTGTGCCGCTCCATATCCTGATCAATTTCCCCTCAGTACATGTCTGCTCTTGTTTTAGGTGTGGTCTACTTTTTGCATAAGTCTCTAATTCAGGTTGTTAGCTATAGTTTGCTTCAGGTCTTTGCTTGGTTGAGTCATTCAGCTCTGTTCAAGTGTTCATAGTATTGCTCTCTGTTCAGGTGTTAAGTATCTTGCATATCAGTTCTGTCTTTGTTATGTTCAGATCAATAACTTGCATTTGTTCTATGGTTCTGTTAGGACACAGCATTCTGTTAAGTTCAGGTCTGTTTATTAAGCTGCTGCATATGTGCTTTACCTGGTGCAAGTCTTAGAAGTCAGTCCAGGCTTTGCCTTTGCTTCTGGTCTAGTGCTTCAGGTATGTTTTCTTAAAGTTCTGTTTGCCTGACTGTTAAGACCTGCTTGCTTATTGTTCAACAGGGCACTTGCTTATTGTATTGGTTTTTGGTATGATAAAAGTGTCAAAAGTTGTAATCTTAATATTTATTTGTTTTTGGCAACTATTCTGGGTACAAATTTCAAATAATGTTTGGATTATGCTTTGTATGTACATAGAGCGGATGTATAATAAAGGTTGGTTCTTTACATTTTTCTTTGCTTTATTCTTCTTCTTTATCGTTGAAAGTTCTTAATGTTTGGTTGATGATTTTTAGTGACTTGTACTTTTCTTACATGTTATTTCCTGGTTTGTTTCTGTGGGGTTCTTAGATCGAAAGGTGTCTAAAATCAAGAATTGAGACAAAAGAGAATCACCAAAACAGTGGATGAGGCAATACGAAAGCAGTTTTGCAAATGTAGCTGGGGGATTGCCATTACCGAGTGGGGATACAGGTGGTGCACAGACTGACGACCCAAGTATCAAACCAAAAAGTCGAAGCCTCGAATACATGCTACAAATGGTGGTGCGGCTGTGTGTCCTATAGAAAGCATGGAGGTGGAATCAGTCGAATGTCAACTTGAAGTTGCATCTGACATTGACTTAATTTTAAGAGGAAAGGATGATGAATTACAAGAGAATGATGCAGTAAAAGAGAATGGAGTCAAAGACGAAAAAGAAGATGATGATGATGATGAGTCATGGGATGTCAAGAGCTGCTGGGATGATGATGATGACCTTAAAATAAGGAGATCTTTACTCATTTTTTCCCATGAAGGAGACCAGATAGTTGTTTGTGGAATGCAGGCAAGTTTTGGTTTCTTGATGCAGCTTTTATATCTGAAAGGATTTTATTGTTCTTACTTTTCGATGTTTATTTAGGGTCCTATTGTTACCTCCATCCGAGAATTGTTGACACCTCGCCTTATGAGGGAAATACGTGTAAAGGTAGGGAATATATATATATATATATATATATATATATATTCTTCAGGGGATTTATTTGCATCATAAGGAGATCAAAGCCGCACAATGTATCAAGATCAGTGTACAGGTATGTGGCTTTTGAGGTTTGGGAAATCAAATATGTATTATTTTGCCTATTGAATCTTCTTGTTAACATAATAACGTCCCATATAGTCGGGTCATTTAGGCTTGTTAGCTTACCTTTAAAAGGGACCATGGAAGACATGAAGTCGGTGATGAACATGTTGTATGTCCAATCAGATCTAAGTCTGCCTGGCTGTTTGCATCTGTTTTGTTTGATTCTGCAACATGTTTTACTTGCAAGAAAGTAACTTGTGTTCACATCATGGTAGGGTAGCTGTTCTGATTCATTTAGTCACCATCCTTACTCAGTATCTTATGTCTCATGAGAAACTTCAACGTCTGGAATTTTGATGGATGTGATGTGCCTCATCTGAAAGCTGAAGACAACAATCAAGAATTTATGCAAGCATACATTACATTTGGGTAAATATTTCACTGTTTCAATACTTGTAAGAGTCAAGTTTTGATGCATTTTACTTTTACTTAAGTGATTTTGGATAACAGATGCCGACTAGTTTGTACTCCTTCCTCTTATAACTGGGTACTTAACTCACATCCTTCAATTATCATTTTCATGTCGATGAATTGTCGATTCTTGGACAGAAATTATCTGTAATGAATCGTTTGTCCCTTATACTTTTGTGGATATTAAGGGTTGAACCTTAGTAGAATTAGTTGGACTTAATCTTGCCAGATTATGCTAACATCTTCAACATGATGTCTTTGTCTAGAACGAATTATAGTGTACTTGGTAGTTTAGTTATTCACTGCCTTTATTCATTTCATACCGATTTAGACCTCAGAACCCAATAATCAGCAGTCTTTCGAGAACTTAATATGCTTCTTCGAAACTAGAATTCAGATTTCCTTGAAGTCGCAGTCTCCTCCAAAGACGGTGCTTATTTTAAAGAAACCAAATACAATATCTGTTCAAATCCTCTGTTCAGAAATGGTCAGGTAAGTCGGATATTTTGTCATTTGTGTTTCTGTTTTCGAAAGACTATGTGCATCATACAAAGCATGCGTTAGAAACAAAAAAAATCAAATTATATCATCCAAAAAATCCCACTGGAATCCCACCAACATAGATGCAAATCTTATATATAATCTTGTACGTGATCTCTTTAAACCCCGTAACTGATTAGACAAGCTTCATCTGATCACATTTGGAATACTGAGTTGTAAATTTGATAGTTTGAACCACTCATCAATTTGACTGTGTTTCATGCACAAACAATGAAATTCTGCTCTTACACACAAAAGTTGACATTGTTATTGTGATTGTTTTCATATTGCAGGCAGTCGATGTTCAAAGGTCCTGTTCCTCCACTGGTCCCATTTTCTCTTGGCTCTTTGGGCTTCATGACTCCATTTCGTATCCTTTTTTTTCTTTTTCTTCCAACTATTGTATTCGATGCATTTTAATTTCATAACTTTAAAGTTGATTTTGCTATGTAGTAACCTTTTATTTATGTCATGTTATTATTCTTTTGTTTTGTTCTTTGGCATATTTTCGGCGGATGAGTCGACTTGGAGCGCCCCAGATATTACCAATGGGTCCAAGCTCATGTTGATGGCTTCTGTAGGCCTTGCACCAAGGGGCACTTTTCTCATTTTCTTAAGCATATAGGCTTTTTAAGAGTCATTTAGGTCGCATTTCCCGTAAAAATTGAAATCATGTGGACATGAACTTTAACCTACATTCTCTACGTACTGAATGTTTTTGGAACTCCAGGCCCTCGGGGACAGGGCTCTCAAAAGTTTGGCATTCTTTCATGTCGTCCACGGTATTTTAATCAGAGGCACAAGAATGATCGAAAGAACAGGGCACTTGAGAAAGTCTTATTCGCACTGCTACATGTATGTAACTTGCAGCCTCTGATTTGTTTGTCATTCTAAATGTATTGAGCTGTATGGACTCAGCATTCCTGCTTCTAGTTTTACAGTATTTTATCAATGTTTTGCTCCTCAGTGTATTATATTATGCTAATAGCTTTTGTGAAAAGATACCACTTGAAGATGCAGTGGAACCACTATTTAAACAAATAGTGAACCAGTTTTTGCATGATAGAGATCTCGCCCAGAGGTAATACGATTAATCCCTCCCCTTTGAATCTATATCTCAATCAAATTGTCCGATAATTTTCTGCATATTTTAACTTCTTTAGTGTACTACCTATGTATGATGAAGCACATGACACTATTTCTCTTCACTTCTTTAGTGTACTACCTATGTATGATGAAGCACATGATACATTTCTTTTGACTCTAGTAAAATCTCTTCACTTTGTGTAATCCGGGACCTATGTAAATGTTCTCTCTGTGTCTCCCCTGTATAACGTGTTTAGTGATTTGTGGTTGACAAAGATTGGTGTTACTGCAGTCGAAAGTTCCGGAGCTTAAAAAATGGATGTGGTTTTTAATGTGACAATCTGACAGATTGTGTTGTATGGCCACATTGAAATTCTTTTGTATGATACACATGTTGACCAAAGCTGCTTGTTTCCTTAATAGTCTTTGTTCAGCAGGACTGTCAGGTTTGGCCTTTAGATACCTGCAAATATGATTTTTCCTGATCTATGTTTTTTTTATCATGCAATAAATACCAGGTTAGAAATCATGTTGTTCTTAACAGAATTTTTCTCTGGTAGACATGAAGACTTGATATAGGGTTTGGGGTAGAATGAATAACTTGATATTCTGTTCTTTTTTTCCATAGGTTTCTTGTCTTGTAAATGTTGAAATGAATAGAGATAAAGATTCTGATATATGTAGTTATTATCTAAAGAGAAGAAATTTCGTTATAGACTTATAGTATTGTTTATAGTGTATGTGAATGTTGTTGTTATTATTATTATTTTATTGTTAGTATTATTATCATTGTTGTTGTTCCACTACATCTATTTTCAATTGATGTAGTGTAGTGCTAATTTATTCTCAATTATTTAAATTTTTTTGGGTTTTTTTTGGATTATTTTAGAGTTGATGTTAAACTTTTTTATACTTTAAAATGGTTAATAAAATTTTAATAGTTTATTGGGTGTATATTAAGTTTTTTTGGGGTATTTTTTGAATTATTTTAGAGTTGTTGTTAAACTTTTTTATACTTTAAAATGGTTGTTAATAATTTTTTAATAGTTTATTGGGTGTATATTAAGTTTTTATTTTTTGTAGGGTACTTTAAAATTTCGTGACGAATTTTTTCGTCACCAGTAGATCTTTTTTTTTAGTGAGTTGATATATAAAAGTAATAATTAATCATATTATATATAATTTAAACATATTATAAAGATTAGTTATATGAGTGATATAAGTATCGTATATCATTTTTTTCAAAAAAAAGAAAAGGTATCGTGTATCATGAAACAACTAAAAAAACCATTGTTTTTCTAGTGTTTACAAACCAAAAAAAAAAATCATCAATGATTGATTTGTTGCTTGAACAGTGAACCGTGATAAACATGGGTGAACTGTTGAACCGGTGGTTCATGAACGTGATGAATCATGTGTCAAGCCGTGAGCCGACGTTTCAATGATTTTTCCATCAGAACTAGCGGTTTATGAAATGGATTTGGTTGTTCATAAACTATGGTGATAGCGGAAATTTATGGTTGGTGCTATTTTTTTAATTTTTTTTTGTTTTTTTTTTTTTTAGGAGAGTTTGGTACTATTATAAGAGTAGTGATAATGTTGTATATAAAACTTGTAAGGGAATGAAAACAACAATGTCAAAATTATATCGCAGGAAATTAAGTAACTTGATATTACGTAGAATCGTGTAGGAACACTTTCCTACAAAAGTTATTCGACCATTATTCAATGCCCCGGCTTACACGAATACCTTTGTGAGATAAGACTACGTTTTCCCTTTTCTTTTTGGCACCAAAAGAAAAGTATACAATTGGAGTTTTGTAGGAAGTTTTGACACCCAAAGATGAAGAATACTTGAATGTGTTTTCAATGTATTCTCTCAAATGATCAAGTATTGTATATATTTTTCAAAGTATGTTTTAAAACATGTAAGACCAGTTTTTATACCTTATAGGATCAGTATTAGTTGGTTAAAACGTTTTGTTTAAGAGACACCTTTGTGGAAAGGTGTTATTAAGAAAAAAAAAACTGCTGAAAAAACAGGAAAAGACACACCAATTCGCATTTTCGGGCCATAGGCGCGCGCCTGTGAAGTCTTGAAATACGAATATGAACCTGTTCAAATTTCTGCCTGAAAATTTCCCACAGGCGGCCGCCTGTGACACTGTTTTTCCAAAACGAATTTTCCGTGTCTTTTAAGTTTGTTTTACGAACTCTATTTGATCATTTACACCTGTAAACTCGTAAACACTTATATGAGCTCCGCACCTCCAAACCCACGATAGAGTGTTCCGAGTTCACCCATCTTTGTACCAAACCCTTAATTACACTAATGGACATGATTATACTTAAATCACCAACATATAGTGCATCACAAAATGACCACAACAAAGTATCACAACACACTTTTATATCATTGATTATGATATGAGATCTATGGATTTCGATAAATCCTTGATTCCGATGGATCCCATAAAAGTCAACGGTGTAAAAATGCGTTGTGGTATTTTGTTGTAACCATTTTTTTGTGAGTCAAAAATTTCTCCTCCTTATCGTAAATAGAAGGAGATGTTATTAGAGTCTCGATAATAATATCTCCCTTGCCTTGTGTAATCAGTTATGAATGTTTTCTTTATGAAAAGAAAAGATTTATTGAATATCTTGGTTCCGTAATTAAGGGAATCTTTTGTTCAAAAAAAATAAATAACAAAAATATAGGGATCTTCAAGGTTTTGATACAGCTTTTGCTTCAAAATTTTGTACAGAGTGTAATTTGGACCACATTCACTGTTTTGTGGTCTTAATAAGTTATCTAGCTTGCGGAAGGTCAAGATAGCATGCGATGGAGAGAAGAAATGAAAAAAGAAAAAGTCAAAAGTTATCATGATTGTCTTTTACCATCATGATTCTTTTTTTTTTTTTTTTTCTTTTTTCAATTTATTCTACTACTACCTCTGTATATTTTGATGAAGTGCAAGACATTGGATATGCAAGACAGAAACTCAAAGTTTACTGCAAAAAAGCGAAAGGCAGCAACGAGAGTTTTTGAGATATTTCTTCTCAAAAAAATAAGAGTGAAAAGTGTGTGTTAAATTGTTGTCGAACGGTGAGTGATATTTATCGGTATTTGTTATACACTTACAGGGAGCTTTGTCAATATACCACTCTTGACAAAACCAATTTCAGGCATACCACTCACCTTGTCGATATACCACTCTCATTTTCGCGTTTTAGTTGTTTTTGGAACCAAACTAAACCCTAATTGGGAAGGGGAAACCCAATAGGAGATTTGTGTACCTTAAGATCGTGCACATTCATGAAAAAAATGAACGAAAATTGCGAATCAAAATCGTTTGTTTTTGCCTTGGGTGGTATATTCACAAATTGCAACAGAAATGGGTGGTATATTGGGTAAAATCCCTCTTCGTCTTCTACATCAATCTGATCGGTTGTTTTCGTACATCGGAGTGGCAGATTGTGCACGGTTCTTCACAGATTGGGCTGCGGTTATTTGGTGACATCTTTCCACAACTCTTATACTCTTGTATTTCTTATAGGTGCTTTGGAGTAGTTTGAGTTGTTGTACGTGGAAGACTTGTATGAAAAAACTCTGATCCCAAATAAAATATTTGTATTCCCCCTTGTTCCTTCCACGATTACATCAAGGACATATATATATTCCCATGTCCAAAAACCCTACTGCCATAATATGGCTATTTTGCCCTTTACTTACTAAATATACATATGGTAATATAATCGATCGAAATCAATCACAATAAATAAATATATATGCCTGTAATACCCCCCTCAAGTTGGAGCGTGAAGGTCCCGAATGCCCAACTTGCTGAGTAAAAATTCAAACTGTTGCTTCCCCAATGCTTTGGTGAAGATATATGCCACCTGCTCCCGGATAGGTAAATACGCGGGAGAGATGAGACCGTCAATAATAGCATCACGTACAAAATGACAATCTTCCTCGATATGTTTTGTCTGCTCGTGAAAAACTGGATTTTGAGCAATATGTAGCGTGACTTCGACTATCACAATGAAGGGTATACCCATGCGGAATCCAAACCCCTAAGTCCTCGAGTAATCTGGCGAAGCCATTTTAACTCACAAGTAATGGCTGCCATAGAACGATATTCCGCCTCAGCTGACGAGCGTGACACTGTCTGTTGTTTCTTGTTCTTTCACGAGACGGGGAGGTCCCGAGTAACACAAACCACCCACTCAAAGACCGACGGGTCACTGGGCAACTTGGCTAATCAGAATCACACATTTCTTCTAAAGATAACGAGCTATCAGCCCGCAAGAGAATCCCCTGACCCGGATGCTTTTTCAAATATCGTACAACTCGCAAGGCAGCCTCCCAATGTGCTACACGTGGGGCTTGCATAAACTGAGAAAGAATGTGCACAAAGTATGCCAAATCAGGTCGGGTAACACCCAAGTAAATGAGACGACCGACTAACCTTCTATATTTACCAGGATCATCCAACAAATCACCCTCATCAGTCGCTAAACGATGGTTTTGCTCCATGGGAAACTCGACTGGCCGAGCCCCCAATAACCCTGTCTGCGAAATAATGTCCAGCGCATACTTGCGTTGGGATAGGTAAATATCCTGTGAGCTCCTGGCAACTTCTAAGCCAAGAAAATACTTTAGACGCCCCAAATCCTTCATTTTAAAACAGGTTGCCAAATAATTTTTAAACACTTGTAGAGCAGTAGCATCATTCCCAGATATTAAGCCGTACATTCCCACGTACCAAAGTAAACAAAGAGTAATCTGAGTAGGACTAACGAAAGCCATAGTCCTTCAAAGCAGAAGCCAACTTAGCAAACCAAAGACTGGTGCCTCGCCTCAACCCATGAGTGATTTCCGTGACGCGCATACTAAATTCCGTTGTTTATTTTCAAAACCCGGTGGAATGCGCATGTAAATTTCTTCATCAAGATCTCTATGCAAAAAGGCATTGTGAACATCCATCTGGTGGATATCCTAATTTTTAATCGCTGCCACTGCCAGAAATGCCCGGACCGTCACCATCTTCGCCACTGGAGCGAATGTCTCATTATAGTCGATCCCCTCGACCTGGTGATTACCAAAGGCCACTAAGCGTGCCTTTAAACGTTGAAGATTACCAGACTCATCATATTTCTCTGTATAGACCCATTTACTTCCCAGTGCCTTCTTACCAGGAGGTAATTCATGCAATTCTCACGTGCCCTGATCCTCCAAGGCACGGATTTCTTCTGCCATAGCTTTCCGCCAACCCTAAGAGCGGACTGCCTCTTTAAAAAAGATCGTGGATGAGTGCTTGCAGTCACATTGGCTAGATATCTCATGTGGGCGTCAGAAAAACAACAATAGTCTACAAAATGTGTAAGTGGATATAAACTACCTGAGGAGGCCGAAGGGGGAGTGGAGCGTGCCGAAGGACTTTTCTCATCCAATGCCATGTATGTCACATACTCGCGATATAGTGTGTTAGGTACTTTTGCACGTTTTCCTCTGCCCAACTCTTCTGCGCCGTCAGGTAACAGCTCAATCGCAACAAACTCCGCCTATTGGTAATGCACCTCCTCCCTCACTAGGTTGCAGATCCCCCCGTGGATCCCCGTCTACGGGATTCTCACTTAGTGGATGCGGCTCCACAGTGACGGACCCAGAAAAAATCTCAGTGGGGGCACTGGTGTAAATTCGAAAGGCGAGTGGGGGCATCAATAGTGTTTTTACATTTTTTACCTATAAAAACGCGTCGATTTTCGGATCTCAGTGGGGGCCATGCACCCCCCTCTTGGCTGTTGGGTCCGTCCCTGGCTCCACATGCGTATCAACGTGCTCCATATAAAATTCATCCCTCATCAATATCGGGAAAAGGAACCGGGGGAGGATTAGAAGGGGGTGACGCGCTCAAAGGAAAAATATGTTCAAAATTTTTGACATCTCTCAAGACAGAAATTTCCTCTGTTTCCAAATCCATAAGCGTCCATCCCTTCTTAGCAATGGGATATCCCAAAGAAACACACTTGCGACTCCTACTTTCATATTTATCACATTTATGTTTGAAATTGTGTGCATAGCACAAACATCCGAATACTCTCAATGCATCAAGACTCGGGGGTTTACCAAACAAATATTCATAGTTTGTCTTATAACTCAGCACACTGGACGGTGTACGATTTATTAAATAGCACGCCGTGAGAACACATTCCCCCCAAAATTTAATCGGAAGATGCCCTTCAAACCTCAAGGCTCGCGCGACATTCAAAATATGTTGGTGTTTCCTCTCTACCCTACCATTATGTTGAGGTGTGCCTACACATGATGTCTGAAAAATAATTCATTCCTTGTGAAAATGTGGTAACAAACATTTAAATTCCGTTCCATTATCACTCCTAACACGCATAATTTTTACATTGAATTGGCGATCAATCAATGCCATAAAATCCAAAAAAAAATATTTTCAACTTCCCATTTATTATATAATAAATAAACCCATACGGAACGAGAATAATCATCCACAATTGTCAAAAAATAAGAGGCACCGCATGTAGAAAGTGTCGCATACGGTCTCCATAAATCACAGTGCACAACCAGGTTAGAAATTATGTTTTGTTTATGTATGAACCTTTTATCATGCAATAAATACCAGGTTAGAAATTATGTTCTTAAGAGAATTTTTCGCTGGTAGACCTGAACCCTAAACTTGATATTGGGTTTGGGGTAGAATGGATAACTTGATATTCTGTTCTTTTTTCCCATATGTTTCTTGTGAATGTTGTTGTTATTATTATTATTATTTTATTGTTAGTATTATTATCATTGTTGTTCTTGTTCCACTACATCTGTCGTCAATTTATGTAGTGTAGTGCTAATTCATTCTAAATTATTTTAAAAAAAATTGGGTATTTTTTGAATTATTTTAGAGTGGATGTTAATTTTTTTTATACTTTAAATTGGGTGTTAATAATTTTTTAATAGTTTATTCGCTGCATTAAGTTTTTATTTTTTTTATAGGGTACTTTAAAATTTCGGCACCAAAAGTTTTTTTTTTTTTTTGTAGTGAGTATTCATATAAATGATGTTTACTTTTATAGTAATAATTAATCATATTATATATAATATAAACATATTATAAAGATTAGTTATATGAGTGATATAAGTATCGTATATCTTTTTTTTCGAAAAAAAAGGTATCGTGTATCATGAATGAACTAAAAAACCCATCGTTTTTTTAGTGTTTACAAAAAAAAAACATGATCAATGATTGATTTGTTGCTTGAACCGTGGACCGTGATAAACATGGGTGAACTATTGAACCGGTGGTTCATGAACGTGATGAATCATGTGTCAAGCCGTGAGCCGATGTTTCAATGATTTTTCCATCAGAACTAGCGGTTTATGAACTGGATTTGGTTGTTCATAAACTATGGTGATAGCGGAAATTTATAGTTGGTGCTATTTTTTTTTTTTTTAAATTTTTTGTGAGGAGAGTTTGGTACTATTATAAGAATAGTGATAGTGTCATCACAAAATGACCACAATAAAGTATCACAACACACTTTTATACCATTGATTATGATATGAGATATATGGATTCTGATAAATCCTTGATTCCGATGGATCCCATAAAAGTCAACTGTAATATTCCGATTTTCGGGAAAGGGCAGACGTGTCTTTTTAGGAAAACGAAATATTGGGTTCGGTTCCTTTTATTTGGAGTTTAAATAATTGGATATTTATATATATAATTTTAAGGTAATTATGTATATAATAAAAGAGATTTTTCGATTTTATAATAGGAAAAGGGATTTATTTGGGATTAACTACTTAAGGGATCTATTATACACATTAATCCCTTAACCTAAACAAAAAAAAAGAGAGCAGCCGCATGCTCTTCTTCTCTGCGTGTGCAAGCAAATTTTGGGTTGAAGGATTTTCATCGGTTCTAAGTCGATTCTCAATCGTTTTCAGATCAGTTTCGAGCATCGGAATCGTCGTGAAGGGAGCGTCGATTCAACACCAAAAAAGTTGGATTTTTTCCCTAGGTAAGAATTCGACCCTTGCTGTTTTTGGGTGAGTTTTGAGGATCAAAACTCATATCTTTTCATGGTTAATCGCTCAGAGCGTGTGATCGAATCTAATCAAAGTTTGGATTTATCACATGATTTGATCTGCAGGAAAAGATCAATTTCTTTCTTTGTTTTTCTTGAGCTTTTCTTTGTTGGTATTCTTTGTTAAACAAGTAATAAGCTCTTCCTACAATCTAATTATGGTAGAGAGTAGTTAGATCAAGATTTAAGATGTCTTGGTGCAAGAAAGATGTATATTTTGATTGGTTAACGATCCTGAGATGCTATGATATGCTTAGATATGCGTTTAGGCGTTTTTCGGTGTGTTATAGTTTCTGCTTGTTTGTGTTAGAAACGGATTAGAAATCGAGTTTGAAGATTTTAGGGTTTTGGGAGAAACGCAGTGGGCGACGGCGTCTGCATAGGCGGACGGGCGCCACAGCAAAACTCAAACGGACGTTTGCCTTAAGCGGACGGGCGTTTGAGAGTGATTTACATCTTGGTTGTAGCGTTTTTAGGTGGACGGGCGCCCGATTATAGTGGACGGACGCCCGATCCCGCACGGACGTCCATAAGGTTGGACGGGCGCCGGTAGGCAGGTTTAAACGAGCGTTTATGGTTCTAGACGGGCGTTTGATCGATTTACTTTGTTTTGTTGATTTTAATCGGTTCATTTTAGTTCGAGCCTCAATGTTATGTTATTTCTTGGGTTGAGCTTTAAAACATGATGTATTAAGATTAATTAAAAGGAAACAAGCTTCGATTGAACTTCCGATTCGTTCGGTTAAAACACCGAATGTACTCTTAAAGGAGTTGAAGTTCGGATCCGTCGGAAGGGCATGAAAGGGCTTGTGCTTTGGTGAACTAGAGTTCATCAATGTACGTGTTTTTGCTAGGACTTGTCCGTGTCTAATGTCTAAGCACGAGAGTAGGAGATGTGAGGGAGCCTACTTGAAAACACTAGAATGGCTAGTTAATTCACATCAATACCTACATATGTGTAGTAAAAGATAAAGCATCATCTATTCTCGGTTAGACACTAATCCATATCGGCGATGTGATACGTTCATAAAAGGTGGACAACACTGCCGCCTTAAACGGCCGAAGGGTAGTGGAGGAAATCCATCGGACGATATACGCATACCGGGAGACCCCGAGCTAATCGGTGCTAATCACCGTTAGTTAGCAAGTATATCTTCAGGTGATGAACGCCATGCGCAGATGTCCTTGAGTAGTGACGCAACAAAGATAAGTTAAGTAGAAACGTATAGTCGCGACGTGTCGATGGGCATGGGATGAACCATAAATTGAGTCGGTCTCACTAAGATGATTAATTAATAATGAACCTTAATTAAATTGTAGCTTTACTTACTTACTATGTACATTGTACTTACCTCAAATGCATGTTTATTTATGTGTTTGGGGAGAGAAGACTTAACAGTTGGTGATGGTTTCGAGGAGGACTTCGATGATGACGTTTGAGGACGCTTGAGTTGAAGACCTTGTTTACTATTTATCATTTATTTCATTTATGCCTTAGACTTGGATTTTAATGGATTATGTAGTTTACTTCTAGTACTTTCGGATTCGTTGGTTTCTTCTGAATGTAATAAGCATTACATTTTCTTTCTACCTTTAGTGATTCTTAATCTCTATTGTTTGGGGAAAATTACCCGAGTCTTTTGCTTCCGTTTGCTTTTATTTGATACGACGTAGTGAGGCTTACGTGTAATGTTATTTATTTAATGTTATGCGTGCCGAACGTTTCGGTTTCCGGATAAGGACTCGGTGTCCGGGAACGGGGCGTTACAGTTGGTATCAGAGAAAAGCGTCTTTTAGGCTTCTATTCTTTTAAGATAAGTTTCCTCTAGCTCTTTTAGTAACGTTCTGGTTTTCTTTGATCATCAGGATGGTGTTCACGAGAACTGGAGCCGGTGCAGAATCGTCAGGAGTTCGACGGGAGAGTCCAATACCAGTCGTGGGAGGAGGTATTGTGAGGTCGAGTCATCCACCTCAGCGGAGTTTGTCACCACCTCCACATACAGCAACCCCTTCACCGGATTCTCGGTGAATTCGCCACTCACGACCTCAAGAACCCCGCAGTGGCATGTGGGAAGTTCGGTTTCATTTTCTCTGGTCAGTGAAGTTCCAGTAAGTTCGATACCACCGCCAGTGAGCTACCCTCCGCAGCCGCAAATCTTTTACCCTCCACCAGTGAGCCACACCCCACCCTTTGTGTTCCACCAGCAACAACAGATCCCTTATCCACCTCCAGTAGGTCCTACTCCACGACCTACAGCACCACCGTCACCCCGCCCTGACTTTCAGCAAGGTTTTGGCTACCCACCCTACGGTTTCCAGCAACCCCAGTATCACCAGCAAGTGCCGTCTGCGTACCCTCCAGTTTACCCGCAGCAACCACCAGTTAGACCGGTTTTCGAGCAAGCACCACCAGTTGACTGGTATACTAGGTTGAGAAGGAACAAGGTCCAGGATTTCTTTGGAAATGTTGAGCAATCGAAGGCCGAGGATTGGATAAGAAGTTTTGAGAAGGCATGTAGGAATATACATGTCCCTGAGACTGAGATGGCACACGATTGGCGTCGATTTTCTTTTAGCGCGGTGAAGCTTGGATTGATGCGATCTGAGTAGTAATGGTAAGGTGGCGATTGGGAAGGTTTCAAGACCATGTTTTACAATGAGTACTTCCCGGCTACAGTGCAGGCAGACATGGCAAGCCAGTTCTTAAAGCATAAGCAGGGTTTAACTATGACAGTTTCACAGTACACCAACAAGTTTAACGAGTTGGGAAGATTCTACCATGAGCTAATGAAGGTAGAGGAGAGGAAGATGGCCCTATACAAGGAAGGGTTAGCATATCATATACAGTCTGGCATGCTAGGTTTCACGGCTAAGAACATGGCGGAGTTGTTGAATAAAGCTTTGGAAGTTGAGACCTTCAGGAAGAAGGCCACCGTGATTGTTGGGAATAAGAGGAGCTTTGGAACGAGCCAGGGTAATAACCGAGGAGCACCACATCAGAGTTTCAAGAAGACCACGGCCCCTGCAGCAAGTAAACCACCTACCGGAGCACCCCTTTGCCCTAAGTGCAACAGGAATCACTCAGGTGAGTGCCGAGTTCATACAAACGGGTGCTATCTTTGTGGAGAAAGCGGGACACTTTGCTAAGAACCGTCCGACTAAAGGTCCAACGGGTAACGAAGCAAGGAAGTGGTAGAAGCGCCCAAAAGTCGCCCGATTCGTGTTTTTGCGGTGATGCTAGAGAGGCGGAACACGAGGATGACGTTATATCGTGTACTTGTTGTTAATTTGTTCTTTTAAGTTATGTTTATAGCATGTTTATTCATGTTGTGATCGTGTAGTTAATTGAATAAATATGCATCGTAGTAACGATAATGTTAAATAATCTTATGGTCGAGCTTTGTTCGATCACGGAGGCGTCTAATACTTTCGTGTCGACGTGAGTAGCTAAGAAGTTGAATCTACCTTTGGAACCTTTAAGAAATACCTTAGAGATAATAACACCATTAGGGAAAGTTACTAAGGTAACCAATTTGATGCCTCATGTGGAAGTCCAAGTTGGATCTTATCGATGCAAAAGCGACTTCACAGTTTTAGACTTTTCGGATTTTGATGTGATCCTTGGAATAGATTGGCTATCCGAGAACTTCGTCCATCTAGATTGCCGAGGAAAGAAAGTGATCTTTAAGGTACCTGGGAAATCTGATAAGGCCTATCAGGGAAATGTTTATAAGCCCAGTAAGAAGCGTCACCCTATAATTTCAGCGGTTAAGGCTATAAGAGCTTGTCAGAAAGGTTGTGAAGGCTACTTGTTATACGCAGTGGATGTGGAACAAGTGAAGCCCAAGTTAGAGGAAACCCCTGTAGTCAAGGAATATCCTGAAGTGTTTCCGGAAGAGTTACCGGGGAACATGCCGGATAGAGAGATCGAATTTGAGATTAAGTTGATACCATGAGCGACACCAGTTGCCAAGGCACCTTATAGAATGGCGCCGGCTGAGTTGAAAGAGTTGAAAGCTCAGCTTAAGGACATGCTCGAGAGGAATATAATTCAGCCTAGTACTTCACCTTGGGAGCCCCCCAGTGTTGTTTGTCAAGAAGAAAGAGCGGTAGCATGAGGATGTGCATAGACTACAGAGCGTTGAATAACCTCACCATTAAGAATAAATATCCTCTCGCCAAGAATTGATGATTTGTTTAATCAATTGCAAGGAAGGAGTGTGTTTTCTAAGATTGATCTTAGGTCAGGATATCACCAGTTGAAGATCAAGGTAGCGAGATATACGAAGACGGCTTTTCAAGATGCGAGATATGGACATTATGAGTTCTTAGTCATGCCTTTTGGACTCACTAATGCTCCATCTCGCATTTATGGACTTAATGCAGCGTGTTTTCATGCCATACTTGGATAAGTTTGTGATAGTATTCATAGACGATATCCTAGTATACTCCAAGGATGAGAAAGAACATGAAGAACACTAAAGGATTATGATTTGGAGATACAGTACCATTCGGGAAAAGCAAGATGAAGATCCAGTTTTAGTTGATTTGAAGCGAGTTGCAAGAGAAAAGCCTACTGATGGGATATGTGCTAGACAAGAACGGAAACCTTTGGTACCAGGATGGATCGCTGTGTGTGCCTAATGTTGGTGATTTGAGGCAAAGAGTTATGGAAGAGGCACATAGGATTGCATTTGCGGTTCATCCAGGATCCACTAAAATGTACAGAGACTTAAAGGAAAAGTTTTGGTGGCCCTCGATGAAACTGGAGATAGCCAAGTTCGTTGCAGAATGTGACACTTGTCAGAAGGTGAAGGCTGAGCATAGAAAACCAGGAGGAATGCTTAAACCATTGGAAATCCCCGAATGGAAATGGGATAAGATCACAATGGATTTCATCACCGGTTTACCGAGGACAAGAGGCGGTCATGATGCGATTTGGGTGGTTGTGGATAGATTGACTAAATCCGCTCATTTCTTACCGTATAAGGTTGATATGCCCTTGAAGAAGATGATGACACTATACTTGGATAATATAGTGAAGTTACACGGAGTACCTATATCGATAGTATCGGACCGTGATTCGAGGTTCGTCAGTCGGTTTTGGAAAAGTTTGCAAGCAGCTTTCGGAACCAAGTTGGATTTGAGTACGGCCTTTCATCCTCAGACAGATGGACAATCTGAGAGAACTATCCAAACACTTGAAGATATGTTGAGAGCTTGTGTTTTGGAGGTAGGCGGATCATGGGATGATTACCTACCGGTAGCGGAGTTTGCCTATAACAATAGTTATCATGCAAGTATAGGTATGCCACCGTTTGAAGCGTTGTATGGAAGAAGATGTAACGCCTTTGTTTTGGGATGAAGTCGGAGAAAGACAAATCACCGGGCCGGAATTGGTTGAGCAAGCTAAGGAAAGAGTTCAGTTGGTTAAGAAGAATCTGAAGGCGGCTCAAGATAGACAGAAGAGTTGGGCAGATGTTAGAAGAAGGCCTTTAGAGTTCGAAGTTGGTGAAAGAGTTTATCTACGAAAGCGCCACCAATGAAGGGAGTGAAACGTTTTGGACAAAAGGAAAGCTAAGCCCAAGGTATGTTGGACCTTTTGAGATTTTGGAAAGAATTGGACCGTTGGCTTACAAGCTTAAGTTACCAGAATCCATGTCAAGAGTCCACAACGTGTTTCATGTCTCGATGTTGAAGAAGTGTTTGACCAAGACGGATGTTGAGGCTACTGTTGATACGGAGATTCTTCAAGATAATCTAGCATATGATGAGACACCGATCGGGATTTTGGACAGAAAGAAAAGATGATTAAGAGACGGTTGATTCCTTTGGTTCGGTGCAATGGAGCAATCATTCACCGGAAGAAGCTACGTGGGAAGTCGAGGATGATATGATCAGCGAGTTCCCAGATTTTATGGACTTACCAGGTATGTTCTAAGTTTCGAGGACGAAACTCCTTTAAGGGGGGAAGAATGTAATATTCCGATTTTCGGGAAAGGGCAGACGTGTCTTTTTGCGAAAACGAAATATTGGGTTCGGTTCCTTTTATTTGGAGTTTAAATAATTGGATATTTATATATATAATTTTAAGGTAATTATGTATATAATAAAAGAGATTTTTCGATTTTATAATAGGAAAAGGATTTATTTGGGATTAACTACTTAAGGGATCTATTATACACATTAATCCTTTAACCTAAACAAAAAAAAAAAAGCGACCGCGATGCTCTTCTTCTCTCGTGTGTGCAAGCAAATTTTGGGTTGAAGGATTTTCATCGGTTCTAAGTCGATTCTCAATCGCTTTGAGATCGCCGAGCATCGGAATCGTCGTGAAGGAGCGTCGATTCAACACCAAAAAAGTTGGATTTTTTCCTAGGTAAGAATTAGACCCTTGCTGTTTTTGGGTGAGTTTTGAGGATCAAAACTCATATCTTTTCATGGTTAATCGTCTCAGAGCGTGTGATCGAATCTAATCAAAGTTTGGATTTATCACATGATTTGATCTGCAGAAAAGATCAATTTCTTCTTGCTTTTCTTGAGCTTTTTCTTTGTTGGTATTCTTTGTTAAACAAGTAATAAGCTCTTCCTACAATCTAATTATGGTAGAGAGTAGTTAGATCAAGATTTAAGATGTCTTGGTGCAAGAAAGATGTATATTTTGATTGGTTAACGATCCCGAGATGCTATGATATGCTTAGATATGCGTTTAGGCGTTTTGCCGGTGTTATAGTTCTGCTTGTTTGTGTTAGAAACGGATTAGAAATCGAGTTTGAAGATTTTAGGGTTTTGGGAGAAACGCAGTGGGCGAAGCGTCTGCATAGGCGGACGGGCGCCTGGAAAGCTTAAACTCAAACGGACGTTTGCCTTAAGCGGACGGGCGTTTGAGGAGTGATTTACATCTTGGTTGTAGCGTTTTTAGGTGGACGGGCGCCCGATTATAGTGGACGGACGCCCAGCCCCTGCACGGACGTCCATAAGGTTGGACGGGCGTCGGTAGAGGGTTTAAACGAGCGTTTATGGTTCTAGACGGGCGTTTGATCAGTTTACTTTGTTTTGTTGATTTTAATCGGTTCATTTTAGTTCAGGCCTCAATGTTATGTTATTTATTGGATTGAGCTTTAAAACATGATGTATTAAGATTAATTAAAAAGGAAACAAGCTTCGATTGAACTTCCGATTCGTTCAGTTAAAACACCGAATGTACTCTTAAAGGAGTTGAAGTTCGGATCCGTCGGAAGGGCATGAAAGGGCTTGTGCTTTGGTGAACTAGAGTTCATCAATATCGTGTTTTTGCTAGGACTTGTCCGTGTCTCAGCGATGTCCAAGTAATGAGAGTAGGAGATGTGAGGAGCCTACTTGAAAACACTCAGAATGGCTAGTTAATTCACATCAATACCTACATATGTGTAGTAAAAGATAAAGCATCATCTATTCTCGTTAGACACTAATCCATATCGGCGATGTGATACGTTCATAAAAGGTGGACAACACTGCGGCCTTAAACGGTGAAGGGTAGTGGAGGAAATCCATCGGACGTATACGCATACCGGAGACCCCGAGCTAATCGGTGCTAATCACCGTTAGTTAGCAAGTATATCTTGGTGATGAACGCCATGCGCGATGTCCTTGAGTAGTGACGCAACAAAGATAAGTTAAGTAGAAACGATATAGTCGTGGCGTGTCGATGGGCATGGGATGAACCATAAATTGAGTCGGTCTCACTAAGATGATTAATTAATAATGAACCTTAATTAAATTGTAGCTTCTACTTTTACTATATACATTCAGACTTACCTCAAATGCATGTTTATTTATGTGTTTTGGGGAGAGAAGATTTAACGAGTTGGTGATGGTTTCGAGGAGGACGATGATGAGCGTTTGAGGACGCCAGAGTTGAAGACCTTGTTTACTATTTATCATTTATTTCATTTATGCCTTAGACTTGGATTTTAATGGATTATGTAGTTTACTTCTAGTACTTTCGGATTCGTTGGTTTCTTCTGAATGTAATAAGCATTACATTTTCTTTCTACCTTTAGTGATTCTTAATCTCTATTGTTTGGGAAAAATTACCCAGTCTTTTCTTAGTTTGCTTTTATTTGATACGACGTAGTGGCGCTTACGTGTAATGTTATTTATTTAATGTTATGCGTGCTTAACGCGTTTGGATTCCGGATAAGCGACTCGATTGTCCTAAGCGCAGGCGTTACATCAACGGTGTAAAAATGCGTTGTGGTATTGTGTTGTAACCATTTTTTTGTGAGTCAAAAATTTCTCCTCCTTGTCGTAAATAGAAGGAGATGTTATTAGAGTCTCGATAATAATATCTCCCTTGCCTTGTGTAATCAGTTATGAATGTTTTTTTATGAAAGGAAAAAATTTATTGAATATCTTGGTTCCGTAATTAAGGGAATCTTTTGTTCAAAAAAATAAATAACAAAAATAAAGGGGATCTTCAAGGTTTTGATACAGCTTTTGCTTCAAAATTTTGTACAGAGTGTAATTTCTGGAAAAAGAAAATCTTTATCATCTTCAGTATTTGGTACAATGGGTTAATGGGAAAGAAGAAATACTTATACTTGTTTGATGCGCGCTATAGCTTAATAACATTTAATTCTAAGCTTTTCCTTGGAATTTACCTAATTGGTAGTATAGGGTGATGTTGGACCACATTCACTGTTTTGTGGTCTTCATAAGTTATCTAGCTTGCGGAAGGTCAAGATAGAATGCGATGGAGTGAAGAAATGAAAAAAGAAAAAGTCAAAAGTTATCATGATTGTCTTTTACCATCATGACTTTTTTTTTTTTTTTTTCTTCAATTTATTCTACTACTACCTCTATATATATTGATGAAGTGCAAGACATTGGATATGCAAGACAGAAACTCAAAGTTTACTGCAAAAAAGAAAAGAGGGAATGAGGGAGAAGGACAGAAATATTTCATAAATTGAGTAGAAGGGACGATCTTTTAAACTTTTGCGATAAAGCGACAAAACTATTTATTCATCAATCGAAATTCACTTGTGTTCGAAATTTCTTGTTTAAATTCATTGCCGAAATTCATCGTTTAAATTCACTAATTTTCAAAATTCATTGTTAAATTCAACGATTTTAGGGATTCACTATCGAAATTCACCGTCGAAATTCATTGATTTGGGATTCAATTGGGAGATTCATTTGATTTAGGATTTCTTGTTTGTCTTACCATTATAAAAATTATGCAGTTGTTCTTCTCCCTATAAAAATATGTAGTTGTCATATTCTTAAAAATATTTCAGTTATTGTGTCTTATCCCTAATTTCCCAAAAAGAAAAAGGCAGAAACGAGAGTTTTTGAGATATTTCTTCTCAAAAAAATAAAAGTGAAAAGTGTGTGTCAAATTGTTGTCCAACGGTGAGTGATATTTATCGGTATTTGTTATACACTTCTTCTAAATCAATCTGATCGGTTGTTTTCGTACATCGGAGTGGCAGATTGTGCACGGTTCTTCACAGATTGGGCTGCGGTTATTTGGTGACATCTTTTCACAACTCTTATACTCTTGTATTTCTTATAGGTGCTTTGGTGTAGTTTGAGTTGTTGTACGTGGAAGACTTGTATGACAAAACTTTGATCCCAAATAAAATATTTGTATTCCCCCTTGTTCCTTCCACGATTACATCAAGGACATATATATATTCCCATGTCCAAAACCCTACTGCCATAATATGGCTATTTTGCCCTTCACTTACTAAATATACATATGGTAATATAATCGATCGAAATCAATCACAATAAATAAATATATATGCCCGTAATGCCCTCCCTCTCCCCCCTCCCTCAAGTTGGAGCGTGAAGGTCCCGAATGCCCAACTTGCTGAATAAAAATTCAAACTGTTGCTTCCCCAATGCTTTGGTGAAGATATATGCCAGCTGCTCCCGGATAGGTACATACGCGGGAGAGATGAGACCGTCAGTAATGGCATCACGTACAAAATGACAATCTTCCTCGATATGTTTTGTCTGCTCGTGAAAAACTGGATTTTGAGCAATATGTAGCGCAACCTGACTATCACAATGAAGGGGTATACCCATAGGAATCCGAACCCCTAAGTCCCTGAGTAACTGGCGAAGCCATTTTAACTCACAAGTAATGGCTGCCATAGAACGATATTCCGCCTCAGCTGACGAGCGTGACACTGTCTGTTGTTTCTTGGTCTTTCATGAGACGGGGAGGTCCCGAGTAACACAAACCACCCACTCAAAGACCGACGGGTCACCAGGCAACTTGCCCAGTCAGAATCACACCTTTCTTCTAAAGATAACGAGCTATCAGCCCGCAAGAGAATCCCCTGACCCGGATGCTTTTTCAAATATCGTACAACCCGCAAGGCAGCCTCCCAATGTGCTACACGTGGGGCTTGCATAAACTGAGAAAGAATGTGCATAGAGTATGCCAAATCAGGCCGGGTAACACCCAAGTAAATGAGACGACCGACTAACCTTCTGTATTTACCAGGATCATCCAACAAATCACCCTCATCAATCGCTAAACGATGGTTTTGCTCAATGGGAAACTCGACTGGCCGAGCCCCCAAAAACCCTGTCTATGAAATAATGTCCAGCGTGTACTTGCGTTGGGATAGGTAAATAACCTGTGAGCTCCTGGCAACTTCTAAGCCAAGAAAATACTTCAGACGCCCCAAATCCTTCATTTTAAAACAGGTTGCCAAATAGTTTTTAAACACTTGTAGAGCAGTAGCATCATTCCCAGATATTAAGCCGTACATTCCCACGTACCAAAGTAAACAGAGAGTAATCTGAGTAGGACTGATGAAAGCCATAGTCCTTCAAAGCAGAAGCCAACTTAGCTAACCAGCACCTGGGTGCCTGCCTCAACCCATAGGGTGATTTCCGCATGCGGCATACTAAATTCCGTTGTTTATTTTCAAAACCCGGTGGAATGCTCATGTAAATTTCTTCATCAAGATCTCCATGCAAAAAGGCATTGTGAACATCCATCTGGTGGATATCCCATTTTAATCATTTGCCACCGCGAGAAATGCCCGGACCGTCACCATCTTCGCCTTTGGAGCGAATGTCTCATTATAGTCGATCCCTCGACCTGGTGATTACCAAAGGCCACTAAGCGTGCCTTTAAACGTTGAAGATTACCAGACTCATCATATTTCTCTGTATAGACCCATTTACTTCCTAGTGCCTTCTTACCATGAGGTAATTCCTGCGATTCCCACTTGCCCTGATCCTCCATGGCACGGATTTCTTCTGCCATAGCTTTCCGCCAACCCTCAGAGCGGACTGCCTTTTTAAAAGATCGTGGAGGAGTGCTTGCAGTCACATTGGCTAGATATCTCCTGTGGGCGTCAGAAAAACAACAATAGTCTACAAATGTGTAAGTGGATATAAAATACCTGAGGAGGCCGAAGGAGGAGTGGAGCGCGCCGAAGAACTTTTCTCATCCAATGCCATGTATGTCACACACTCGCGATATCGTGTGTTAGGTACTTTTGCACGTTTTCCTCTGCCCAACTCTTCTGCGCCGTCAGGTAACTGCTCACTCGCAACAAACTCCGCCTGTTGGTAATCCACCTCCTCCCTCACTAGGTTGCAGATCCCCCTATGGATCCACGTCTACGGGATTCTCACTTAGTGGAGGCGGCTCCACATGCGTATCAACGTGCTCCATATAAAATTCATCCCTCATCAATATCGGGAAAAGGAACCGGGGGAGGATTAGAAGTGGGTGACGCGCTCAAGGGAAAAATATGTTCAAAAAATTTGACATCTCTCAAGACAAAAATTTCCTATGTTTCCAAATCCATAAGCGTCCATCCCTTCTTAGCAAAGGGATATCCCAAAGAAACACACTTGCGACTCCTACTTTCAAATTTATCACCTTTATGTTTGAAATTGTGTGCATAGCACAAACATCCGAATACTCTCAATGCATCAAGACTCGGGGGTTTACCAAACAAATATTCATAGGGTGTCTTATAACTCAGCACACTGGACGGTGTACGATTTATTAAATAGCACGCCGTGAGAACACATTCCCCCCAAAATTTAATCGGAAGATGCCCTTCAAACCTCAAGGCTCGCGCGACATTCAAAATATGTTGGTGTTTCCTCTCTACCCTACCATTCTGTTGAGGTGTGCCTACACATGATGTCTCAAAAATAATTCATTCCTTGTGAAAATGTGGTAACAAACGTTTAAATTCCGTTCCATTATCACTCCTAACACGCATAATTTTTACACTAAATTGGCGATCAATCAATGCCATAAAATCCAAAAAAAATATATTTTCAACTTCCCATTTATTATATAATAAATAAACCCATACGGAACGAGAATAATCATTCACAATTGTCAAAAAAATAAGAGGCACCGCATGTCGAAGGTGTCGGATACGGTTTCCATAAATCACAGTGCACAACCAGGTTAGAAATTATGTTTTGTTTATGTATGAACCTTTTATCATGCAATAAATACCAGGTTAGAAATTATGTTCTTAACAGATTTTTTCGCTGGTAGACATGAAGACTTGATATAGGGTTTGGGGTAGAATGGATAACTTGATATTTCTTTTTTTCCATATGTTTCTTGTGAATGTTGTTGTAATTATTATTATTATTATTTTATTGTTAGTATTATTATCATTGTTGTTGTTGTTCCACTACATCTATCGTCAATTTATGTAGTGTAGTGCTAATTTATTCTAAATTATTTTTAAAAAAATTGGGTATTTTTTGAATTATTTTAGAGTAGATGTTAATTTTTTTTATACTTTAAATTGGTTGTTAATAATTTTTAATAGTTTATTCGCTGTATATTAAGTTTTTATTTTTTATAGGTTACTTTAAAATTTCGTCACCAAAAGATCTTTTTTTTTTTTTTTTTTTTTGAGGGGTAAAGATCTTTTGTTTTTGTTGTGAGTATTCATATAAATGATGTTTACTTTTATAGTAATTATTAATCATATTATATAGTATAAACATATTATAAAGATTAGTTCTATGAGTGATATAAGTATCGTATATCATTTTTTTCGAGAAAAAAAGGTATCGTGTATCATGAAAGAACTAAAAAACCCATTGTTTTTTTTAGTGTTTACAAAAAAAAAACATGATCAATGATGGATTTGTTGGTTGAACCGTGGACCGTGATAAACATGGGTGAACTGTTGAACCGGTGGTTCATGAACGTGATGAATCATGTGTCAAGCCGTGAGCCGACGTTTCAATGATTTTTCCATCAGAACTAGCGGTTTATGAACTGGATTTGGTTGTTCATAAACTATGGTGATTGCGGAAATTTATGGTTGGTGCTATTTTTTTTTTTGTGAGGAGAGTTTGGTACTATTATAAGAATAGTGATAGTGTCATCACAAAATGACCACAATACATTTTTGTACCATTAATTATGACATGAGATCTACGGTTTCTGATAAATCCTTGATTCCGATGGATCCCATAAAAGTCAGCCGCAAAAACGCGCGTTGTCTTTATTTTGTTATGTGAATTTTTTGTGAGTCAAAAATTTCTCCTCCTTGTCGTAAATAGAAGGAGATGTTATTAGAGTCTCGATAATAATATCTCCCTTGCCTTGTGTAATCAGTTATGAATGTTTTTTTATCAAAGGAAAAAATTTATTGAATATCTTGGTTCCATAATTAAGGGGATCTTTTGTTCAAAAAATAAAAAATAAAAAAATAAAAGGGATCTTCAAGGTTTTGATACAGCTTTTTGCTTCAAAATTTTGTACAGAGTGTAATTTCTAGAAAAAAGAATTTTTTTTTTTATCATTTTCAGTATTTGGTACAATGGCTTAATGGGATAGAAGAAATACTTATACTTGTTTGATGCGCGCTATAGCTTAATAACATTTAATTCTAAGCCTTTCCTTAGAATTTACCTAGTTGGCAGTATAGGGTGATGTTGGACTACATTCACTGTTTTGTGGTCTTAATAAGTTTTTTTTTTTTTTTTTTTTTTTTTTTTCCACAGAATACGAAAGCTTTATTAATCGGACGAACCGAACTTACAACGCGGTTAAAAAAATGAAAAAAAAAGTTAAAAGTTATCATGATTGTCTTTTACCATCATGACTCTATTTCTTCTACTACTACCTATATATATATATATATATATATATATATATATATATATATATTGATGAAGCATGAGACATTGGATATGCAAGACAGAAACTCAAAGTTTACTGCAAAAGAGAAAAAGACAGCAACGAGAGTTTTTGAGATATTTCTTCTTAAAAAAATTAGAGTGAAAAGTGTGTGTGTCAAATTGTTGTCCAACGGCGAGTGATATTTATCGGTATTTGTTCTACATCAATCTGACCGGTTGTTTTCGTACTTCGGAGTGGCAGATTGTGCACGGATTTTCACAGATTGGGCTGCGGTTATTTGGTGACATCTTTCCACAACTATTATACTCTTGTATTTCTTATAGGTACTTTGGAGTAGTTTGAGTTGTTGTACGTGGAAGACTTGTATCTCTTATTTACTGACTAGTGGAGATTTTTATGGGCTCCGACCTCGTGGTTTTTACTCTCTCACATTGAGAGGAGTTTCCACGTTAAAAATTATGGTGTTACTTTATGTCACTACATGGCTTTCTACTAGTATTTCTATTCCATTGTGCTTACTAGTGGGAAAATATTTGAAGGTGTTTGCGGTAATTTTCTTTTTACCGCCGCGTTTTTCCCAACAGGTGAAAAGTGGCAAGATTGCAAATTTAGTCATGCAATGTCATCTGAAATTTCCATGTCAGCCAAACACGTCAGTCGTTGCACTTATGTGGATCATAAGCAAGAAAGAAAATCTCTTTGATAGAGACTTCCGATCTGGTCAACAACTTACTGGAATAGCCGGATGTTCTATTTCGAAATCCAGAAAAGACTGGTAATAATTGTAAAACGTGGTGCAAAATGAATTGAATTCTTCCTCGGCGTGAGCGGAATCCAGGAGAACCAAAGAAGGAAGCAACACGCGGTAGAAGTATCGGAGAGTCGCCAGCTCGACAGTTATGAAGATGGGTGAAGAAACCCGGTTTTATGATATGCTCTTGCGCCCCGGAAGCGAACGTAGCGAAGCAAAGCGAGTTATTATAATTATCAGAGCGAGCGTAGAGAAGCAAAGAATCCGATGTGGTCGAGTCCCCTAGGCAGTACCACGCGTCATACACTGATAATTATACCGCGCCAGAGCAAAAGGAGGCACGTGCATACCACTCGCACTCCACGAGTAGATTAGTTGAGTGGCTAGATTGAGAACAACGGCCAACAAAGACCATAATTACATAGATAACTGCTTCTCCCATTCTCCGTATTTATGGCTTTAAGCCGGAACCGTATTGCGGCTGGAAAGAAAGACGACCTCACATTCTCGTAAATGGTGTCAGTGAGAGCTATGTGAGAGGTACAAAGTTGCTCGAACGTATGTGAGAGGTACGAAGTTGCTCGTGAGAGGGATCTAGAAAGAAGCTATGAAGCGAGAGCCTCTGAACCTATGTTCACTGTGGATGGGCGTTGAGCTCCTGTGGCCATTGATAGAAAGAAGTGGTCTTCCGGGCCAGCATTGAAAAGTGGTTCTCCTTATGGATTAACCTCTCTTTTGTCCTTCACACGGTGAGTCAGTGTCTCCCAAAGCAGCGATAAAAGCGTAACGAGTGGTCCCCTTAAAGATATACGATGTCTGCTAACCTTCCAGTTATAGGCATACCTATTGCCCGATCAGGTGCATTTCATAGCGATTATCAAGGAGAATGAAAGTGAAGAGAGTCAAATTGTCTATCATTTACAATGTGATTATACCCCGTTTATACCTCGTTTTATATGTTTTCGGAGACATTTGCTTGTATTTTGATGCATTATAGACCTTTTGATGTGATCCGTCCCGAGACATTTTATTTGTTTTGTTTATTTTAGTTTTCGGTGTTTTAATGAATAAAATGGCCTTAGGCCCGTGTCAAAAGTTGCCCATATGTTAGTATATTGGGCCAGGTGGTTATTTTTAGCAAATAAAAACCGTTTGGGCTTATTAGGGTTGAGTTAGATTTGTTACAAAATAAAGTGGCGAAAATTACATTGTAATTTATCCCACATCGGTTAGGAGATTGTCAGTCTTTTATTTTGTAGCCTATATAAAGGCATTCTACTTGTAATATTAAAAGGAATCAATGATGAATCTATTATAATGAAATTGAGAGTTTTCTGTTCTTCCTTGGTCTGTGATTGCACCCCCTTTCGAGAGCTTATCAGCGTTCTTGAGCAAAGCGTTGAGTTGTTCTTGGCCCTCTTCCTAGACCGCTGCTCGGTTAGGTTAGGGTTTTTCGGCTCGTATTGATCATTTCGTCGATCTCCTGGGATCGTATCGCATCAGTTGGTAGCAGAGCTCAGCGACGAAGATATCAAATATCCCTTAGTTTGTTTTCTTATCATTCGAATTCATCAACAACAAAAAAATATATTTTTGGTCACCATTGTTGCTTTCCCCTCCCCAGCGAATTAATCTTCAAAACATTCATCCCTACTACCCGGAAAATCCTTCACATCTTCAAGAACCCTAATTCGTTTTTTTTTCCAGATACCGTTTTTTTGTATCAGTTCGTTCCCTAGACAAAACAACTCGGAAAATTCTGCACTTTTTACCACATATACAAAACATCTCGTGCTAAAATTTCTCTCTTTACACCCAATCCAGATTCAACATAAATCTTGCCTAAAACCGCCGATTACTCCAAACAATCTGTCTAGAAAAACTGCAGCAGTAAATCTTTGTTTGAATTCGTTTTCAGTTGGTTAAACGAATCAAAATTACCTGAAAATTGGTGAACTTATAGGAAATTTGCAGATACACAACTTTTGTCATTTGATTTTTGCCAAATTCGCTGTAGTTTTAACGGATTCGGCACCTTAAGTCACAGCTATCAATCTGGAAATTTTTGACAGATTGCATCAGTTTCTGAAAAACGATTGTTTGAGCGACTTTCGTATCTCCAAAAAATCTGAAAATTTGACATCCTTTAGAAAACTCTCAGTTCTACAACTTTTGTCTTTTGAGTTTTCTCAAATTTGTAGTCGTTCGGTGCTTAAATACGTGGGTTTCACACCCAGGGTGTAAACATTTTCACACCTGTGAAATTCTGTTGTCAAAACAATTGTGAAACTAAGGCATCTGGAGGGTATGAATCATTGAAAGGAGAGATGTTTATGGTAAAGAAAACCTTGAGTAGTGTGGTGAACGTGGAGAATGATATGCACCGAGAAAATAGTTTTCATACGAGGGTTTGGGTTAGTGGGAAGGTTTGCTTAATGAAAATTGATGCGGGAAGCTGTGCCAATGTCATAAGTGCTGGTTTTGTCTCCGATTTAGCTATTCCTACGACACCTCATCCTCAACCATATACGTTGCAAGGACTCAGTGATGTTGGTCAAGTGCAAGTTACCAAACAGGCCTTAATATCTTTTAATCTTGGTAGGCTCGATGATGAAGTTTTATGTGATGTAGTCCCTATGCATGCTTGTCATATCATACTTGGGAGACCATGGCAATATGATAGGAGGGTTACGTATGATGGGTATTTGAATAGCTACACCTTGCGCCATAAGAGGATGAGACTTACACTCCGTTCCTTATCCCCCGAAGATGCCCACAAAGATCAACTCAAACTGGCAGCCGCACATGAGGAAGCTCGTTTGAAACGTGAATCCGAAAGGGAAAAAGCCTTGGTTGAAGCAAACAATGAAGAGAGTGTTAGCATTCAAGAGAAGGTAATCCAAGAGTCTATGGTGGCAGATGCAATCACCGAGGAGAATGAGATTGTGGAAGAAGTAGTGGAGAGTGATGAGGAATTAGTTGTGGATGAGATAGTTCACATTGATGAGGCCTTTGTTGATGGTCATGTTGAGAGTGTTGTTGAGCATGAGGAAGTTCTTGGTACACCAGCTGAGGTTTTTGACTTATCTTTGCCGGTCCAAGATGATCTTCCATATGAGGTGGAGACTAGCCACTTGGATACGTCCAAGGCAGCCCTTGTTGTTCCTTTAGTTGATCTTTCCCAGGTGGTTCTTGGTGGCAAGCCGGCGCATCATTTTGTTGATCCTTTTGCTGCATGTATTGATGAGGCTCCGATATTGCATTGCTCTAGTTATATTGCTGCCATACCATGTTTCGCCCACTGTTTTGTCAGGCCACAATTCTGTTCTTCTGTCTCATTGTTGCAGCACATGTCGTCCTTTTCACATCAGGTTGATTTGAGGTTTTCACTTCGTCGTATATTTGATCCCGGCATAGCATTGAAGCTTTTTGTGGGTTGTTCGGGATTGGTTTACGGCGTCGACTTTATGACGTCCTATTGATTCGAGGGCGAATCCTTTCCAACGGGAGGAATAATGTGATCCGTCCCGAGACATTTTATTTGTTTTGTTTATTTTAGTTTTCGGTGTTTTAATGAATAAAACAGCCTTAGGCCTGTGTCAAAAGTTGCCCATATGTTAGTATATTGGGCCAGGTGGTTATTTTTAGCAAATAAAAACCGTTTGGGCTTATTAGGGTTAAGTTAGATTTGTTACAAAATAAAGTGGCGAAAATTACATTGTAATTTATCCCACATCGGTTAGGAGATTGTCAGCCTTTTATTTTGTAGCCTATATAAAGGCATTCTACTTGTAATATTAAAAGGAATCAATGATGAATCTATTATAATGAAATTGAGAGTTTTCTCTTCTTCCTTGGTCTGTGATTGATCAAGAACATCACTTGCGAGTGAGTGATCTCTTTGTCGTAGAGATTGCACCCCCTTTCGAGAGCTTATCAGCGTTCTTGAGCAAAGCGTTGAGTTGTTCTTGGCCCTCTTCCTAGACCGCTGCTCGGTTAGGTTAGGGTTTTTCGGCTCGTATTGATCCTTCCGTCGATCTCCTGGGATCGTATCGCATCACCTTTGTTGTCATTTCGAGACCTAGGACGTAAAGTCCGGAAATCTCGCTATTTTTCGGTGTTTTGATGCATTCTCGGTCACCCTAGTATCCCGTAGGGATTACGTGTGGTATTTATTGTGATTATTTACAGGAATTAGGTGTTCGAGATGGCCAGAAGGCGATATTCAGGGCTAGGAGTGTGTGGCTGAAGCTTAAACGTTCAAACGGATCAAAACTCGTGGGTACTACAACCATACCTTTCATTGATCTGCATTTTGATCAAACTTAGAGGCTTTTTCTGTGTTGGACATATTCATGAAAGTTGTAGACAATTTCATCAACTTTCCAATTCATTTTGAATCATATGATTTGGAGGTCTACACACAAATTTATGATCGATTTACTGAAAATGTGTCCACATGCGGCTGCCTATAAAAGGGCAACCGCCTAGAAAATGCTGAGAGTCCCCCAAATCGGGCTAGTTGATAGGTGGCTGCCTATAAATCACAGGCAGCCGCCTACGGTGTTTTGACCCATTTCTTCAATCCATTATAAATATCATTTTTAGGTCGGAAAACAGAGTCACACCACCTTCTTTGACCATTTCTTGCAGCTTTTCATCTCTTTTCTTAGATTTAACTTAGATTTGTTTATATTTAGTTTTGATTTGCTTTAATTAGTTGTAACTCGAAGATCGTTTTGCTAGCTATTTCAATTTCAGTATGGATTTCGTTTTTGTTTCTAGTATTCTTCGTATCGATTTTCGGTAATTTCGATTTCTAACTTTTAATCTTGATTCTTGTTAGTTTCAATGTTGATTTCTTGTGATTTGGTAGTTATAATGAGTAGCTATCGTTATATAGCCGAGTTATGCGAAAATCTTCGAAATCGAACCCTAAATTTTTTATGAGGTGTTCTTGATGTTTGATTTGTAGATTCTCGATGTTATAGTAGTTCTAGAACTTATTCTTAATCACGTTTGTTGAATTGATCACTCGATAATCGTATTTCACGTATTGTCTTTATATATGTATTTTGCGAGAGGGTATGGGAACCGGGGTTCTAGGATCACCCTGTAAAATCGACTGAGTTTTTTAGATTCGGTTTCGTGTGTGAGGTTTATATCAACATTGTTGAGTGTTTCATTAAACGTAGACAGTGTTAGGTCAGTTAAATCCGGTCAGCGGACTGTTGAACTTGACATAGGAGGATAGATTATTGAAATAATGTCTATTCTCGGAATTCGGAAACGACACCTTTCGAGTGACATCGAGGACATTTAGGCAAGTCAAAAACACTTCCGGATTTAGCTAGGGTTTGTGAGTATTAGATTTTATCATAGCTCGGATATTGTTTTTTTCATAGTGTTTGTTGGCCTATGGGGAGGCAGTAGAGACTATGAAGCATACTTTATTTGACTGTGAGCTGGCAGATAGAATTTGGAGATCATCTTCCTTTAGTTGGGTTATGAGTCCCTTTTGCAGATTTCTGTCTGCCACTAGTAGAGGTAAAATGGATGAAGAAGGTAGCACAATTTGTCTGGCTATTGTGGGGTATTTGGAAGGACCGATAATCTGCAGTGTTCGAGGGACAAGCTGTGTGTTTCTGCTACTTGTGCACACTCTCTATTTGCGTTATGTTACTATGCAGAGGCTATAGAGGCTTTTCGAGACCACTCACCTACACAACACTTGACAGGTACATGGGTGAAGCCAATAGCATGGACGGTGAAATGTAATGTCAATGCGTTGGTGGTGGAGTCAGGGGCAACGGTTGGCATTCTTTTAGGGATTGTCATGGTGTTGTTCCTGCTTCCTTTGCATACCATTTTGATCCGGGTGATGCGGTTGAGTTTATGGAGCTTTGAGCTATGTTCTTGGCCCTTGTGGAAGCGGAGCGAGTGGGTATTCGTTTTTTGGTGGTGGAAAGTGACTGTTTATCTTGTGTTCAACGTCTATCTAAGCCTACGGAGGATATTATTGCTTTGGGTTGCTTGGCCCAGGACTGTTTAGCTAGTCTCAATAGCTTTTCTTATGTCGTTTTTCCTTTTGTAAGGCGTGCGGGAAATGTCTTGTTTACGGTGATTTTTACGATTTTTATTACATTATTTCGTAACAATATCCTTGGTATTTTATTAATTTTTATATAAAATTAAGTGTTTAATGGATTTATTGAAAGAATGAAGTTGGAAAGTATTAGAGTGCAAAGTCGGGTTATTTACGTGATTTTATTAGCAATTATCTATTTATATATGTGATGTTACACTTTGCACGTTTTTATTATGTTGTAGGTACGACGAGCATATCGTGGAACGAGTCAACGAGCTGAAGGATTACGAACAACATTTTATTTGAAGACTTATCTAGAAGGACAAAATTGGAATTAGTATATTTTTATTAGGGTTTAGTTTTTATTTTTAAAGAAAAGGAAATAGGATAATTATTACCCTAGCTCGAAGAAGGTTATAAAAGGACGCAGATCATTGGAGCAGAGAAGACACGAAAAAGTATCACGGAGAAACAGAGGCAAGAAAAAGCAAAAAAAAAAAAAAAGTGTAGGGCTCGGTCGGCCGAACCACGACACTCGATCGACCGAGTGTTTTTGTATTCTTTTTTTTTTATTTTGCTCCGGTGTGACGATGGTCAGAGGCTGAGGCTTTCTTGAACGAGCTTTGTGAAACCGATCGTTGCAGCATCTCAATTTCGACTCTTTGGATTGTTTGTGAGTTTTAATGAGATTGTATCTTTTCTATGTTTTCATTGTTATTATGCAATTTCATTGATGAATGTATTGCTGTTTGATGTTTAATATTTGATGAGAATCGTTTTTAAACTAAGATCACCATAGTAAAGATTGGATTTTTAGTCTAATTAACGATAGTGGTTAGGTTGAATATCTAGGTTACGAGATTGATAAATTTCACACCTTGATAATTAAAGCGTTAATTTTAGGATCGATGGACGAAAAAGATTGATAGGTGAATTTTTCTAAGATGTTAGAAATTCATACTTATGATAGGTGAACCACAATTCTTATTAAATCATCACTAGACAACCTTAGAGAAGAAATTGAGGGTTGCGGGATCGGTGGATCATTGCTTGTTCGTTGTTAAATTTATTGAAAAAAAAATCATTTGTTATCACCATAGCAATTTTATAGTTTATAGAATAGAATTATTTTCGTTATTCGGTTCGCAACTATCTTCGCTGGCTTTAGATTTTTAATCTTCTGTCCAGTTTAACTTTATTGTTTTCATTACTAGTTCATTTTGTTTTGTTATTTTAGTTGTAGTCTTTAAATTGTTTAGGATAGGACGTTTTTACTTGACAACTTTAGGAAAATTAATCAAACTAGACAAAGACGATTCCCTGTGAGTTCGACTCCGGTTTTAATCATTATACTACGATCCCTGCACTTGGGGTAAACCGGATTTATTTTATTACTTGTTATATTTCGTTTAACATAAAATCTGAGACAAGTTTTTTGGCGCCGTTGCCGGGGAATCGGTACGGTTGTCTGGTTTTTATTAATTTTTCCGTTTCTGTTTTGATTTTTCGTAGGCAGGTGCTCTCAGTTTCTCTGTTTACATAAAAAATAATAATAATAATAATAATAATTTTCGTTCGGTCGACAGAACCCTGACACTTGGTCGACCGAGTGTTATAAAAAAAAAAAAATTATTTTTTACGTTCTCTCGTTGCATTACGTATTATAGTCTCTTTTTCTGTTTTATTTACGTTTTTTTTTTACTTTAGATTTTAGTGTAGCCTTTGTAAGAAATTCGTGCGGACATCTTGTTTTTGGTTTTGGTTTATGCAAACTCGAGTCGAAAGGTCGCTGTTGTACACCCCGACCTCGAAGCGAACCATAGTCGGACCAAGCAGCGAAGAGTCCGTCCCGAGGTTCCAGCATTTAAGTAAATATTGGCCGATCTAGATTTGAACGAAATCTCAGCGAGAGGAGATTCAAGAAATCGTCATCATGGTCGCAAACGATAGAGCGTCGTTGGTCGACTACGCCATGTGCGGTGAAGTCAAAGTCAACCCAGCTGTCGTTTTGCCGGCTATTACTGCTACAAAATTTGAACTTAAACCAGGTCTTATCCAAATGATGCAACACGCATCTATCTTTCATGGTTTCCAATCTGAGAATCCTCACACTCATGTACACACATTTTTAGAAATATGTGGTACAACTCGCATACAAAAGGGTAAATGAGGATGCGATTAAATTGAAATTGTTTCCATTTTCCTTGAAAGGGGAGGCGAAAGAGTGGTACAACTCTTTGCCTGCCGAGTCAATTACAACCTTGGCTGAACTCGAGCGTGAGTTCCTGAGTCAATATTTCCCACCCTCAAAACGCCCGATGCTCGAATGAAATCTTCACATTTTTCCAAAGGAAAATGAATCTTTCTTTGATTTCTTGGAAGAGATTTAAAGCTCTCTGCGAAAATGTCCTCATCATGGTTTAGACTTGCAGAGGCAAGTAAACACTTTCTTGATGGGTTGGATTGAACTCACCAAGGGCATGGTCATGCAGCTTCTTCGGGGAGGAGCATTCTTAAGAAAAACGCCTGAAGAGGGGTGGGCATTATTCGAAGATATTTCCAAGTATAACTATGCCCCTTCATCTCACGCTATCCAGACACCCCATCCACCTAGGATTGAGGAGGTGAACATGCAAAATCAGATCGCCATGCCGCAACAGCGGTGGCAGCTCTTAAAATGTCCCATAATCCTATGGGTCAGAATCAGTCATTCCCTGAGAACTCTCAAGTTCTGTTCTGTGAAAGTTGTTGTCAACCTGGCCATGTGGTTGGCGGTGTCGCTTATTTCCCCTCCTACTTATCAAGTCAATACCGTCGAGAATCGGGACGATTCGGTCGATCACGTGCGGACATGTGATAATGTGGGGCATACCAAGCTTTTACGTCTATGGTTGGACGAGCACGCGAAATCAATGCGTCGATGGCAAGCAAAATCGAGAGATTCAACAACCAGTTCGGCCAAAGCAATTTTCAAAATCGGGGTTTCAATCAAAACCCAATTTCAATCGAGAACCATAATATGAATTTTTCCAATCAAAATCGAGGTTCAACCGTAATCGGCCGAACAATCTAAATCCGATGTTTCAAAGTCGGTCTAGCCAATCTTTCCCACAAAACTTCCAGAACTCTCAAGGCCCCTCTCAATCTAGTGATCTTGAAAGCAAATTGGACTCCTATCAAAAGGAGCAGAATAATAATTTCCAATTCCTTCTTAGCACAATTAAGAATCTTGAGAGGCAGCTCGGGCAAGTAGCTGACCAAAAAGCTTCTAGACCCTTGGGGCAGTTACCTAGCTTTACTGGGAAGAACCCCAAGGGAAACCTCTAACCCCTCCTGCCAATGATGAGGCAGGAGGGGAAGTCGAGCGCCCATGTTTCCCTGTCCTGGATGAGAGTACTCAGGTGGCTGATCCCCTGAGAAATAAAGAGTTTGATAGTACTCGGGTGGCTGATCCCCTGAGAAATAAAGAATTTAGTGAGAGTCAGGTGGCTGATCCCCTGACTGGTAAGAATGGTGAAAAGGTGGTGAGGTGGAAAGATTTGGAAGATAAAGCTGTTAGTTCATCCTCAAAGAAAGTGTTTTCTGAGAGTGATTTAAAGAAACTTCCGTTTCCACCTAGAAAAAACAACATCTCCTTGCATGAAGACAAAAAGTATGAAAAAGTGCTTAATCTTCTTAAAAATACTCAGGTAAATCTTCCATTATCTGATGTTTTGGTTGAGATGCCTAAGTATACAAAGTTCATCAAGGATGTTGTTTCCTCCAAAAAGAAGCTCAAGACATGGATCAGCTTGATTGGTGAGAATTTCTCTATGATTAGTTATGATGAGTTGCCAATCAAGAGGGTGACCACGGGAAATTTGTGCTCACATTGTTGATGGGAGGCTTAGTCTTTCGAAATTCTTTATGTGACCTAGGTGCATCAATTAGTCTCGATGCCATTGTCTGTTTGTAAAACGACTTGGACTAGATGGTCTTTTAGAACCCACAACCATGAATCTTCAATTCGACGATAGATCTTCCAAGAAAGCTCTTTGGGATATTAAAGATGTTTTAGTTCAAATTGATAGATTCACTTTCCCAGCTTGACTGGTATGTCTGGACATTGGGAAGGATGAGAGCGTCCCTTTAATACTCGGCGGACCTTTTTTTCTACTGACCCGAGCCCTCATTGATTGTGATGGTGGCAAAGTGACTATACGAGTTGGTGATCGTGAGGTGAGCTACAATGTCTCTAAAGCTATTCAGAGACCCTCCGATTATCCAACCGGCTTCTCCATTGAAGACATGTCGATGACTTTAACGACTACATGGAAAAGCAAGTCATGGGTGCATTTGAGATCGAATATGAGCGATTAGTAGAGAATCGAATAATCATGGTTGGGTGAGTCCAGAACAACTAGAGCCTGAATTTGATGAAGGTTCGTTGAAAGGAGAAGCTTTGGCGATGGGACCACCGAGTAAACTCGGTGATGTTGAGTTAAAAAGTGGGGAGCTTAAATCTAGTTTAGAAGAACCACTGCAGATTTGGCATGAAACCATTGCCTAAGCATCTCAAATACGTGTTCATGAGAGAAGATGACAAACTTCCATTAATTATCTCTGCCAAGTTATCCCGGTTAGAAGAGATGAAGTTGTTGAATGTGTTAAGAAATAATGAGAAAGCCTTTGGATGGCAAGTGGGAGACATCGAGAGGATATCTCCGACATATGCATGCACAAGATAAAGATCGAAGAGGGTGCTAAGTGTGTTAGACACTGACCCAGGAGGAGGCTCAACCCTCACATGCAAGAAGTAATTAAGAAAGAGATTATCAAGCTTTTGGACATGGGTATTATTTTTGCGATTCCGACAAAGTGAATGGGTGTCCCTACTCAAGTAGTTCCTAAGAAAGGAGGAATTACTATCGAGAAGAATGAAAAGGGTGAAGAAATAGCATTGAGGCTAGTGACGGGTTATAGAGTGCAGATTGACTACAGAAAACTCAATGAAGTCACGAAAAAGATCATTTCCCCTCCCTTTCATTGACCGGATGCTTGAGCGTCACGGCAAGACATGCATTCTACTGTTTTCTTGATGGTTATTCAGGATATTTCCAGATACCCATAGACCCAGTCGACCAAGAAAAGACAACTTTTACCTGCCCTTATGGTACATTCGCTTACAGGCGAATGCCATTCGGTCTCTGCAATGCCCAAACTACATTCCAAAGATGTATCTTTGGCAATCTTTGATGGGCTTGTCGAGAAGTGTATGGAGATATTCATGGGACGATTTCTCGATCTTTGGTCAATCCTTCGATCACTGTCTTGCTAATCTTGATCAAGTATTATCCCGCTGTGTGGAAAAGAACTTTGTCCTAAACTGGGAAAAATGACACTTTATGGTAGACGAAGGAATAGTTCTTGGCCACAAGATATCAGAAAGAGGAATAGAAGTAGATAGGGCAAAAGTTGAAGCTATAGAGAAGATGAATTTCCCTAAAAATGTGCGTGAAGTAAGAGGTTTCCTTGGAAAACATGTTGGTTTTTATAGGAGGTTCATTAAGGATTTTTCCAAGATAGCTAAGCCCCTTTCTACTTTACTTAGAGAAGATGTCGCTTTCAATTTTGATGATGAGTTGCAAGCATGCGTTTGATGAGCTTAAGAGTCAACGATTTCCCATACGATCCTCATCTCTCCGACCGAACCTACCTTTTGAACTCACGTGTGATGCATCCAAATATCTTTGTTAGTGCGAGTCTTAGGTCGGCGTATTAAGGGAAAATTCAGCCCATCTCTTACGCGGGCCACACATCGAACCCCACACAAGTAAACTACACGACCACCGAAAAGGAATTATTGGTCGTAGTCTTTGCAATGGACAAATTTCGTAGTTACTTGTTGGGCGCGCGATCACTTGTTTGGGTGATCACGCGGCGCTCTGTGCTATCTCATGACGAAGAAAGATGCTAAACCGCGCTTACTACGTTGGATCACGATCCCGCAAGAATTTGATGTTCAAATTAAGGATAAAAAGGCAAATGAAAACGTCGTCGATCATGTTTCGAGAATGCATAATGAAGTAGAGAAAGAGCCTGAAGACATAGACCTTTACTTTCCTCTCAAAAATGTTATGCATATAGACGAGTGCACTCCAGATGTTCCGTGGTACTCCTCTATCGTCAACTACCTGCATTCCCAGTACTTAAATCCAGAATTTTCTTATCAGGAGAAGAAGAAATTTTTCTCTGATTTGAAAACCTTTGTGTGGGATGAACCTTACCTCTTTAAAATCTGTAAAGATGGATTGTTGAGAAGGTGTGTTCCCGAATCAGAGCAACGAGATATCATTGAACAGTGCCACAGTGGGCCTACTGGTGGCCACTTTGGTCCCTGGAAAACCGTTGCTAAAATCTTTCAGTCCGGTTTCTATTGGCCCACGATCTTCAAGGATTCAGAAGCTTTCTGCAAGGCTTGTGATAGGTGCCAACGAACCGGAGCGTTAACTAGGCGTTTCGACATGCCATTGAAGCCCATTTTAGAATGTGAAGTCTTTGATGTATGGGGTATTGATTTTATGGGCCCGTTTCCATCTTCCTGTGGAAACAAATACATCCTAGTCTGCGTTGACTATGTATCAAAATGGGTGGAGGCTCAAGCCACTTCTCGCAATGACCACAAAACGGTCATGAGCTTTCTGAAGAAAAATATTTTCGTGAAATTTGGATGTCCCCGCGCTTAATCGGTGATGAGGCGACTTACGCAACCGGCCATTAGAAAAAGTCCTTGAGAAATATGGTGTCCGGCACAAAATTGGCACACCATATCATCCTATGACTAGTGGCCAGGTTGAGAGAAGTAATCAAAGTTTGAAGAAGATCCTGGAAAAAGTTGTGAACAATCATAGAAAGGATCTGAGTCTCAAACTGGATGATGTACTATGGGCGTACCGATCGCCTATAAAACCCCATGGGTACATCTCTCCTATCAGATGGTGTATGGAAAACCGTGCCACTTGCCAGTTGAATTAGAGCATAAAGCGTATTGGGCCATTAAGTTCTTGAACTTTGATGCCCAGTCATGTGGTGAACATCGACTGATGCAATTGCATGAATTGGATGAGTTTAGACTCCAGGCCTACGAGAGTGCCAGGATTAGCAAGGACAGAATGAAACTCCTTCATGATGCTAAAATCAAGCGAGAATTTCAAGTTGGGGAGCAAGTCTTACTTTATAATTCCAGGTTACATCTGCTTTCTGGGAAGTTGAGGACGCGTTGGTCCGGCCCCTTTGAAATTCTTCAAATTATTCCCGGAGGTGTTTTAGATTTGAGAGGTCATGGTGACCACCATTTAGAGTAAATGGAAAAAGGTGCAAGCACTATATTGGTCAAACTAAAGAAAAACCTTTGATTATTCATTTCCTCGACATCCTCGGGTGTGGTATGATCAAGTCAATGAGCTTGAAGAATTCTCGCCCGACTTGTTTTCCGAGGATGACAGCAAAGTGGCTTGGTCGAGCAAGTTATGGCCGGGAGTTGGGACATGGAAGAGTATGAAAAGGAGGCCAAGTTAAAGAAGAAACCGAAGAAGAAAAGGTCGACAATGGGAAGATTAAGAGCGTTTGGAAAGCGAAGAAGGAATCTAACCCCATGTGTTAGATCTTTGTGTTTTGTGGCCACACGAATTATCGAGCTTACACGAAGTCGTGGCCGGAAGGAAGGTTAAATGGCCCGACCCGGGCTGAATAAGAAGATTGTCGAGCCAACGACATAAACCAATAAGCGCCACTAGGGGCATCATATATATATATATATATATATATATATATATATATATATATATATATATATATATATATATAAGTCATTTTTAAATTACTCTTTTGTCTTTGGTTTATGTGTTTTAGTTTTAAGTCTAATAAGAGTGTTGTATGAATCTGCTTGATTCGGCTTTGTTTTGAAATGGATTACGGAGTTCCCCGCATGAGATCCCATTCATTCATAGAATCCGCCATATAACTCTGATGATGGACCTGGAGGAACGCTTATCCTTGACGTTGATTACCATATCATCACGCCGGACCATTACTTATGTTGTCATTGTACCCCACACCGTGGGTGGTGGAGAGTTTAATCGAGGACCTTCAATGTGCGTTAGGATGGCCGTATACGATTCTAAATGACCCGATGCTTACCGATTTGTTCTTTGGTACTCCGTGATGAACATTTTAAAGGAGTAGATGTCATGGAGAAGATTGGAAATGCAAGATGAATATGACATCCCTCCCGCGATCGATATGCTTCGTCGCCTAATCCGGATTGTAGATTGGGGCGACATCTATGAAGATTAGCTTGGGCTAGTGTTTCTATTTTCTTCGTGCATCCCAGTATTCTTTGCATTATTAGTATATTTGCATATCATTTTGTAGCATTATGTTTATGTGTCTGTTGTCATTTTGTTGCATCTAGCCCTGCTACTTTATAGTATCCTCTATCGTTACTTTTGCGCGACGTATTATATTCCCATGTGTTCCCCGAGATATTTCCATGTTTCTCAAGTAGTGCAGGTACATTTTTAGCTGTTTTGTCAAGCTAGTATTGAAGTCGTTGCTGGAAAAAGACTACATATGACATCTCGAACGTTGGCCTTTTCATGCTTGTGCCTGACCAACGGGTCAACTTTCTATACCAAATCAGCTAAGTACTTTATTTCTTCTAAATTCTGCACAACATGAGGACATGTTGTTGTTTAAGTGTGGGGAGGGTTGTATGTACCTACAATTGTGCTTAATCTATTACCATGCTTAGAAAGAGTGAAAACTTGAAAAATTTTAAAATTTTTGTTTTTGTTCGAGCAAGTTCATATTTTGTTTGGCTTACTATTGTTGTGGTTTCCAACCGTGGCATATTATAGTCATTGATGCTTTATCTTTGTATGTTTAGTAGGTCGGATGTCTCACCCGACATACATTCACGTAGCCATGTTAAATGACGAGCTATAAATTATAAAGTTTGTACCCATTTAGATTAGTAACATTTGATCATCTTATAAGTATTATGTGCTTAGTGCTAATGTAACGTGTCATGGGAATTATAATAGTTTGTATTTAGAATCGAGTATGACATATCGTGAATGTCCTAGGTTTGAATGTGATAAGTGAAACGTAATTCACGTGCTTGGGAAGTTGTTGTTAAAATAATGAAAAAATTGGGTGTGTCGGAAGTTGGTCGATGATTGGAGTGAGGTAGGGCGTACCACGAATGTCTTATACCACTATGATGACCAAAAGCTCACGACAGTCAGAAGAAGCTGCCTTATGATTTGAGTAAGGTAGGGCATATCCCGAATGTCCTATTCTACTATGACGGGCAATAGCTCATTCTGATGTACGTTTATATGTGAAAGTTAATTGAATCAACTTACGTAAGGAAAGTGGTATGAATAAGTGGAAGACTTAGTTATTGCCTATCTTATCCCCAGTATAAACCGATAGGCATGTTGTAGGGAATATCCTCTGAGTATGTCAGAAAGATCCTAAACACATTCTATCATCCTTTTCAGGACATGTTACGTTTTTTAGGGCACATGTTATAAGTATCATCATCTTTTTTCTAGTTTAGATGGGTATTTGCTAGTTGCTTGGAAAGTTTCAAGTTTGGACTTAGTGGAAATTTTATATGGCTCTGCACACACACCGGGGTGAACGTCTAACTTATTAAATACGTTGTATACTTGCTGAAGATGTCTATATTTATTCTTTTTGGTTGGAACTTTGTGGTACTAAGTAAATCTAAGCCTTGGTCTTGTTTTGTCTTGCTCGGGACGAGCAAAAGCTAAGTGTGGGGGAGTTGTTTACGGTGATTTTTACGATTTATATTACATTATTTCGTAACAATATCCTTGGTATTTTATTAATTTTTATAGAAAATTAAGTGTTTAATGGATTTATTGAAAGAATGAAGTTGGAAAGTATTAGAGTGCAAAGTCGGGTTATTTACGTGATTTTATTAGCAATTATCTATTTATATATGTGATGTTACACTTTGCACGTTTTTATTATGTTGTAGGTACGACGAGCATATCGTGGAACGAGTCAACGAGCTGAAGGATTACGAACAACATTTTATTTGAAGACTTATCTAGAAGGACAAAATTGGAATTAGTATATTTTTATTAGGGTTTAGTTTTTATTTTTAAAGAAAAGGAAATAGGATAATTATTACCCTAGCTCAAGAAGGTTATAAAAGGACGCAAATCATTGGAGCAGAGAAGACACGAAAAAACATCTGGAGAACAGAGGCGACAAGAAAAAGCAAAAAAAAAAGTGTAGGGCTCGGTCGACCGAACCCTGACACTCGGTCGACCGAGTGTTTTTGTATTTTTTATTTTATTTTATTTGCTCCGGTGTGACGATGGTCAGAGGCTGAGGCTTTCTTGAACGAGCTTTGTGAAACCGATCGTTGCAGCATCTCAATTTCGACTCTTTGGATTGTTTGTGAGTTTTAATGTGATTGTATATTTCTATGTTTTTATTATTATTATGCAATTTCATTGATGAATGTATTGATGTTTGATGTTTAATATTTGATGAGAATCTTTGTTAAACTAAGATCACCATAGTAAAGATTGGATTTTTAGTCTAATTAACGATAGTGGTTAGGTTGAATATCTAGGTTACGAGATTGATAAATTTCACACCTTGATAATTAAAGCGTTAATCTTTAGGATCGATGGACGAAAAAGATTGATAGTTGAATTTTTCTAATATGTTAGAAATTCATACTTATGATAGGTGAACCACAATTCTTATTAAATCATCACTAGACAACCTTAGAGAAGAAATTGAGGGTTGCGGGATCGGTGGATCATTGCTTGTTCGTTGTTAAATTTATTGAAAAAAAAAATCATTTGTTATCACCATAGCAATTTTATAATTTTTATTTAGTTTATAGAATAGAATTATTTTCGTTATTCGGTTCGCAACTATCTTCGCTGGCTTTAGATTTTTAATCTTCTGTCCAGTTTAACTTTATTGTTTTCATTACTAGTTCATTTTGTTTTGTTATTTTAGTTGTAGTCTTTAAATTGTTTAGGATAGGACGTTTTTACTTCTCGTGACAACTTTAGGAAAATTAATCAAACTAGACAAAGACGATTCCCTGTGAGTTCGACTCCGGTTTTAATCATTATACTACGATCCCTGCACTTGGGGTAAACCGAATTTATTTTATTACTTGTTATATTTCGTTTAGCATAAAATCCGAGACATGTCTCGGCCCATCTTTTAGCACATCATGCTTTGTTGATACATGATGTGACCTCTTGAGGTGCTTCGCCCCCTACAGATGTTCTCGGTATTTGTTTGGCGGACTTGCCGTAGTAAAATACTTTGTTTCTTAAAAATACTTTGTTTCTTAAAAAACATTAAGAAATGAGAACTTTGTTGGTAAATTATTTTAAAAAAATTGTAGATAATTAAAAGGTTGTAAATTATAACTACAAGCGAAAGCTCCTGTTGATACATTCAAAATCCGCATTAACTATGAAGTTTAAGTTCACGTCATAGGTGTAATACCCCGAATTTAATTTTAAGGATACGTCATTTTCGAATCAATGTGACATCATATATGAATGATAAATCAACAAATATATATATGTATGTATGTATTTAAATTTGAAATATCATAAATTCTCGTGAAATACACCTAGACCCTAGAAGACCGAGATCCACCGGCTCGGCGCTGGGAGAGTATTCAAAACTTAGAAGTTGCCTCCCTTTATTCTGGTAACTCCTAGATGGTATCATACGGTTTTCTCAACTCCTCTCTATTCTTGAAACTTAAAAACGATACTCTTATTTCATTTTTCATCACTTCTCATTTTCGAGCATTTTATCAAACTCCTCCCTCGTATGTCTCAAAGTTGTGGAGTCTTTCTTGCGGGAAAAAACCTCACGGAATTCAGATTTCTTCAAGCCTTTCTGATGAGTAATTGACTATCAAACCCTAGTTTGATTTGTTGGTTTGATTGTTTCAATATAACATAATGTGTATGTCGATAATTAAGTGAATTATTGACTTTGAATTGAATTATTAATTCTTATAAGTCATTGGAATTGATCTTATGCGCCAATGATCAAACAAAGTGTTATGTCCAAGTTTTGACCAGTTTGGCGCGCGCCACAACACTCCAAGCATGCCCCAGAGAAGATGATGCGCGCCACTAGCCTTTAGCGCACGCCAGATGAAACAGAGAGCATTCTGCATAATCTTGATCCAATCTGGCGCACGCCACAAGTTTTTAGCACATGCCAGAGACAGTTCCAACATATTTCCAGAGGCTGCAATTTCTCCGTGGCACACACCACAACTGCTAAGGCGTGCACTATGGCTCGTTTTTCTACACTTTTTGGGAACTGTATAAATAGGATTTTGACCCCATATCTTAAGAGATTTCAATACCTAGATGTATTTAAGGATACTTTAGGCCGTTTTTCACTCCTTTTCACCCTAGATTCCATATTTACTTCTCTTTTACTTAGATTTAGGTAGATTTAGATTAGATTTTACTTGGAAACTCAATTTCTCCATTTTGAGCAAGAACTTGTATGAGATTAGATCCATTTCGAATTTCCAGCACTTGGTAACAAATTTCATCTCGTTTTTCAGTTTAATGGCCTTCTTTACTTGTTTGATTATTGATTTTTTTTTTCATTAACATAGTAGCAAGATCATCACATAGTCAAATCATGTGAAAATTGATGAATTTCCCTCTAATTGGTGAAATCGGGAATCCGTAGTATTTAATTGTTGCTCTATCGATTAATTCACGTGAACTTGTGCTTATTGCGTGAATTGGCTAGATCACATAGTTCATGATCTCACACACACACACACCACTTTTATAAATGTATGTTGTGAAGGGGTGTGGAAAATGGATTCTAAGATCGTTATTTCTAGTTGACTGAGTTGTTAACATTCGATTACTTAATGAGGTTTGTCGGTGTGAATCGAGCGGCTTTAGTGCTTAATCTTGTCTCGGTCAGTTAAATTCTTAAAAGAAGACTGTTGAACCGGACAACGGGTGTTAGATTGTTGTTTTAGCGTCTAGTACAACTTTAGGAGTTTGCGCCCACGGATTTATCGATAGAAACCTAAGGATGGTTGGTTGGTAGAATCTCATTCCTGATTATTGATTAGAGGGGCGAAAGTAGTTAATTCGATCATGGTTAGGCTATTTCCGTTTCCTTATTACTTATAGTTTTCATTCCGTTTTAGTGTTAATCCACACGTGATCCACCTTTGGTTGACCTAAACTAAGTTCGAAAGTGACTTTGGTATTTGATTAATTGGTGAATAACCAAATTCCAATTGAAATGAAATCTTTAGGATGAATCAATGCAATTTAGATCCTCATGGGATCGACTTGCTTGTCATTGTAGTACATCCGACCCGTTACTATGTCGGTTAAAATTGGATCATTACTATTGTGACTTTACATGTTTCAGGGGACAAGCGCGAGCGTCTCAAAACTAGATTTGATGTTATGTCACTAGAGACTTCATCTTTATTTCATCCTGCACGGTTATTGTTGGCATGGCAATGCAATTAGTAAACAGGATTTCCAACTCATTTGCATTTTGAGTTTCTTTCTTTTTCCTTTTTCATTTTTCATTCAGTTGCTTGCACTTCTATCTTATTTTATGTCATGATATCACTATTACATAAAACTTACTTACTCCGATATCTACAAGTTGAATACGTACCAAGTGATCCAACACCGTTTTCGCCTTATTTTTGGGCGTGTCAATATTGGTAAACTAATGGCATTGATTGACTAATATCTACAGCCACCAATTATTTCCCATAAAAGTACTGCCTAATGGGTAAAGGATTTTCAGGATCTTTCCATAATTATCTTGATTTATAACACGTGCACATTTCGGATAAGGGAGGCTCCGGCCGACCTGCGTCGAGTCCCCTGGCCAGGTCGATAGAAAAATGACATGTGGCGAGAGCTAGTCCGACTGCGTCAATGATAGATATCTATTACTTGAGAATTTATAGTAGCTTGAAAGATAAGATAGTTATGGAGAGATCTTACAAACAACGTCTTTCTCCTTATACGGATTGTTTGTTGGGAGGTATCCATATATAATGGTTATAAGAGAAGGCGTTGGGTAACTATACGCATAGTACAATAAATATGTTTTATATTCGAAAAAAATGCAATGTCGGCTCTATGTTGACATGATGCCATTATTAATGAAGCATGCGACTACGAGTTCGATCGACCACTCGAATCATTGGAGCTTCTACAGATATAGTACATGATCCCCGACTTCTCTTCTAAGTAAACCACATTGGATATGCTCGAGATAAAAAGAGGAAAATTGTTTTTTCTGTTATTAAGCTTAGGAACATTATGTGATTGGAAAGCGAGTAAAATGAGTTTTTCCTACATTTAAGTATTTAAATATATTAACAAAAAAATTAGTTTTCACTTAATATATTAGTCATTGATTATTTTATGTAAAATTAAGAAGTATGATTTGCTTATTTTATGTGACAATTAAAATGGAAAAATTGATTAACTTTTTAGGCATGCAGCTTTCCATGAGGACATGAGTCACAAAACAAAGTTTTATCATTGATATGAATATTACAATTCTTTTTTTTTTCTTTTTTTCTTTTTCTAAGAAAGGGGTATCCTAATCTTATGTGCCACACATTGACATCCTTATTTAAGGCAATGGGGATGAGGAAAGTAGAAGGTTCCTCAGCCTGAACTGAAGGTAGGATAGAAGGGGCTCAAAGGATCATATGTGACAACAGGCAAAATCGAGTATCTCTAACGAATTAGCAAAATATCAAAACCAATGAGATGATAATATGCAGAAGCGCAATACCTAAAACATGTAGAAAGCTGACTGCCAAAATATACATACTTGCATTGTGCTCCAAAATGACTTATAACATAAATAGCAACCCATTCAAGTTTCCAATCCAATATATGTAATACTAAAGTGAAAGTGGAGATTTACATACAAACAAACATTAGTAATACGAGAGTTTTCAACCACCAGGTCAAACGAAACTGTAAGTAATCAGACAACCACCTCTTATCTCATAGACATCAACGTACGGAGTTTCTGTTGCCTCCCAGCTTTCTTGGCAGCAGGAGAATTCTTCCATTCTTGAAGTTGATCCTTCATCACTTTCTCAACGGCTTCAATCGAATTGAGTAGCTTCCGTTGTGGTGTGAGATAAGCCTGATATCCTCTGTCGTCCTTGCTGATAATCATTCAAGAACTTGGATAATGTTCTCCCAGTGAGAGGTGTCCTGTTAGGTATGGTTTTAACTGGTGTATGGTGTATAAAGATATGGTGCTCATCATATCTTTATACACCATACACCAGTTAAAACCGTACGTAACAGGACACCTCTAATTGGAGAAACATTATCCAAGTTCTTGAATGAGCACCAGATGTTGATGCTCCATTAACAGCAGCCTGGTCCTGGGCTGCAGGACTCTCATGTGGAAGGCCTTCGTCTTCTCTCTCTCTATAGCTCTTCTTGATTCCATAACCTGTAGGTTGGATGAGTGAAGATACATTAAAACAAATCTCGAATACATCGATAGACACAACTTTAAACATGTTACATGATGAGGGCTGATGCATTTTAAAGCCAAAATCTTAAAGACAATAACAAAGAGGATCAGTAGAATTTGTAATTGGCAAACGAATTGAAATGGAAAAGCGAAAAAGTATTGTAGACACCATGTAATTTAAAGTCCACATAAGCTCAACCTGATTCAAAACAACGTACGAGTCTGTCAAAGATAGTCATAGGTATGGTAGCTAGCCTTCTATAATTAACATTAAATGACTTCCATCAAAATCATCACAAAAAAAGTATACAAGAGCTAAGAAACAGGCACACAAATGCAAGCTGACTACTTTCTATATAGGCTTAAAGAAAGGAAGGATGAAACAATGCAATAAAATTCAGGTTTATGGGTTTAGTTTAATCAGCTACAAGTATTCACAAACTTGAAGCAAGACAAAATATACAGCTAAAGCTGCATTGTACGGTCTAATAACCCTTAATGTTTTTTTATACTTGAAACATATGCTTAACAAACAAAAACATAACTATCAGTGTTAGTAGGGTTAAGCCATCTGAAAATGATATTTGCAAACCAAAATTTTGAAGTACACATGAAAAGAAACCAGAGGAACATTTCAAGCTGTCTATGTTCTATATTTGTCTAAACATGTAGAAAACATAGGCCCAAGCCCATATAAAAGGAGGGGTCTCATCCCTAAAACCTAGGTTGTGAGGTGAGTCCATCTCTTAATATGGTGGGTGAAACAACCACAAATTCCCAATGTGGGACACTTTAACACGCCCCCTCAAGTGTGGGCCGGGCACACAAGGCCAACAAATAGGCCCAACACTTGCACAATAAAGGGTGGCTCTGATACCATGTAGAAAACATAGGTCTAAGCCCATATAAGAGGAGGGGCCTCATCCCCAAAACCTAGGTTGTGAGGTGAGGGGAGTCCATCTCTTAATATGGTGGGTGAAACAACCACAAGTTCTCAATGTAGGACACTTTAACAAAACAGAACAACATGAATTAGCAAGGCTAGGAATATCAATCCGAAGCAGGCAACAGTATATAATATAAACACCATTGGTCAAAGTTGGAGAGAAATACAAGCAAATAAGGGAAGTTTAGATCAAAAGGTGTAGGAAGTAAACAACAAATCGACATGGAGTCAGAAGATTCAGGTTAACCTGCTAACACATATGAGAAGTTCACCACAGTGTACTGAGCATATTGACACAAGTTAACATAGAAAATATCAAAAACACGCTGATCCATTCATCGCTAATTCAGTGTTGAAAATGTCATAAATTTTTAGCACAAAAATAGGACAATTACAATGAATTGAAATGGTGTCAGATGCATCAATTTAACTGAAATTAGCTTAACCTGCCAACATATGTGAAGTACAACACATTGTATTAAACAAATAGACACAAGTATGACATATAAACACCAAAAACACGCTGATCCTTTCAACACCAGAGCCACAATGGACTATCAAAACAGACTCATCTTTTCCAATCAGCACAAAGTAGAGAGAAGCAGTTTCACAGTTATGAACCGAAATCGGTACGAAGAGAAATCATATAGGAGTCTTTCTCAAGTGATATCATTATAATCTCACTAAAACATATTTTCAAGTCCACTGACCCAAGTTAAATAGTTTATTACAACAAGAATATGAGTTTCAAAGAACACTACTTCCAGGTCATATTAAAGCAAACATTGTTTAGGATTTCAAATGATGGATAGCGTTTAACCAAAGGAACACTTATCTCACCAATTGCAAGCCCATGCAATATAAATACCCATTAGAAGTAATTAGCGCAGCAGATTGTAGGAATCACAGACACATTCACATCTCAATTCTCGAATTTAAAACTATCAGCAAAAGATCATGAGAAATGCATGAAATGCGTTACCCTAGGAATGGCAGTGATATCTTGAAGAGGCTTTCTCGGGTACCATGATGGAAGAATTCTACGACCGCAACCTATTGCAGGGTACATGTTCTCGCGGCCAGTAACAGATCTACGAATTCCACCACGACGTCTTATTCTTGATCTACCGATAATTCCTCTCCCAGAAACACCTTCAAGACGATTAATCCCATTACTCCCTACAGAAGCCAATCCCGTTACTCTGACCTTGAAGGTGGCTCAGGTGGACGCAGTCCACCCGGTTTTTATTTTCGGTACATAAAAAGCCTTATATAATTCAGTCAAACACAGTTAGTTTTCTTAGTTCAGCCCATCCGACCATACAAATATAGTCAGATCTGTGAATTGGACTAGTATTTAGTTCAGCCCACCTGACCACCAATTCCTGGTTCCGTCCCCCGTCAGCGGTGTGCTTCCCCACCGGAAAGGCGTAAATGAGTCAGATCTGTGAATTTCTCCCCGGTTACGAAGATACACCTCTGCCGGATCTTCTTCCCTTATTAACCTATCTCTTGACATCGACATTGCACCGGTACCCGTAAATAAATAATAAAAAATACGAAAGAACTATTAAATTCCACCATTCGAAATGACATTTTCTGAAGAATGCAATTGATTAACGTTTGGAAAACGAAGATTCGAAACCAAAAAGTACATGAAATCACTCACGAGTTCACATTTCAAAGAGAATGTGTGAGTACTACCAAATTTTCTCTCAGAATGAGTTCATATGAAAATTCATGAGAAAAAAAAATAGTATCAGAATCATGAATTTACCTTCTGATTTCTTGATGAAGGAGAAGAAGATTGATACGGTTTTGGCTATGAGGGTTTCTTAGAGCAACACTGGTGGGGAGCTTCTGGACAATTTTTGTTTACATATTGTCAGAGAGAGTGAAAAATGTGAAAGGTAAAATAATGAAGATGCAGTAGTTTTATGATGGTCCAAGATCATCATGTCATATTTGTCCTCTAATAGGATTTCTTAAAAGAGAGGCAAATTTGTAAAAACATGGCATTTATATTTTACAAGGTGGGCCCCGTGTGTATTTCTTGAATTTCTATTGGTCCTGGATCACCAAGTCATACTTGGTACAGGACCACCATAAAATTTCCGATGAAGATGAATTGGACTAGTATTTATAGAGATTGTCTAGCCCATTGGCTACATTTGGAGAGTGAAAGAGATAATATTCTATGACACAAGTAGGTCAGCCCATCACTTTTATTTATCACTATGACTGCTTTTAGCTGCCTTCGACTAGAGAGAACAACTTTGTCAACTTTGTTAGAGGAAGAGTAGTGGGGATTGTATAGACAATATCTTTCCATCAAATGTAAGAATTGAGAGAAGAATTTTCTAAAAAGTAAAATAGTGGTGTTGAATTAGAGAAGTTTTTTGAGATATTATCTAGTTCATTCTCTTTGGCCCTTCCTTTCAGCAAATAAAAAAGCTGACTTCCTTTTTTAATTTAATATTATTTTAATAGATAGTCTTGAATTTTTTTTTATTACCATTATAACATCTAATCACACACATCATTCTTACTATCCTTCTGCATTTTCTCTCCGGTTATCTGCCTACACATCACCATGAAATCCACTAATCTCCCAATTACCACTACTCTTGCTCTTAGCTCAGAGAGAAAGAAGCGAACATGCAATGTTTGAAATGAGGCATGGGCGGGCAATGTATTGTAATGAACAGACAATTTCGCCTTTGGTGAAATTTTCGAAATTGAAAAAGGGGTTTATTGTTAAGAGTAATGTTAAATCGCACGAAGTAGAGGGCACGAAATATTCTCACGAATGAGCTGGCTATTCCAGCTGGTAATTACAAAAAAAAAAAAAAAAAAAAAAAAGAAAGATATATGTTAATAAAAAATATCCAGGCGCCATATTGTTTTATTCATTTAGAAAGTCATACATTAGTCACCTATATAACACGAACACGGATACGTCGCGACACAATAATGGCACGGTGATACGACTAATTTCAAAGTTTAATAACACGACACATCAGCGACACATATTAAAAATATATAAATTTTAGGCTTTAATGACCCAACCGGAATAATTTTTTGGATAAAAGAAATATAGTTTTACGATCCGTTAATCCCACTGAAAACAAATTCTGAATCCGCCACTGATTGGTATTGTAAATTTTTCTACAACTAAAGCAACACAGTTCTCAAAAAAGTAAAGCAAACACAAATCTAAGACTCCGAACAACACAGAAGCTAGGTAATGGAAAAATAAAACAACCCATGGCAACTACCTTTATCCTCTAACCTAAGCCAAGCCATATCAAGATTTGAGGATAATCATGAAATTAAGAAAATAACAAAAACACCATAAGCTGCAGGGTATTCACGGATACGGTTTATGCGAAAACTGAACAGATCCGATGTCATTCGGTAAGGTTCAGTTTGGTTAATACTCGTTTCCGGTTTGGTTTCGGTTAATAATATAGAGAAACCGAAAATTTCGGTTACAGTTCACGCTACAAATTATCCGTAACTGAACTGAATTAAAAACCGAACAAATTAACCTAACCGAAACCGTACCAAACCAAAAACCGTAACCGAACCGTTTATATCCAACATGTATAATTAGCTTTTATAACCAAAATATTATATATTTTTTATAAAAATTGCTTATATCCGAACTGTTTATAACCAAATGAAAAATCCGAATAAAAAAACCGAATAAAAAACCGAACCGTTTATGAGCAAATAGAATTGTTAAATTTTATTTCGGTTTTCGGTTAACCGAACCGAACCGAATCATATATTTCAGTTCGGTTTCCTAAAGTAAATGGTTCGATTTCGGTTTCGGATATTTACTAACCATAATTATTGGTTCGGTTTCGGTTACGGCTATTAGCCATACCGAACCGTGAACACTCCTAATAAGCTGAAGCGTCGAAGCTTAACTTCCTCCTCAAATATTTGTATCCAAAAGCACTGGGTTTTTTTTTCCCATTATTTCATTTATGAATTAACTTGATTTCTTGGATTAGATTGTTGATTTCTTTGGAGAATGAGAAAATTGTTAAAGAATGGTGGACAGAGAAATTTGGGGCGGGTGTTTTTCTTTGGGGGAAAAATGACAAAAGGGTTTTGAGGAGGGAAAAGGCAAAATGGTATTTGGAGGAGAAATTGGAAAATCGCGCCTTTTAACCTCTCGACATTTTTTTTTGCGGTCGGATGATTCTCGACATTATTTTTCAGGTTCACCGTCCAAATTTGGAGGAAATCGTCCATATTCAGTCAAAACCCTCCAAATTTGGATTAATTTCGTCCAAATAATTTGAATGGACTAAATGGACGGAAACCGTCCAAATGTTGGATGCACCGTCCATTTTTGGGGGGCGAATACCGTCCATTTTTGGACGGTGCGTCCAACATTTGGAGGGTTTACGTCCATTTTGTCCAAAGCTCTAAAACCGTCCAAATTGGGACGGTGCCATCTGGTCTCTCCGTCCAAAAAGAGGACGCACCGTCCAAATTTGGAGGGATACATCCAATTTGGACGGAAACGTCCATTTTCAAACCCTTATCAGCCCTTCTTCCTCATTTCAACCATTTCACCGCCGTTTCAAGAAAAAACCCGCAGAAAAGCAGAGCAAATTTGGACGATTTACAGCATTTCAATTCTTCCATTTCTCAGAGCAAATTTGGACGATTACAATGGCTAATCCTTCGTCTTCTCAGAGTCAAGAAGCACCTAATGTGAGTGTTTATGGTATTTTATTTTTTTACAGATTTTTCCAATTCCGTTTTTCATTTTGTATTTTGTTTTTTGTTATTTGATTTTGTTGGGTAATCATACAGTGTAGATTTGAATTCATATCCTATTTAATTTTGTTATTTGATTCGAATTTAATTCATATCCTATTTATTTTTGTTATTTGATTCGAATTAATCCTATTAAATTTTGTTATTTGATTGTGATGAGATTTTTACGGTTTATGTCACTATGAATATCATGTTATTTGTTCGATTGGGATTCAACGGTGTTATAGGGTTTAGGGTTTAGATTCAAATTCATATATTGTATGATTATATGTATGTTTGATGAAGTGATTTTAGAAATCGAAATGACATAGATATAATTCGAATGGATATGTATGAAAATTAGTAATATGTAATTAATAGCTTAGGGTTTATGTATTCTCTATGTTCATGTAAAATTCGAAAATTCATGTATAATTTAGAGATCGTCATGTAAACTCAACAATAGTGTGTTATTTTATTGTTGAGTTTGAATACAATTCATGTATGGTATGATTAAATGTATGATGGGGCATTTAGAAGTAATTTATGATAGTGTAAGAATATGTATGATAGTGTTATGATTTTTTATTTGATGTTCTAGTGTAATTTATGATAGTATAATGTTAGATTCTATGATAGTAGTATTGCTAATTATTTAAATTTGACAATGAGTATGGTGATCACAGGGAGTATAAATGCCCTTGAAATTATCGGTAACAAGAATGTGATTTAAAAAATTGAAACAAACGACAAATTAATGTCGTTTGAAAATACAAGAACGAATATCTCGAACTGAATTCCATGGTACGCCTCGGCCTGATGAGGTTCTTAGAATTGCATGCTTTCCCTAGGGTGTTTTCGATTCCTTCTGATCCGCTGTGTCATGCCTAATCTCCAGGCTTTGTATTGGGGCTCTTGGTAGGTAGCTC